>JAPDPK010000125.1:1200000-1800000 GCA_031772115.1 Heritiera littoralis | reverse complement strand
AAATTATTTCAAGTGCTGCCAAAAGTATTGGAGTATTTGATTTAATTATTCAATACAAAAAAGGTTCACATTTACTTTCGAAAAATAAAATAAAACAAAATAAATTTGCAAATAAAAAATGATTTTGAATAAAAAGGTTGGAATAAAAAAGGAATTAATTTTAAATATTAAATTAAGATCATTTTATTAAAACAAAAAGGACAACACATGATTATTGTGGTACCGTTTTTAACGGACGTCGTGGGGGTGCTAATCCTTCCCCACGCGTAACCGTACCCCCGAACCCAATTTTTGTTTCGCAGACCAAGAGATTATCTTTTTAATAAAACTTAATTGATTTTGAGATTTTGTTGAAAAGATAAGCGTTTTCAGGTGGCCAATCACACCTAATAAAAAAGATTGGTGGCGACTCCCATGTTTTGTTTTTAAACGCTTTTTTCGAAAATCGTTGAGCGCGAAGCCGTTACGACAGCTTGGCGACTCCACTGGGGACGCTTTTTGAGGGTCAAGCCATTTATTAATCATGTGTTATCCTAAGTTTTAATTTAAAGGTCTTGATTAATATTTAAATTTAATTTCTTTAATTTTAAATAATTTGTTGCATTTGTGTGAATAAGTTATTATGTTTATTTTATGGCATTCTTTATCTTGTATATTGCTAATAAATTATGGGGGCATCTAGGATAGAGGTTATGGTTTGATAAGTATTCCCTCATACACACACTTGCACTTGCATTAGCATAACATGAGCTCTATACCCGGGTTCCGTCCTTCTTAGGAGGGAGTAGAGTACCTTTACTCTCGTGAGGTAATCACCTCCGCAATGGCAATCGAAATACTCCCACTCAAATTAAATCTTACTAGTCCAGTGTGGATAACAGTAAGGTATAATTTGGGAACCTTTTAACCTTTTAGAGACCTAAACCAGCATATAGAGAATCTTAAGTCCAATCTTAGAGCCATGCCCGATTTTTGAAATTAGGACACAAGAGGGAACATTATTTGACCCCGTTTCTCGTATCAATAATAAAGGTACTGTGAATTTTGGTTTGAATTGTCCACAATTTAAGTTTTTGAAATCTTCTTGTTTTTCAAAAAAGGTTTTTAAAAAAATAATAATAATAAAATTGTGGAAAGAGATTTTGCAAAATAAAAAGAAAATTTTAAGTTTTTATAATAAAGTGTGAGAAATACAAAAAAAAAAAAACAAACTTTTTTTCAAAACAATGAGAATAATTTTTCTTGGAGAAAAAAGAGAAGAGGGATTTCTTTCAAAAATTTGGACATAAAAATGGGAATAAATAGAAAAATGCGCTTTATAGAGCAATAATAAAAAAAGGGGAGTTGACATTTTTCTAAATAAAGGTAAAATAGAGTCAGCAAAATCTTTTCTTGAATTTTTTTTCTCTTTCTTTTTGAATAATTCAAAGAATAAGTTAACAAGCACAAAAAAAAATCTTTTTGAGGTTGTATAGGAATTTTGGACGAGAGTTTAAAATGCTAAAAGTTTGAAAAAGGTTATAAAAAATGTTTTTCTTTTCTTGATTATCTCATTAAAAAAAAAATTTCGAACAAAAAGTTGTCAACAAAAAATTATTCTTGAACTTGTTTGGAAGAATTCAAAAAAAAAAATTTGATTGGGAATAAAAATGAAATAAAAATAATTCTTGAAAAAAATCTACTAGGAAATGTTTTTTTAGAAAGAATAAAAAAATTTTTGTCTGGTACACAAGAAAGAAAAAAAGAAAAAGAAAAAAAGAGAGAAAAAAAAGGGATGAAAAAATGTGTGAAGAGTGTTTAGTTTTAGTTAAAAATTATGTTTTTCTTCTTTCCTCCTTGCATGTTGGACTCAGCAACAATAGAATTTGTGTCTAGGTATTGTGTATAGAAGCATTCATTTTGTAAGCATGTTAGCATCATATATCATTTTAATTTCATATCATTTTGACATTATCGTGTCTACATACATTGAAGATCATGTTAGGTGCATTTTAGGATCATACAAGTGAAATAAAACAGAATTTGATTTTCATTTATAATTGCATTTGGCATAGATTGCATTTTGTATATACATGTCTTTCGCCAATGCATCATTGTTGTATCATATCTCATGCATTTTACACCACATTTCAGAGTGGAAGAAATTCTTTCTGATTTTTATTTTTTTTGGAACATTTTGCGGGGCATAAAATGATTCTTTGATTTTTTTTAACTTGTCATTTCTACATGTTTCAGATTTGATTTTTCAAGTTGACATGTAAACTTGTCAAACAGGAGGGAATTTTCAACAAAAATTTTTGTGTATTGTACTTTGCTATACCATTAATTGTTGTAAATAGATTTCTTGAAAATATAGTGGAAAATTTTTCATGTACATTTTTTGTTTTGATTTGTCATTATATTTGATATATGTAAATGATATTGATTGATTCTTTTGTAAAGAAATCACATTTTTTAAAATATATATATATGATTCAAATAAAGCCTCACATGACTAAACCAAATGATCAAGGAAGTTGAACAAAATGACAAAATAAAGAAAGATTGAAGAGAGTTTTGAAAAATTGGTGATCATTATCAGAAAAATTCATCCCATCAACTACCTTCTCCAATTGTTTCCATGTCCTAAATCTCTTATAAAGCCTTCATGCATTTGGGGAGGATAAGTGCAAACTTCATGATCCATGTTTACCAGGTCACAATATGCCATCAAAGTGTAATGACCTTTACCTAGGCAATGAACAATGAAACGATCAATTTGATGAAATTCATTTTTGGATTCCTTGAAAAATCAAGCATGATACTCTTTTAAAATTTGAATTTTGGTAATTTGATATGTGTCAAAACTATGCTAGAAACCACTCCTTTCTATTAATGGCCATAGGGGCGTCATACTTGTCAGAATTACTTGAATCTGTTTGAAAAACAACAAACCATGAGATTCTTTAGGCCATTTTTGAATCTTTGATTCATTCATGTGACTGAAACCAAAATTGAGGAGGACAAAGTACTATACCCTTAACTTGCCCAAATAATGCAATATCTTTTTCCTCTCTCGGTAAAAATACCATGAGCAACCCAAAGTTAAATATGCCAATTCCAACAGTTTTCACTAGCTTGTGGGCATTTTGTAGCAATGTTTTGTTGCCGCATGAGTTGTAAAAAAAAGCAAAAAAAAAAAAAAACAAAAAAAAAAATGAAACAAAAACAAAAAAGCAAAATTGATTGTGACATCATGCACTCAAGATATTCGAATGATTCCAAACAACGAGAGAGAGAGAGAGAGAGAGAAAAGAAAGAAGAAGAAGAAGAAAAGAAAATGCCAAAATATGAAAATATCCAAGAAATTTAATTCAGAAAAACAAAAAAAGCCAGAAAGACAAAATGCTTGACCCTTTTGGCTCAAGGAAATTTTCGTCAATTTAAGTGACCATGTTTGAAATGACAAATGGCCATCTTTCATCATCCTTTCACAAATCTGAAATTTATCCATTTGCTACCCTCTTTGGGCCTTATAAATTCTTTCTAAATAAACCTTAACCAAGGATCACCCTCCACATCGGGGGGCGCATATACAAAAACCTTGTCCAAAAGTATAAATGATCGGCCCCAATTCTAATTCAAAATGGTTTATCATTTTAAGGGCAAATATGAGATGAATTAGCTTTACAAGATTTTGATTTCACTCCATAAAGTAAAAAAAATGAAGAAAAAAGAAGAAATTGCAAGAAAGAAAAAGAAAAAAGAGAAAATGAAATGAAGGAGTGACAAAATAAGAAATAAGAGGACAAATGAATTGAATAAGTCTTCACATTATACTAAATGATCCTTGGTTGATCACCCTTAAACACATTTTTGGGCCTTATTATCTATTCTTTCAGAACCCCGAAACCTGGCCTGCATTACGTACCTTGACAAGTCCATTTCGATCAAGCGTGGATACTTAAACAGGAGAGATTTTTCCTTGATGAATTATCATAACCAATGAAGCGCTTCGCTCCTTTCTCAACCAAGATTATTCTTCAAGAATCTTCACAACCAAATTTGGATGAATTTTGAATTCTTAAGTGCATGATGGAACAATTACACAAAAAAAAAGCAAAAAAAAAAAGGAAAAGAAAAGAGGACGGGGCTTTAGGGTGAAAACCCCAAAAAAAAAAGGGGGCAGTCTAAAGCCAAAACGAAAATATTTGCGAGGTCATTCATAGTGCTGGCAAGGTCAAACAAGAAGTGACATTGCGAAATAATTTTGAGACCCATGAACATCTAAGGCCCTTAAGAGAATGTCCATTTTGATGATACGTCAAAGGGATTGATGTAAAATTTTGAACCTACTCTCCATTCCCAAACAACCCAGCAAAAGCTTCGGTCTATTGTGGCTAGTTTTGACAATTATCAAAATACATAATTTGAAAATTGAAAGAGTGTCAAATTTTGTTTGCATTCCAAGATAAACCATTTTGCAAAACCATGATTTGCAAGGAATTCATTATTTTTGAAAAACTTGTGTTTTATTTGTGAGCCTAGATAAGGGAACATTCATCTCATTTTCTATCGGGTTGTAGGTCTTACTTGCCATTGATGTGCGAAAACCACCTGATCCATTTGATGAGAACAAATTACCTTCCCCCCACACCCACCTAAATAGTGATCACCAATCTTCAAGAAACTCAAATGATAATTCTTTGTTGCATTTGTGTTTAACTTTCTTTGATCATTGTTGTGTGGGGTAATCTTGTAAAATAAAAAAAATTTTGGCCAGATCTTTTTCAAAAATGAAAATTGTTTGTTTTTAAATATGAAAATGGGAAGGATGCTTGGGGCAATTTTGCTTGAAAATTTTGCCAATCAAAAGTTGATAGTGTTTTAAGCAAGAATGAGAGAGAGACAATTATTGTGGGGCAAGATTTTTCTTATGCAATTTTGGGGCAATTTTGTTCTAATTTATTTTTATTGTTGATTAAATAGGGATTTGATAATTATTGTGGGCAAAGAATTTCTTGTGTCATTTTGAGGCAATTTTTATTAAGGAAAATGTTGGTTGTAAAATGAATTCTTATGGTGTTTCAAAACGTGATAGCAAAAGAAAATGTGATAATTGTCTTAGGCCAACCTTTGTTGCACAAGTAAACAACGGCTTCAAGTGATGAGACGAATATTCTAAGGTGAGATAGATGAAAAAGTGGAAATGAAAAGGTTTTGGTCAACAAGAAGAGAAAATCGAAAGAAAATTTTGGATAATTGCATTTGCATCTTTACAATGTACATTTGCATGAAACATTTGCATTAACATTGTTGATATTGCATTTGTATCAATGATCATTGCATCTGCCAAATATAAAAAAAATGTGAATATAGGAGTTTTGGATTGAGAAAATTAATTTAAAAAAAAAGAAAAAAAAGAAAAAGAAAAAAGAAGAGGAAAAAGATCATTAACATCATTGATAAAGAAATTTGCATTAGCATTGTTGATATTGCATTTGCATCAGTGATCATTGCATTTGCCAAACAAAAAAAGAGTGAAGATAGGAGTTTTGTGAATTGAAAAGGAGAATTATAAAAAAAATGAGAAAAAGTTGAAGGATGGAAGAGATAAAAGGAAATTTCTTGTTGAAAATAATAAGGTGATGAAGATGTGGTTTGATAAGAAGATGAGAGATTTATTTTAAACACATAAAAGAAAAAGCAAAAAAAAAAAAGAGCTTTTGGAAAGTGAGAAAGTCAAATAAAGAAAAAAATGAAATGAGAAAAGATAAGTAGAATGTTTGAGAAGATAAAAAATAATTAAGAGAGTTTCCACATTTGGAACATTTGAAAAATACCATAAATCGAGAGCCTTTGAGATGAATGAACAAGTCAATGATTCTTGAGTTTGAGTTTTGAGGAAAAGAAAATATCAAATACAAAGGAGCAATATTCTTAAAAAAGAAAAAAAGAGTTTTTGTGAGCATGAGATGAAAATTTAAACCCGATGTAGTTGGCACCGTTGTGTGGTATTAAGCCCAGCGAAATCGGCACATTATGAGATGAAATTGTTAAGTCCAGTAAAGTTGGCACCCAAAGTGAAAACTTAAGCCCAACGTAGCTGGCACTTAGATGAGGTTAAGCCCGATGTAGTTGGCATCATTGTATGGTATTAAGCCCAACAAAATCGGCACATTATGTGATGAAAATTTTCAAACAAAAGTCAAACTTGGGTGTGAATCCCCAATCAAATTTTTCGGATGTGAATTCCCGAAACCAACAATCGGACGAGAAATTCCCGATATAAATTATCCAGATGAGAATTCCTAGACGTTGGGTGTGAATCCCCAACTCAAATTTTTCGGATGTGAATTCCCGAAACCAACAATCGGATGAGAAATTCCCGATATAAATTATCCAGATGAGAATTCCTGGACATTTAGGTGTGAATCCCCAAGTCAAACCTTTGGGTGTGAATCCCCAAGTCAAATTTTTCAGATGTGAATTCCCGAAACCAACAATCGGACGAGAAATTCCGATATAAATTATCCAGATGAGAATTCCTGGACGTTGGGTGTGAATCCCCAACTCAAATTTTTCGGATGTGAATTCCCGAAACCAACAATCGGATGAGAAATTCCCGATATAAATTATCCAGATGAGAATTCCTGGACATTTGGGTGTGAATCCCCAAGTCAAATTTTTGGGTGTGAATCCCTAAGTCAAATTTTTCGGATGTGAATTCCCGAAACAAACACTCGGATGTGAATTCCTGAGACAAAATTTCTAGATGTGAATTCCTAGATCTTTAAATGTGAAGTCTTTCATTTTTAAAGTTTCAATGCCTCTGCTGCAAGAGGAGCACTTTTCAGGAAAAAGAATCTAAAGTTTCAACGCCTCTGCTGCAAGAGGAGCACATTTTCAGAAAGGAATCTAAAGTTTCATCGCCTCTGCTGCAAGAGGAGCACATTTTCAGAAAGGAATTTAAAGTTTCATCGCCTCTGCTGCAAGAGGAGCACATTTCAGGAAGAATTTAAAGTTTCATTGCCTCTGTTACAAGAGGAGCTTTCCCAGGAAAAATTTTAAAGTTTCATCGCCTCTGCTGCAAGAGGAGCTTTCCCAGGATTCATCGCCTCTGCTGCAAGAGGAGCACATTTTCATGAAGATTTGTAAAGTTTCATCGCCTCTGCTGCAAGATGAGCTTTCTCAAAAAGAATTTTAAAGTCTGATTGCCTCTGCTGTAAGAGGAGCACATTTCAAAAGAAAAAAAAATTTTAAAGTTTCATCGCCTCTGCTGCAAGAGAAGCCCATTTCTAGGAAAAAACTTTAAAGTTTCATTGCCTCTGCTGCAAGAGGAGCTTTCTCGAAAAAAAAAACAAAACAAAACAAAAGGAAATTTAAAGTTTCATTGCCTCTGCTGCAAGAGGAGCACATTTCTAGGAAAAGAATTTAAAGTTTCATTGCCTCTGCTGCAAGAGGAGCTTTCTCGAAAAAAAAGAAGAAAAAAGAAAAAAACAAAAAGAAATTTAAAGTTTCATCGCCTCTGCTGCAAGAGGAGCACATTTTCATGAAGATTTTTAAAGTTTCATCGCCTCTGCTGCAAGAGGAGCTTTCTCAAAAGAATTTTAAAGTCTGATTGCCTCTGCTGTAAGAGGAGCACATTTCAAAAGAAAAAAAATTTTAAAGTTTCATCGCCTCTGCTGCAAGAGGAGCCCATTTCTAGGAAAAAACTTTAAAGTTTCATTGCCTTTGCTGCAAGAGGAGCTTTCTCGAAAAAAAAACAAAACAAAACAAAAGGAAATTTAAAGTTTCATTGCCTCTGCTGCAAGAGGAGCACATTTCTAGGAAAAGAATTTAAAGTTTCATTGCCTCTGCTGCAAGAGGAGCTTTCTCGAAAAAAAAAGAAGAAAAAAGAAAAACAAAAACAAAAAACAAAAAAGAAATTTAAAGTTTCATCGCCTCTGCTGCAAGAGGAGCACATTTTCATGAAGATTTTTAAGTTTCATCGCCTCTGCTGCAAGAGGAGCTTTCTCAAAAAGAATTTTAAAGTCTGATTGCCTCTGCTGTAAGAGGAGCACATTTCAAAAGAAAAAAAAATTTTAAAGTTTCATCGCCTCTGCTGCAAGAGGAGCCCATTTCTAGGAAAAAACTTTAAAGTTTCATTGCCTTTGCTGCAAGAGGAGCTTTCTCGAAAAAAAAAACAAAACAAAACAAAAGGAAATTTAAAGTTTCATTGCCTCTGCTGCAAGAGGAGCACATTTCTAGGAAAAGAATTTAAAGTTTCATTGCCTCTGCTGCAAGAGGAGCTTTCTCGAAAAAAAAAAAAAGAAGAAAAAACAAAAACAAAAAAAAAAAAGAAATTTAAAGTTTCATCGCCTCTGCTGCAAGAGGAGCACATTTTCATGAAGATTTTAAAGTTTCATCGCATCTGCTGCAAGAGGAGCTTTCTCAAAAAGAATTTTAAAGTCTGATTGCCTCTGCTGTAAGAGGAGCACATTTCAAAAGAAAAAAAAATTTTAAAGTTTCATCGCCTCTGCTGCAAGAGGAGCCATTTCTAGGAAAAAACTTTAAAGTTTCATGCCTCTGCTGCAAGAGGAGCTTTCTCGAAAAAAAAACAAACAAAGGAATTGTTTCAGGAGCCATTTCAATTTTGTTCTGCTAAGAGGAGCCCTTTCTCTGGAAAAAAAAACAAAACAAAAAACAAAAAAGAAATTTAAAGTTTCATCGCCTCTGTTGCAAGAGGAGCGCATTTCAAAAAAAAAAGAGAAAAAAAGAGAAGAAAAAGAAGAAAAGAGAAAAACTGTAAAGTTTCATCGCCTCTGTTGCAAGAGGAGTGCATTTCAAAAAAAAAGAAAAAAAAAGAAGAAAAGAGAAAAATTTTAAAGTTTCATTGCCTCTGCTGCAAGAGGAGTGCATACAAAAAAGAAGAAAAAGAAAAAAGAAAGGGAAAAGAATGGAAAAAAGAAAAAAAAAAAAAGAAGAAAAAGGAAAAAAGAAAAAAGAGAAAAGAAAAGAGAAGAAAAAGAAGAAAAAGAGAGAAATGAGTCATAAGCCAGACAAAATTACTGTCAATTGTCTTTGCTCTATTCCTGATCCTCAGCAATGAGCAAAGAGGGGCAGCTGTTGACACCTAATTTTGTCACATTTTGTTATTATTATTATTATTATTATTATTATTATTATTATTATTTTCTTTATTATTATCCTTATTATTACTATTATTATTATTATTTTTTATTTTTTTACTTTTATTATTATTATTATTCATATTATTATTATTATTATTATTATTATTGGTCTAATCAGTCCATCAACCCGGTCATTCCCAAAACCAGTCATCCCATCCCCTGCCTACTCCACCCATTACCAACAGAACCCCCAGTCCCTGCTACAAAAATGGACCATTTTGGTCACTGCCGGGGGGGATTCGACCCACCATCACCGAAGCCTCTCACCACCTCTGCCTCTGTCGAGAGCCCCCACTCACCCCAGCAATCTGACTCCCTCATCATCTTCACTCACCGAAAACCAGCATGATCCTCACTACCAGAAGACCCCTTAGCCAACCCCGTTCGACCACCCAACCGTGAGCCATCATCCCCGTTCAACCATCAACCACCAACGCTGCCTCCACCACTACCCGAGAACCTCCCAAACCAGCAGCCCCCTAGCCTTTCCCTCAAACACCCTCACCATCATCTTCACTCACCGAAAACCAGCATGATCCTCACTACCAGAAGACCCCTTAGCCAACCCCGTTCGAGCACCCAACCGTGAGCCACCATCCCCGTTCAACCATCAACCACCAACGCTGCCTCCACCACTACCCGAGAACCTCCCAAACCAGCAGCCCCCTAGCCTTTCCCTCAAACACCCTCACCATCACCATCACGACCGAAACCCCTAACATCATCCTCACTACCCTTTCCAAGAAACAAACCCCCATCCTCGGCTCACCATCAGAGGGCATCATCTTCACCAACGGGACCCGAACCCCTTTTTCCCTCATCTTCACCACTACCCGAAAACCCAGCTGACCACCATCCCAAAACCGAGACCCACTCAAACCCTAGAACCCCCACCTGCAAAAAAAAAACACGAAAACAACAAAAAACACAAACCCAAACGCATCCAAAACCAGATCTGAAAAGAAAACAAAATCAAAAAAATCAAAATAACAACAGAGGCCGAAGGTTTCGACCTCAGATCCGTGGGGTTAGAGGCGTTTTCGAAGGAAAAGAGGGCTGGAAACGGAAAGAGGAGGTTGAGGAGCATCGAAAAGTGGGAAACTTTTTGGGATTAGCCGTCGGTGAGCGGCGGCCGGGAATCGCCTGGCCGGTAGAGCTTTGGGAAGCTCTGGAATTTTTTTGGTAAGAAAGGGCGAAAATGAATCAGAAAAAAAAAAGATGGCTTTTATAAAAATTTTGGCGACACGCGTGCTTGACCCGGATCCGACCCGGGATCCGCGCGTCCGACCCGGAAAAGGAGGATCCGCGTGTCGACCCGACCCGGTGGCGTCCGACCCGCTCCGCTCCAGCCCACCGACCCGGCCAGCAGCTTGGGCCTTGCTATTTGGGCCTGCCTTTGGGCTCTTTTGAGGGCTTCTTTTGGGTCCAAGCCCAATTTCGTTTTTGGTATGTTTTTTTTTTATTATTTGCTTATTTATTTATTTGTTTTGTTAAAAGAAGAATTTTAATTAGGAAATTAAAATTAAAAAAAATTAAAAAAATTAAATTAAAAAAATTTTAAAGATTAAAAAAAAAAGAAAATTATTATTATTATTATTATTATTATTATTATTATTATTATTATTATTATTATTATTATTATTATTATTATTAATGTTGGTGTTGTTGCTTTTATTATTGTTTTCATTATTATTATTTATTATTATTATTATTATTATTATTATTATTATTTTTATTATTATTATTATTATTGTGTTTAGTTATTGTTATTATTATTATTATTATTAATGCATATTGTAAAACAAGAAATTGAAAAATTTTTCTTTTACTTGTATTTTCATTAATTATTATTGATTAGAAAATGTGTTTAAAAATAATAAATTTTAAATTTAATTTAATGAAATATCCGATGATGGGATGCTACGGAAGTCACAAGTAGTGATTCCTAGCTGATCCCTAGGTGAGAAGAGCCGTACTAGATGTTGCCAAAAGTATTGGAATATTTAGTATGATTTTCAATAATTTAATTTTCTTTTGTTAAAAATAAAAAATAAGTTTTTTTAAGGAAAACTAATAATAAAAAATTTAATTAAACGAATATCGATGATGGGATGCTACGAAAGTCACAAGTAGTGATTCCTAGCTGATCCCTAGGTGAGAAGAGTCGTACTAGATGTTGCCAAAAGTATTGGAATATTTAGTATGATTTTTCAATAATTTAATTTTCTTTTGTTAAAAATAAAAAATAAGTTTTTTTAAGGAAAACTAATAATAAAAATTATAATTAAACGAATATCCGATGATGGGATGCTACGGAAGTCACAAGTAGTGATTCTAGCTGATCCCTAGGTGAGAAGAGTCGTACTAGATGTTGCCAAAAGTATTGGAATATTTAGTATGATTTTTGAATAATTTAATTTTCTTTTGTTAAAAATAAAAAAAATAAGTTTTTTTTAAAGGAAAACTAATAATAAAAATTATAATTAAATGAATATCCGATGATGGGATGCTACGGAAGTCACAAGTAGTGATTCCTAGCTGATCCCTAGGTGAGAAGAGTCGTACTAGATGTTGCCAAAAGTATTGGAATATTTAGTATGATTTTTCAATAATTTAATTTTCTTTTGTTAAAAATAAAAAATAAGTTTTTTTTAAGGAAAACTAATAATAAAAATTATAATTAAACGAATTTCCGATGATGGGATGCTACGGAAGTCACAAGTAGTGATTCCTAGCTGATCCCTAGGTGAGAAGAGTCGTACTAGATGTTGCCAAAAGTATTGGAATATTTAGTATGATTTTTGAATAATTTAATTTTCTTTTGTTAAAAATAAAAAAATAAGTTTTTTTTAAAGGAAAACTAATAATAAAAATTATAATTAAATGAATATCCGATGATGGGATGCTACGGAAGTCACAAGTAGTGATTCCTAGCTGATCCCTAGGTGAGAAGAGTCGTACTAGATGTTGCCAAAAGTATTGGAATATTTAGTATGATTTTTCAATAATTTAATTTTCTTTTGTTAAAAATAAAAAATAAGTTTTTTTTAAGGAAAATAATAAAAAATTATAATTAAACGAATATCCGATGATGGGATGCTACGGAAGTCACAAGTAGTGATTCCTAGCTGATCCCTAGGTGAGAAGAGTCGTACTAGATGTTGCCAAAAGTATTGGAATATTTAGTATGATTTTTGAATAATTTAATTTTCTTTTGTTAAAAATAAAAAAATAAGTTTTTTTTTAAAGGAAAACTAATAATAAAAATTATAATTAAATGAATATCCGATGATGGGATGCTACGGAAGTCACAAGTAGTGATTCCTAGCTGATCCTTAGGTGAGAAGAGTCGTACTAGATGTTGCCAAAAGTATTGGAATATTTAGTATGATTTTTCAATAATTTAATTTTCTTTTGTTAAAAATAAAAAATAAGTTTTTTTAAGGAAAACTAATAATAAAAATTATAATTAAACGAATATCCGATGATGGGATGCTACGGAAGTTACAAGTAGTGATTCCTAGCTGATCCCTAGGTGAGAAGAATCGTACTAATTATTGCCAAAAGTATTGGAATATTTAGTATAATTTTTCAATAATTTAAATTTTTATAAATAAGGAAATGAATAAGTTTTTTTTAAAAACAAAGAAATATAAATAAATAAACAAATAAATAATGAAATTTGAAATAAAAAATTCATTTGCATCATTTTTATTTGTTTGCATCATGTGCATTCATAATAATTTTCGAAGCAAGTGTGAATTTTCCGAGGATGAGATTCTATAGAAGTCACAAGTAGTGATTCTTAAGAAATCTCTAGGTGAGGAAAATTATTTCAAATGCTGCCAAAAGTATTGGAGTATTTGATTTAATTATTCAATACAAAAAGGTTCACATTTACTTTGGAAAATAAAGTTTAACCTTTTAAAATAAAACAAAATAAATTTGCAAATAAGGAATGATTTTGAATAAAAAGGTTGGAATAAAAAGGAATTAATTTTAAATATTAAAGTAAGATCATTTTATTAAACACAAAAAGGATAACACATGATTATTATGGTACCGTTTTTTAACGGGCATAGTGGGGGTGCTAATCCTTCCCCACGCGTAACCGTACCCCCGAACCCAATTTTTGTTTCGCAGACCAAAAGATTATCTTTTTAATAAAACTTAATTAATTTTGAGATTTTGTTGAAAAGATAAACGTTTTCAGGTGGCCAATCACACCTAGTCAAAAAAGATTGGTGGCGACTCCCATTTTTGTTTTTAAACGCTTTTCCGAAAATCATCGAGCGCGAAGCCGTTACGACATGCATCATCAATAAAATTAAAAATTTCTATTGATGAGATAATTTTTTATATTAATTAATCCAAGTCTTATAGTACGTTATTATTTTTTGGGAAAACGTAAATTTCAAGTAACATATTTTACGATAATCCAAGTAAAATGTTTTTCTTTTGCATTTTTTTAATAATGAAATAAATAATACAATATCATGATTTGTTTTTTCCGTAAAAAAAAACGAACATTGCTTTTACTTTCAGATAGCATTACATAAAATAAAATTCATTGAAGAAAAAAAATTACTAATTTTACATGATTAATTATATATTCAATACATGTATAAAACTCTATGATAGTTGTTAGTATCACAGTCAGAAAGCCCAATAGGCCCATCTTATCGAGCTTGATAGCGAATGACCCACAAGACACACTCATGTAACATACGAACATTTATGAGTGTAACCGCTCATAATTACGCAACCGTCATAACTGCTACTTGCTTAATTATATATTTAATTATATAACCGCTCATTTAATAAGCGTAACCACCCACTTAAACACTTATATAAAGGTGTAGAGACACAGGAAATAGGTACGAGCACACTTTCACTCTCTTCCAACTTTGATATTCTTTTTTGAATACTCTACTGACTTAAGCATCGGAGAAAGTCTCATCGGGAACAACCTCGAAGGTCCTTTTGTTTTGCAGGTTGATCCAAAGAGGAACAAGTTGATCCAACATCAACAAGCCCAGCAACCTTTTTGGCATCAACATTTTGGCTCCGTTTGTGGGAATTCAAAGAAGAAGCTATGTCGAGCTCCCAAGCGAACCAACAAACATCAAATCAAATGGGGCAGCCACAAACTCACACAACACCACAAACAGTATCTATGGAGCCGTACAATCAATTACTCGCCCAAAACAAAATTTTAGAAGCTAAGATAGCATACTAAGCACTAATAGTGGAATCTTTGAGTGCTCACCGTAATGCAATTGCAAATTGCCCAGGCCTTAGCGCCAGTATCTTGATCATAAGCTCACCTAGGCCTTAGCGCCAGTATCTTGGGCATATGATCGCCCCGAGCTATAGCGCCAGTATCTTCATCATAAGCTCGCCTAGGCCTTAGCGCCAGTATCTTGAGCATTTGATCGCCCTGAGCCATAGCGCCAGCATCTTGGGCATCAACTCACCCTAGGCCTTAGCGCCGGTATCTCAATTGCATGATCGCCATGGCTGTAGCACCAATGTTATGGGCAGTTGCTCGCCCCGGACCTCAGCGCCAGTCACTTGCTCTCCATGGCCTCAACGCCAGTATTTTGGGCACTTACTCTCCCATCCTCTTTGTGCCAGTATCCCTTGGCACCAGTTTCTTGAAGTGCTTGCTCCTTATGGCCTTAGTGCCAGTTTCTCAAGTTTCCACTCACTCTTGGACCGAGTGGCATTCTTCAGGGACTTTTTCGCCCATGATCTTGGATTCTCATCGTCTTAAGCGCTAGAATTTAAAAGCTCATATGCAGTCACAACCTTGATACTATCTTGGTTAAACCCTTTGACAGAGGATACAAAATTCAAGAATATGAAAGGAGTAAAAGGTTTGCGGCGAATACCGATCACTTGGTAATCGCCATTTGCCAAGGGGGCATAATGTTAGTATCACTGTCAGAAAGCCCAATAAGCCCATCTTACCGAGCTTGGTAGCGAATGACTCACAAGACACACTTATGTAGTTACACCTTGTAACGTACGAACATTTATGAGTGTAGCTACTCATAATTACGTAACCGCCATAACTGCTACTCGCTTAATTATATATTTAATTATGTAACCGCCCATGTAATGAGCTTAACCGCCCACTTAATGAGGGTAACCGCCCACTTAAACACCTATATAAAGGTGTAGAGACACAGGAAGCAGGTACGAGTACACTTTCACTCTCTTCCAACTTTGATATTAATTCTTAAATACTCTACTGACTTAAGCATAGGAGAAAGTCCCATCGGGAACAACCTCGTTGGTCCTTTTGTTTTGTAGGTTGATTCAAAGAAGAACAAGTTGATCCAACATCAACAAGCCCAACAACTTTTTTGGCATCAACAATAGCCTAACTAAAGTGTTCAAAAGATACAAAACCATACTCCTCGTCTATTTTTCTTTCATAAATATACATTAGAAATTTCTGAATTTAGAATTAATGTGTCTTTTATTAATTTGATGAAATCGTTTTGTTTTTTTGCTGGATAATCTCTTTTATTTTATCATGTATCTTAATCACGTAACTTTTGAATATTTTAGATGTTTTAAAAATAAAAAATTCTAATTTTGATTAGAATGTTATTTCTTGCTTATAAATACAAGGTCCTAAAGAGCTTTTATCACCATGTTAATTAATCATGTATATGTTTTTTGAAAAGAATTTAAGTCTTAAATTAGAATTTAATTATGAAAACGAAATGGATATAAGAAATGAGAAAAAAGGTTATGATAAATACCATATGTTGTTCAACCAATAAAAAAAAGCTCAAAATTCCAAGATAGTCCTAATTAACCTAACTTAAAAATCATTAACAAGGGAGAAAAAAGTGGCACTAAAAAAAGTCTAAATTTTCTCCCAAAATGTACCAATCTTCTTCAAAGTCTTTTGAGCAAATCTAGTAAAATTGTGAAGATTTGTCTTTAGCTAAATGCATATCACTAATAAATAGCTATCCCAAAAATTGAAGATAGATCGGATGTCTCCAAAGGGACTTTATTTATGTAAAATACATGTAAAATATAAAAATTATAATATTACAATTAATATCAACATATCATACTCAACTGGTTTTTATTATTTTTAATAATTTTTATATATAATATTTACTAAAACTTTAAACCGTATCACTTTGGTATTTCTTTTTAGGAATATTATCCAACACTCTATTAAGTTTTTAAATTTCACAAACAAAATTAAAATAAAAATACAAACTTTTAATAAAATATTAAATAAATAAAAAAAATATGCAATTGTTTTAATTTCGTTTTAAGATTTAAATTTTTACTAATAATATATTGAATAAATAATTATCAACTAAATTACCAAACGACCACATATCTTTTTTATTTTTTAATTTTTAAAGAAAATGATGGAATTATAACACCGCATAAACTTTTAAATTTTATTATTTGCGGATGGGATGATAATCATTGAATAATAATTGAATAATAATCTTTCGTTCTGTTACTTATCATCATATCATATTACGCCTAAGATCATCGGGTTTATCAAAAACATTTGCCCACGTCATCAACACCTAAATCCCCTTTCGCAGTGCAAACATCATACCACCAATCCAAAATTGCTGAAGTCTCCTTGTAAACATAAGAAACAGCCAGGAATCCCAAGAAAAATTCTCATCCACAATTTAATTTTTTATTATTTTAGCCACGTGGCGATCAATGGGAGAGCTAGAGCCGCCGAATCGCTGCAAAGACACATGTACTACAACCTCGTACGTGGCTAATCGTCGTCGAGAGTCCCAGTCTTCATACATCTTTCCCGCGGCGGCCTACGTAACCCTGTAAAAATGCAATTTCTATAGAAATTCGATTTCAATTTTCACATTCACAGTGATTCAACACACGTTCTAAATTCCTTGGAAAATAAACCCTAAAAGTGAAAATAAAACAAGTAAATAAGGAAAAGTTTGGATGGGAGCTTTGTTTTTGTATTGACTCTCCATTTGTTTCGCTTTTGCATCTCTGTTACCAAGAAAAACCTTTCTATACTTAGCAAAATCAATGGAATAGCAGGCAAGAAAGGAAAACAAAATTCAAAAGAACAATTCAACACTACTGTTTGGTTCCATGTTTTGAGAAGATTTTGGATTTTGCTGTTCAAACCCAGTTTTTCATCTCTTTCTGATCTCTTTCATTGAAAGGTATGATGGGTGAATATCAACTTTATCTTTAAACACGTTCAATTTCTTTAGAATTTCTCTGGTTTTTTCCTTTTCTCTTTCATCTGTTCACCACGTTTCTTCCTTAAAATTTCGTGTTTGAAATTTTTTATAATTAATATTAATCTGTTTCTTTAAAACCACTCTTCAGCTTGTGGAATATTCAAAGGTCTTCTTTCCTTCTTAACTTGATTTTTTCATGCATATCATAATATCCAGAATTTTGGATTTTGTAGTTTGACCTTTATCAATTACAAGTAATACTAATCATTTGATTTTATCTCAATGACCCCGAATCCGATTTGGATTGAACCAGATTTTTCATTTAATTTTCTTCTCTTCTATCCTTTTCCACAAAGAAATAACCCAAACCTGCGGAAATTTCCTTGTCATTGAGAACAGTTGTCTTTACAAAGTCCAAGTATTATCTTTAAAAACCAACTTGGACGCCGCTTGCTTATCGTTTCCTCCATTTTATACACTGTTTTGTACACACGTTTTCATCTTTTACAAGTATTTTCCGATTTGAATATTCCAAAACAGCTCCACTATATCTATGTAAATGATATTGTTGCATATGTTTCTTGTTTCCTTTTACTCTCAGAAGCAAACTTGAAAAGTTGAAAGCTCTCTCTCGGACATTGAAGAAAGAAGATGGAGATTGTTTACCAGCCTTATATTGATCCTGAGTTTGAATCCCTTATTGAAAGAATCCATCCACCCAGGTATATATAGTACTGCAATCAAATTACATTATCAAATTCATTCCTTTCTGTTTCTTATTGATCGAAACCATGTAAGTCTGGTGAAACCAATGTTTTATAACTCGCCGGGTTTGGTGTTTACAGGGTTTGTATCGACAACGACGCATTCCAAGACTGCACGCTTGTTAAGGTTAGATCAAATATCTTCTTGTTCACGTTTATAATGATGATATTGTTGAAGATGATAAGTCCTCGTTCATGGATTTTTCTTTTGGTTGGGTTTTGTTTAGTATTTTTGATGTGTGAAACCCAGGGAGAAGTGTGTCAACATCATCAAAGATTTGATTAATCTTGGAATTAGGCACTATAACATTTGTGCTAATCTTAATCAAAGTTGACTAAAACGCAAAAATCCAAATTCCCACCTGTCTATATGGAATTTAAAACAAAAATATTACTAGTTGGAAAGTGTTGAAAGTGGGCTTCTGTTCCTTCAAGTTCATTCAGATGTTTGTGGACCCATGAGAAAGTTGGTTGTGTTAGAGACCGAAGGGAGAGAGTTTTCCAAGGAACCGACTAGAGAGCCATTAGAAATCGAGTTGTAATTGTCAAGGAAAGTTGGACAAAGGAAAAGATAACTAAGAGTTAAAGTTGTAGAACTTGGAAGAACTTTTCACAGGCAGCATTGATTGATTTCTTTAACTTAAGTGTCAGGACTGCAGCAGCTTCATGCATGGCATAGTAATTTTAAGAAGACTCTCTTCAGGACTTTCAGAAAATCACTTTTTAGCTGGCAACCCAACTGAACTGACGTAGTTTTCTTGTTCTGAAATGATCTAGTATGGTCCATGCATTTAGAAAGCAAGATGAGAAAATGACCTGAGAAGCTTTTCTTTTCTTTTGCATGTTAACGTTCGCAGGTGGATAGTGCAAACAGGCACGGGATTTTGCTAGAGATGGTCCGAGTATTGACAGATCTTGACCTTGTTATATCCAAATCATACATTTCCTCCGACGGTGGATGGCTCATGGATGGTCAGTGCCCCCCACATCACCCTTGCATCACTTATTCACTTCCCCAGCTTTTGTTTTCTTCTTTACTACTGTTATCCGATAGAATAAAATATCAATTGGATTTTTTGTTTTTCTGCCCCTTAATTCATGTGTTTTCTTTTTTCTTTCTGTGGCTTGCAGTGTTCCATGTGACAGACCAGCTTGGGAACAAAATTACTGACGAGTCCCTTATTCATTATATTCAACAGGTCTTTGTTCCTAGATTTCTGTCTTATTATTAATTGTTAATATAATTGAGCTGAATTGAAATGGTTTAGTATCAAATTTAAGTTCGACTCAATTAAAAATTTTGAGATTTGAAAAGCTCAATTCAATTTAGTTTTTAAAGCGTGATTCAATAAAATACTTCAACTGCTTGAGATCTATTTTATAAACTCAAATTTGAACGCAATTGATTTGTCTTTTTCAAGTATATGAGAGTAAAAAAATAAATTAATAATAAAACATAAAAAATACATATTAAAATAAAGCTTAATCAAACCATTCGAATTTGATTCAATTTATTATTGAAATAATTCAAGTTCGACTTAAAAATAAATGAATCGAATTTGAATAATTATCATATAAATTTAAAATACTTATGAGTAACTTTACTGTTTATACTCTTAAATACTATCTTCTTACAAAATGACGAAGTTTTGTTTAACTAAGCTGCGGGGTTTTGATTTGGTTTCTAACAAAGAAATGACAATGACAGGCACTTTGTGATAGTAGGAGGAGAGGAGGGATTCCAAAGGAAATACCAACATGCCTCAAACGAGAGGTGAGGCCATGCCATGTCTCAACAGAACACACAGCCCTGGAGATGACCGGAACGGACCGGCCTGGCCTTCTGTCAGAGGTAGCAGCAGCTCTATACGAATTAGGATGCCATGTCACTGCAGCAGTCCAATGGACCCATAACTCCCGCATGGCCTGTATAATCCACATAGAAGATGGGCCCCAGGGTGGACCTATCATGGAGCAGAAACGGCTGGCTCAAGTGCAGGAAAAGCTAGAGAGCGTACTTGAGGCGCATCATGAGAGCGGTGAGCGGAAGAGTGTCCGGTTAACTGCTCCGTCAGCGGGGAGGACTCATACGGAGCGGCGGCTCCACCAGCTGATGTATGCCGATAGAGACTACGAGCAGTGTCAGGGCTGCGACGACAGCTGCAGGCACTGGAAGGGGTGCATGAAGACTCGTGTGACCATCGAGACTTGCAGGGAGAAAGGGTACTCGGTTGTCAACATGAGGAGTAGAGACAGAACCAAGCTATTGTTTGACACAGTTTGTGCCTTAACTGACATGCAATACGTGGTGTTCCATGCAGCAGTTAGCTCAAAGGGCTCCATGGCTGATCAGGTACCTTGAAAATGAAAAGTTCTTGGAAATGGCTCGAGATGTTCCATCTTTGTTTTATGGCCTTCATTAAACACCGGTTTACTTCCAGGAATATTTCGTAAGGAGGCAGGATGGATGCAGTTCGATGACAAAGAGTGAAAGACATAAACTTACACAATGTTTGATTGCAGCAATCGAACGAAGAGTCTCCCATGTAAGTTTCATAAAACATGTGCCTTTGGCTTCTGCTTTTGATGGCTGCAACTTAATTTTATGGTATATTGGTGCCAGGGGTTGAGACTAGATGTTTGTACTCAAAATAAGATGGGATTGCTGTCGGATGTGACCAGGGTGTTTCGAGAAAATGGGCTATCAATAACCCGAGCGGAGATTGGGATACATGGGGATAGAGCAACCGGGTCTTTTTACGTTACAGATGCTTCAGGGCATGATGTAAATCCGAGGACGGTGGAATTGGTGAGACAGGAGATTGGAGGATCGGCTTTGGTGGTAAACAAGTCCTCCCCCAACGGGACATCTGGAGCTTCTTCATCGAGTATTAGAACCAGCAGTGGCGAAGTGGAAGAAAGGCCTAAATTTTCGTTAGGAAGCCTGTTATGGTCTCGGCTTGAGCGACTTTCAGGGAATTTCGGGCTCATTAAATCATGAGAAGTTCCTGACTCAGGAGCTTCTTTCAAACTGTACCCATGTCCTAGTCTTTACGTAAGCCTGTATAAATGATATACTAGGTTTTTTCAAACAAATAAATAAATATTATTCTCTTTGGGGCCAATGTCATCGTCATTGTTTGATTTGCAAGAAAATGAAATAGTAAAGAAATCTACTGCTACTATGTTTTGAGAGCTGAAGAAGATCTTTACCCTATGATTCAAATACATATAGTATTAGTTTTATATTTGACAGGTATTATATTCTTAAATTTATTCAAAATATTAAATAAATATCAATATTTATAGGAAATAGATATTGCTACAATTAAGAGCTCAGCTTAAACGCCAGGCAATGTGCTTGAATTAGTTTTGTCTACAAACAAAACCGGCTAGGGGATGCTAAATAAAGTTTTATGAGCTTGCAGTTCTTAGGCTTGCATAAAACCAACCTACCCTTGTATCTCTTGTGGTATGTGTTTGTCTAATAATTCCATTTAAGAATCAAGAAGCCTAGTTACGGAAAGCTTGGTCATTGCTAAATATTCTAATATAAAACTCATTTTTTATATGCTTTGTCTTTTCTAGCTGGTATAGAACTCTATATGCATCTTTCCACAAAAATTCATAGCAACTTCGATTCCTACGGCAAAAATTTTTAGTATGCATTCCCGATAAATCAGCAATGACATACATACATGATATACATGATATAATAGGTGCTGAATTTATTGGGCATAAAATTACATGAATATTGCTTCAGCACATAATACTCCAATTACGACAGGATTTAATGTACAAAACACACAGTTTCCAGAGCCTTAGCTCGGACTGAAGAAACCATACGCAACATATTCACAAGGTTACAAGCAAGAAGAATCTAGAATACAAATATCCAAAGGTTTTTGGTTCACATGATCTCTTCAATATCAAGCCAGTCATTTGATTCCTTGGTTTCAGGGTTACAAGCACTTACCTGATCAGACCCAGAATGTTTATCACCAACACAGGTAACGTCTTTAACTGAGTCTGTAGAGCTCCTCCCAAGCTGAACCCAATCTCTTGAGTCTTTTGTTGAAGAATCAGAACCAGATGTCACTTTCTTGTAATTTATTGGCACGTCATCATCATCCTCAAGATCACTGAAAGAAACATCCTCATCATTTCCAAGAGGGATTGTGGTACCACTTGTGCCAACTACCTCTGAATTTTCCTCTTTTAACCAGTCATCACCATCATCTTCAAATTTCTCAATAGAAACTCCAGAGGAACCAGATGTTGAATGTTGATGTTTGGTCTCTTTCATTGGCTCTTCCCCGATGACAGACTTGTCAACAACCTGCATCTCAGCACTCTGAACTGGGTGCTTTTCTGTTTCAATTTCAACAGGAGCAGCAGTAGCAGCTACTTCAATTCCAGATGCCTTGAGTGTCACTGGCTCAGTTTGAATGGGAGGAGGCACAGAAAGAGACTTTTCAAATGGTAAATCAGCCATTATATTTGGTGTGCCACTTTGTTCTGCCATCTTTGCCTTAGCTCGGTGCTGTAACCCTTGCATTAACATTGCTCTTGCTTCAACTATCTGCATGCAGGCTATTAACACTTAGAGATGCAGAAAGGAAAGAGGAACAGAGGGGTGAAGGAAGCTGAATCACAAAGAAGAGCCAAGCAATCCTACCCTTCAGTCCATATTAAAATTTTCCTTAAGAAGGGTTAAAAACTTTTGGGTTATACTTTGAAGGCAATGATGTGCACAAGAGTGATGAAAATGTTGATAGAAGGAGACAAAAGAGATCTGAAAAAATGTGATTAGACAAAGAGAGCCACTGCAAGGAAATGTCAGACCTAATAACATAACAAAGCGGCAAAACCAAATAATAAGCCATATACTAGCACTCCTCTCTCATGAGATAATTGGTGAAAATGATGTTCAAACAACTAGATGAGCTTCTAACTTCCCATTGCACTGAAGAACTTTTTGCATGTAATTACCTTGTTCTTATTAGTTTATTCTTATTCTTATAACTGCGAAAGATGAAATTCCTGAAGTGACTCCTCAAGAACATGATACACATCACCTTCGAATCACAAAAGTCAGGGGCTCAACCAATGAAAACAATAGGACTCATGAACTTACTTGGGGAGTAGACAGAAGTTCTGCGTCATGTTTATTTAGTCGAGGATGCAGAAGCACAAAATAGATCTTCCAAAAGCAAGCTTCACTCATACATCCTGGGCAAAGTTCAATCCTTAGAGCAGCCAATCTTGGTGCAAGTCGTTCAACAGTCAAGGCATGTTCTTGTTGAGCATCAGACATGTCAAAATCTGAAATTTCAAAAATTATAAAGATGCTTCAAATCAGCCAGATTCATATGCCACTAAATGCAGCTGCATAAAAGACACCAAAATAGTCACAGTTCCTCAAAAGCCACAAGTTTGCAATATGCTTTGTTTGCCACGTTAGCGATCCAAATGGAAGAAAATATATGTGATTTAGAAGACCTAGTTAACTAAATAAAACAGAAATAGCCATGAGCATCACCAAGAAGCAGAAGAATGTATAACACAATATGACCTGAACAAATATTAGCTCATAATCCAAAAGCTTTCTAATTCACGCTAGAAATTTGTTGCACTGAGTGACCAAGAAATTCACAAATTAGCCACCCATTCTAACGAGCACCATAAAGCAGAGAGGATTAATCACATGGCAGACTCAAAGCCACCAAACCTACCTATATGGGTTTGTCAGCTAAATCTCACAGAGATTACAAGCCTTTAGCCAACTGAGAAAACACAATGCATAAAGCGGACGATCATTCAGTAGCAAGCAGAAAGGATCAAAATCGTAACTTGTTTCAACTTCTCATTCCACTTATTTCAAAAGAGATATACCATTCTATAATCAATAATCAATTATGCATTACAATATTCAATATTCAAAGTCAATCAAATAAAGCCCCCCATTATCAAAAAATAAATTTCCAAATTAAAAAAAAAAAAGACGAAAGTTACCAATGAATGAACAAGAATTGAGATTGTTCAAAATGCACGTTACTATCCTAATTTTTTAATTAAAGCACATTAATCTGCGAAATCAGAAATTTAAAGTAGATTACCATCAAAATCATCATCATCAGGCACGGGAAAATCAAGCCAAGTTTCGGGATGCATCGCTATATCCCTAGCAAAGGCGACCACTTCTTCGGTCAAACCGACAACGTTTCCACTCTCGTATTTTTCGATACTCTCTTCCTCGGACCCAAACTGAAGAAAATTCGAAGCCATCTTACTGATCTCCGAGACGGCAATATTGTTAGACAGCTTCGAGATTCCGGTCTTGAATTTCCCGCCAATCTCCGATAAATCACTACGAATTCCGGCTATCAATGCCTCATCAGACAACTCATCCGGATCATTGGACGGCGCCCGGATGGATTTTCCCTCCTCTATGTGATCGGGCGGCTGCTCCGATGAAGGCGGAGGAGGCGGGGCAAGGAACGAGGCAACGCCCCAGAATTGGCGAGTCAGGGTTTTGGTGAGCTCGGAGAGGTCTTCTTTGACGCCACGTGGAGTGTTGGGATCCGACGAGGAATGGGAATGAGTGGGAGAGTATTGGTTGGGATTTGGATCAGATCCGAGTTTCGTATTCTGGGCAGCATTGGCACGGTCGTCTTCGTTTTCGTCTTCGTCAAGTTTGAGCGAGTTGGCAATGGATCTAGCTAACCACGACATTTTTTTTCCTTTAAGTTGAAATTGTGACTCGCAGTGATAGAAGGAAGAGTTTTGTTAAGGAGAAATGATAAGAGGAAATGGCGGTCGAAAACTCCAAATCAAGTGACACCGTTTTAAGCTCTTTCAGTCAGCCAGTGAAGTCTTGGTCTCCTTATGCCATTTAATAATTCATTGGACAACAGCCAATTTTTGTCTATTTTTCTAGAACATAAAAAAAAAATTATTCTACAAAATATATTACTCAATAGTAAATAGTATTTATTACAGCAGTAAAAATATTAGCATTAATAAACAAATATTAAAATAAAATTTTCTTTCAAATTATTAAAATCAAAATCTTGAATAAAAAATATACCATAAAAAATAGTAGATTTATAGATAAATTTTGTAATTTTGAACATGATATAATGATAGAAACAAAAATCATCATCATCAGAATTTTTATCCCAATAGATTAAAATAGGTTATATAAATCAATATATAAAATCACGTTAGATTGTTTAGTTCTATCCGAAGTACTTCTTTTTAAGTTTTTTTTATTTTCCTCTGGCTATTGACCTTTATTTTATTATTGACATATGTATCACTCGAGCTATGTTGCTTCAATAGAAACAAAAATAATAAAAAAATATATGAAAATAAAAAATAATACAAGTTAAAATTCTGATAAAATCTACATACGTATCTAACTAAAATTGAAAAAATATTTTGCATTTTATCTATAAAAATAAATTTTAACATAATAAATTTTATATTTCACACGTATTTGACACAGAATAAAAATGTAAATATTATATTTATTAAACAAAAATTAAAAAAATATATTTTATATTTAATGTTTCAACATAAATTATAATACAATAATTCCTTTCCTGGTTCTCTGACTGTCGTCTGTTCCAGCGTCCGGCCTAACAATTTTATCCTTTTCAATTTTTTAGAAGATAGACATTTATATAAATTAAAATTAAAAAATTCAATTATCTTTTATATAAATTATCTATTTCAATTTCTTTTTTAATATATTATTTTAAATCAATTTACTATCATTTTTTCAATTTTCTAAAATGTAGAGATTTTATATATTAAAATAAAAAAATCAATTATTTTTATCAATTTCTCCACCCGTCTTTTATCATTGTTAACAAATTTATGTTTATATATGCGTTGTTAGATTATCTCTAGGGGTTCTTTCTGTTTGTTCAGTTTTGTGTTGGTTTGTTGTTTTATTGATTTTTACTTCATGTCCGTTGAAAGTATCCACATTGCTGGTACTAATTACTAAAGAAAAGGTATGAAACTTTCGTACTCTGAATTTTTTTTTTATTAATTTTTAATTTTGAAATATATTACTTCATTTTGATAATTTTAAATTATGACAAAAGCTTTTAAAAAATAATCTATTTTTCAATATCCTTAGTAGCAATTTATAATGTGTGAAACAAATGAAAATCAAACTATTTATTTTTTTTGCATTTTCTTTATTTCTAACTATAAAGTAAGAAAGTTTTTATAAAGTATCAACAAAGCGAATAGAAAAGTTATAAAAGTTTTTATCAAAAACAACTTTAATTTTATTTATTATATAAAATTAGATTGCATTATATTTATTGACTATTGTCTTAATGAGAGTCTCAATTTTGTAACTAAGAAATAGTGTTCTTTTCAATGCTTTGCACTTTTTAATAATGTCAAATTGGATCAAATTTTAAGCACTTTTACTATCTATATATAATAAAAGGAGAAAATTATTTAATTTGATCATTTATTTATTATTATAAATTTGGAATACCTGACTTATAAGACTGTTCATAGGTCAAGTTAGGTCCTATTCCAGTTTGGCTTTGGTAGAGATTAAGAGATTGAAAGTAAATCCACGTCTGGCCCTTATTAATTTTGGGGCCTAATTTTTTACTTAATCCCATCTTTACATACAATAAATAAGTTCAAACACGCACAAATACTATTAAGTTTTTTATAAAATATAATAAAATATAAAAAATATTAAAATACATAATAGTTAATAAGAATGACATAATAAGTTGAAATAAATTCTTACAAAAAGACTAAAAGAAACATAAAAAATTAAATTAAAATCTAAAAAATAATGCAAGTTCAAATTAATTTGCACAAAAAAATTTTAAAATCCATTGGTATAAAAAATAGCAAAAAAAAAATATAATTATAAGGTTAGGTCGGACCAAACTTGGATTTGAAATGATGAACTTAAGCCCAGCTCGATTTTTGATTGAGCCTTAAATTCCAACATGTTTAATGAGCTTAATATTTTTATGTAAGCCATTCCAAAAAATTCAAAGATCTTTGGATTTGGACGAATAGTTCATCCCTTGAATAAGTCTATATTAGAAATAGGCAAATAGCTCCATTAAGTAGCCTTTTAGCTAGGTAAATTTTGAGTTTTTCATAAACCTAGGAGTCGTTTAGGATCGTTTTTTGTTTTTGTTTTATTTTGTTTTCAAATTCTGAAAATAGAAAACATGTTTGGTTAATACTCTTACATATTGAAAACAAATATTTAAACTAATTTAGATATAATAATTTAATTTAGAAAATAAAATTTTAAAATAAAAATAATAAAATATTTATTAAATAATATTATGTACAAAATATTAAATAATATTATTTTATCCTTTTTAATACTAATATTAAATATTTTCATTTAATCATATTAAAATTTGATATAATTTAAACAATATTATAATTAAATATATATTAAATAAACAATTCAATTAAAAATAATATTAAATAATTTTTTAATATTAATTTTATTAGATAATAATTGAGATTAGTAAAATTCTAATTTTATATGTTAAATAATAATATGTTAAAAACTATATTTAATGATATTATTTAATTTAATTGTAATAATATTAAATTATCAAATAATATATTCAACTAATTAATTTATAATAAATTATGCATTTATTAAAATATATTATATTTAATATAAATAATATTTTAATGTTAAGTATTCACTTATTTAATAATATTAAATTATTTAATAGTAGCTGTGATAATTTTTTAAATTTAGTTGAAAGAATATAATTTTAAATAATAATATTGTTTTGTAAAATAATAATTAATTATGTCATATAATAGTACTTAGCAATAATATTAATTAATTAGCATATCAAAATTTTAATAAATGATATTATTTAAAATATATAATATATTCAATAAAATTATTATATAAATTTAAATTAAATAATATTATGATATTATAGTTTAATATAATTTATATTTAATTTTTTTACGTTTTCAATTTTTTATATTAAAATAAATAAATTAATTTTATAATGTTTACTTTTTAATTAAATAACATTTTTATATTAAAATTTATATAAAAATGTTATTTAATTAAAAAGTAAACATTATAAAATTAATTTATTTATTTTAATATAAAAAATTGAAAACGTAAAAAAATTAAATATAAATTATATTAAACTATAATATCATAATATTATTTAATTTAAATTTATATAATAATTTTATTGAATATATTATAATTTTAAATAATATCATTTATTAAAATTTTGATATGCTAATTAATTAATATTATTGCTAAGTACTATTATATGACATAATTAATTATTATTTTACAAAACAATATTATTATTTAAAATTATATTCTTTCAACTAAATTTAAAAAATTATCACAGCTACTATTAAATAATTTAATATTATTAAATAAGTGAATACTTAACATTAAAATATTATTTATATTAAATATAATATATTTTAATAAATGCATAATTTATTATAAATTAATTAGTTGAATATATTATTTGATAATTTAATATTATTACAATTAAATTAAATAATATCATTAAATATAGTTTTTAACATATTATTATTTAACATATAAAATTAGAATTTTACTAATCTCAATTATTATCTAATAAAATTAATATTAAAAAATTATTTAATATTATTTTTAATTGAATTGTTTATTTAATATTATATTTAATTATAATATTGTTTAAATTATATCAAATTTTAATATGATTAAATGAAAATATTTAATATTAGTATTAAAAAGGATAAAATAATATTATTTAATATTTTGTACATAATATTATTTAATAAATATTTTATTATTTTTATTTTAAAATTTTATTTTCTAAATTAAATTATTATATCTAAATTAGTTTAAATATTTGTTTTCAATATGTAAGAGTATTAACCAAACATGTTTTCTATTTTCAGAATTTGAAAACAAAATAAAACAAAAACAAAAAACGATCCTAAACGACTCCTAGGTTTATGAAAAACTCAAAATTTACCTAGCTAAAAGGCTACTTAATGGAGCTATTTGCCTATTTCTAATATAGACTTATTCAAGGGATGAACTATTCGTCCAAATCCAAAGATCTTTGAATTTTTTGGAATGGCTTACATAAAAATATTAAGCTCATTAAACATGTTGGAATTTAAGGCTCAATCAAAAATCGAGCTGGGCTTAAGTTCATCATTTCAAATCCAAGTTTGGTCCGACCTAACCTTATAATTATATTTTTTTTTTGCTATTTTTTATACCAATGGATTTTAAAATTTTTTTGTGCAAATTAATTTGAACTTGCATTATTTTTTAGATTTTAATTTAATTTTTTATGTTTCTTTTAGTCTTTTTGTAAGAATTTATTTCAACTTATTATGTCATTCTTATTAACTATTATGTATTTTAATATTTTTTATATTTTATTATATTTTTATAAAAAACTTAATAGTATTTGTGCGTGTTTGAACTTATTTATTGTATGTAAAGATGGGATTAAGTAAAAAATTAGGCCCCAAAATTAATAAGGGCCAGACGTGGATTTACTTTCAATCTCTTAATCTCTACCAAAGCCAAACTGGAATAGGACCTAACTTGACCTATGAACAGTCTTATAAGTCAGGTATTCCAAATTTATAATAATAAATAAATGATCAAATTAAATAATTTTCTCCTTTTATTATATATAGATAGTAAAAGTGCTTAAAATTTGATCCAATTTGACATTATTAAAAAGTGCAAAGCATTGAAAAGAACACTATTTCTTAGTTACAAAATTGAGACTCTCATTAAGACAATAGTCAATAAATATAATGCAATCTAATTTTATATAATAAATAAAATTAAAGTTGTTTTTGATAAAAACTTTTATAACTTTTCTATTCGCTTTGTTGATACTTTATAAAAACTTTCTTACTTTATAGTTAGAAATAAAGAAAATGCAAAAAAAATAAATAGTTTGATTTTCATTTGTTTCACACATTATAAATTGCTACTAAGGATATTGAAAAATAGATTATTTTTTAAAAGCTTTTGTCATAATTTAAAATTATCAAAATGAAGTAATATATTTCAAAATTAAAAATTAATAAAAAAAAAATTCAGAGTACGAAAGTTTCATACCTTTTCTTTAGTAATTAGTACCAGCAATGTGGATACTTTCAACGGACATGAAGTAAAAATCAATAAAACAACAAACCAACACAAAACTGAACAAACAGAAAGAACCCCTAGAGATAATCTAACAACGCATATATAAACATAAATTTGTTAACAATGATAAAAGACGGGTGGAGAAATTGATAAAAATAATTGATTTTTTTATTTTAATATATAAAATCTCTACATTTTAGAAAATTGAAAAAATGATAGTAAATTGATTTAAAATAATATATTAAAAAAGAAATTGAAATAGATAATTTATATAAAAGATAATTGAATTTTTTAATTTTAATTTATATAAATGTCTATCTTCTAAAAAATTGAAAAGGATAAAATTGTTAGGCCGGACGCTGGAACAGACGACAGTCAGAGAACCAGGAAAGGAATTATTGTATTATAATTTATGTTGAAACATTAAATATAAAATATATTTTTTTAATTTTTGTTTAATAAATATAATATTTACATTTTTATTCTGTGTCAAATACGTGTGAAATATAAAATTTATTATGTTAAAATTTATTTTTATAGATAAAATGCAAAATATTTTTTCAATTTTAGTTAGATACGTATGTAGATTTTATCAGAATTTTAACTTGTATTATTTTTTATTTTCATATTTTTTTTATTATTTTTGTTTCTATTGAAGCAACATAGCTCGAGTGATACATATGTCAATAATAAAATAAAGGTCAATAGCCAGAGGAAAATAAAAAAAACTTAAAAAGAAGTACTTCGGATAGAACTAAACAATCTAACGTGATTTTATATATTGATTTATATAACCTATTTTAATCTATTGGGATAAAAATTCTGATGATGATGATTTTTGTTTCTATCATTATATCATGTTCAAAATTACAAAATTTATCTATAAATCTACTATTTTTTATGGTATATTTTTTATTCAAGATTTTGATTTTAATAATTTGAAAGAAAATTTTATTTTAATATTTGTTTATTAATGCTAATATTTTACTGCTGTAATAAATACTATTTACTATTGAGTAATATATTTTGTAGAATAATTTTTTTTTTATGTTCTAGAAAAATAGACAAAAATTGGCTGTTGTCCAATGAATTATTAAATGGCATAAGGAGACCAAGACTTCACTGGCTGACTGAAAGAGCTTAAAACGGTGTCACTTGATTTGGAGTTTTCGACCGCCATTTCCTCTTATCATTTCTCCTTAACAAAACTCTTCCTTCTATCACTGCGAGTCACAATTTCAACTTAAAGGAAAAAAAATGTCGTGGTTAGCTAGATCCATTGCCAACTCGCTCAAACTTGACGAAGACGAAAACGAAGACGACCGTGCCAATGCTGCCCAGAATACGAAACTCGGATCTGATCCAAATCCCAACCAATACTCTCCCACTCATTCCCATTCCTCGTCGGATCCCAACACTCCACGTGGCGTCAAAGAAGACCTCTCCGAGCTCACCAAAACCCTGACTCGCCAATTCTGGGGCGTTGCCTCGTTCCTTGCCCCGCCTCCTCCGCCTTCATCGGAGCAGCCGCCCGATCACATAGAGGAGGGAAAATCCATCCGGGCGCCGTCCAATGATCCGGATGAGTTGTCTGATGAGGCATTGATAGCCGGAATTCGTAGTGATTTATCGGAGATTGGCGGGAAATTCAAGACCGGAATCTCGAAGCTGTCTAACAATATTGCCGTCTCGGAGATCAGTAAGATGGCTTCGAATTTTCTTCAGTTTGGGTCCGAGGAAGAGAGTATCGAAAAATACGAGAGTGGAAACGTTGTCGGTTTGACCGAAGAAGTGGTCGCCTTTGCTAGGGATATAGCGATGCATCCCGAAACTTGGCTTGATTTTCCCGTGCCTGATGATGATGATTTTGATGGTAATCTACTTTAAATTTCTGATTTCGCAGATTAATGTGCTTTAATTAAAAAATTAGGATAGTAACGTGCATTTTGAACAATCTCAATTCTTGTTCATTCATTGGTAACTTTCGTCTTTTTTTTTTTTAATTTGGAAATTTATTTTTTGATAATGGGGGGCTTTATTTGATTGACTTTGAATATTGAATATTGTAATGCATAATTGATTATTGATTATAGAATGGTATATCTCTTTTGAAATAAGTGGAATGAGAAGTTGAAACAAGTTACGATTTTGATCCTTTCTGCTTGCTACTGAATGATCGTCCGCTTTATGCATTGTGTTTTCTCAGTTGGCTAAAGGCTTGTAATCTCTGTGAGATTTAGCTGACAAACCCATATAGGTAGGTTTGGTGGCTTTGAGTCTGCCATGTGATTAATCCTCTCTGCTTTATGGTGCTCGTTAGAATGGGTGGCTAATTTGTGAATTTCTTGGTCACTCAGTGCAACAAATTTCTAGGCGTGAATTAGAAAGCTTTTGGATTATGAGCTAATATTTGTTCAGGTCATATTGTGTTATACATTCTTCTGCTTCTTGGTGATGCTCATGGCTATTTCTGTTTTATTTAGTTAACTAGGTCTTCTAAATCACATATATTTTCTTCCATTTGGATCGCTAACGTGGCAAACAAAGCATATTGCAAACTTGTGGCTTTTGAGGAACTGTGACTATTTTGGTGTCTTTTATGCAGCTGCATTTAGTGGCATATGAATCTGGCTGATTTGAAGCATCTTTATAATTTTTGAAATTTCAGATTTTGACATGTCTGATGCTCAACAAGAACATGCCTTGACTGTTGAACGACTTGCACCAAGATTGGCTGCTCTAAGGATTGAACTTTGCCCAGGATGTATGAGTGAAGCTTGCTTTTGGAAGATCTATTTTGTGCTTCTGCATCCTCGACTAAATAAACATGACGCAGAACTTCTGTCTACTCCCCAAGTAAGTTCATGAGTCCTATTGTTTTCATTGGTTGAGCCCCTGACTTTTGTGATTCGAAGGTGATGTGTATCATGTTCTTGAGGAGTCACTTCAGGAATTTCATCTTTCGCAGTTATAAGAATAAGAATAAACTAATAAGAACAAGGTAATTACATGCAAAAAGTTCTTCAGTGCAATGGGAAGTTAGAAGCTCATCTAGTTGTTTGAACATCATTTTCACCAATTATCTCATGAGAGAGGAGTGCTAGTATATGGCTTATTATTTGGTTTTGCCGCTTTGTTATGTTATTAGGTCTGACATTTCCTTGCAGTGGCTCTCTTTGTCTAATCACATTTTTTTCAGATCTCTTTTGTCTCCTTCTATCAACATTTTCATCACTCTTGTGCACATCATTGCCTTCAAAGTATAACCCAAAAGTTTTTAACCCTTCTTAAGGAAAATTTTAATATGGACTGAAGGGTAGGATTGCTTGGCTCTTCTTTGTGATTCAGCTTCCTTCACCCCTCTGTTCCTCTTTCCTTTCTGCATCTCTAAGTGTTAATAGCCTGCATGCAGATAGTTGAAGCAAGAGCAATGTTAATGCAAGGGTTACAGCACCGAGCTAAGGCAAAGATGGCAGAACAAAGTGGCACACCAAATATAATGGCTGATTTACCATTTGAAAAGTCTCTTTCTGTGCCTCCTCCCATTCAAACTGAGCCAGTGACACTCAAGGCATCTGGAATTGAAGTAGCTGCTACTGCTGCTCCTGTTGAAATTGAAACAGAAAAGCACCCAGTTCAGAGTGCTGAGATGCAGGTTGTTGACAAGTCTGTCATCGGGGAAGAGCCAATGAAAGAGACCAAACATCAACATTCAACATCTGGTTCCTCTGGAGTTTCTATTGAGAAATTTGAAGATGATGGTGATGACTGGTTAAAAGAGGAAAATTCAGAGGTAGTTGGCACAAGTGGTACCACAATCCCTCTTGGAAATGATGAGGATGTTTCTTTCAGTGATCTTGAGGATGATGATGACGTGCCAATAAATTACAAGAAAGTGACATCTGGTTCTGATTCTTCAACAAAAGACTCAAGAGATTGGGTTCAGCTTGGGAGGAGCTCTACAGACTCAGTTAAAGACGTTACCTGTGTTGGTGATAAACATTCTGGGTCTGATCAGGTAAGTGCTTGTAACCCTGAAACCAAGGAATCAAATGACTGGCTTGATATTGAAGAGATCATGTGAACCAAAAACCTTTGGATATTTGTATTCTAGATTCTTCTTGCTTGTAACCTTGTGAATATGTTGCGTATGGTTTCTTCAGTCCGAGCTAAGGCTCTGGAAACTGTGTGTTTTGTACATTAAATCCTGTCGTAATTGGAGTATTATGTGCTGAAGCAATATTCATGTAATTTTATGCCCAATAAATTCAGCACCTATTATATCATGTATATCATGTATGTATGTCATTGCTGATTTATCGGGAATGCATACTAAAAATTTTTGCCGTAGGAATCGAAGTTGCTATGAATTTTTGTGGAAAGATGCATATAGAGTTCTATACCAGCTAGAAAAGACAAAGCATATAAAAAATGAGTTTTATATTAGAATATTTAGCAATGACCAAGCTTTCCGTAACTAGGCTTCTTGATTCTTAAATGGAATTATTAGACAAACACATACCACAAGAGATACAAGGGTAGGTTGGTTTTATGCAAGCCTAAGAACTGCAAGCTCATAAAACTTTATTTAGCATCCCCTAGCCGGTTTTGTTTGTAGACAAAACTAATTCAAGCACATTGCCTGGCGTTTAAGCTGAGCTCTTAATTGTAGCAATATCTATTTCCTATAAATATTGATATTTATTTAATATTTTGAATAAATTTAAGAATATAATACCTGTCAAATATAAAACTAATACTATATGTATTTGAATCATAGGGTAAAGATCTTCTTCAGCTCTCAAAACATAGTAGCAGTAGATTTCTTTACTATTTCATTTTCTTGCAAATCAAACAATGACGATGACATTGGCCCCAAAGAGAATAATATTTATTTATTTGTTTGAAAAAACCTAGTATATCATTTATACAGGCTTACGTAAAGACTAGGACATGGGTACAGTTTGAAAGAAGCTCCTGAGTCAGGAACTTCTCATGATTTAATGAGCCCGAAATTCCCTGAAAGTCGCTCAAGCCGAGACCATAACAGGCTTCCTAACGAAAATTTAGGCCTTTCTTCCACTTCGCCACTGCTGGTTCTAATACTCGATGAAGAAGCTCCAGATGTCCCGTTGGGGGAGGACTTGTTTACCACCAAAGCCGATCCTCCAATCTCCTGTCTCACCAATTCCACCGTCCTCGGATTTACATCATGCCCTGAAGCATCTGTAACGTAAAAAGACCCGGTTGCTCTATCCCCATGTATCCCAATCTCCGCTCGGGTTATTGATAGCCCATTTTCTCGAAACACCCTGGTCACATCCGACAGCAATCCCATCTTATTTTGAGTACAAACATCTAGTCTCAACCCCTGGCACCAATATACCATAAAATTAAGTTGCAGCCATCAAAAGCAGAAGCCAAAGGCACATGTTTTATGAAACTTACATGGGAGACTCTTCGTTCGATTGCTGCAATCAAACATTGTGTAAGTTTATGTCTTTCACTCTTTGTCATCGAACTGCATCCATCCTGCCTCCTTACGAAATATTCCTGGAAGTAAACCGGTGTTTAATGAAGGCCATAAAACAAAGATGGAACATCTCGAGCCATTTCCAAGAACTTTTCATTTTCAAGGTACCTGATCAGCCATGGAGCCCTTTGAGCTAACTGCTGCATGGAACACCACGTATTGCATGTCAGTTAAGGCACAAACTGTGTCAAACAATAGCTTGGTTCTGTCTCTACTCCTCATGTTGACAACCGAGTACCCTTTCTCCCTGCAAGTCTCGATGGTCACACGAGTCTTCATGCACCCCTTCCAGTGCCTGCAGCTGTCGTCGCAGCCCTGACACTGCTCGTAGTCTCTATCGGCATACATCAGCTGGTGGAGCCGCCGCTCCGTATGAGTCCTCCCCGCTGACGGAGCAGTTAACCGGACACTCTTCCGCTCACCGCTCTCATGATGCGCCTCAAGTACGCTCTCTAGCTTTTCCTGCACTTGAGCCAGCCGTTTCTGCTCCATGATAGGTCCACCCTGGGGCCCATCTTCTATGTGGATTATACAGGCCATGCGGGAGTTATGGGTCCATTGGACTGCTGCAGTGACATGGCATCCTAATTCGTATAGAGCTGCTGCTACCTCTGACAGAAGGCCAGGCCGGTCCGTTCCGGTCATCTCCAGGGCTGTGTGTTCTGTTGAGACATGGCATGGCCTCACCTCTCGTTTGAGGCATGTTGGTATTTCCTTTGGAATCCCTCCTCTCCTCCTACTATCACAAAGTGCCTGTCATTGTCATTTCTTTGTTAGAAACCAAATCAAAACCCCGCAGCTTAGTTAAACAAAACTTCGTCATTTTGTAAGAAGATAGTATTTAAGAGTATAAACAGTAAAGTTACTCATAAGTATTTTAAATTTATATGATAATTATTCAAATTCGATTCATTTATTTTTAAGTCGAACTTGAATTATTTCAATAATAAATTGAATCAAATTCGAATGGTTTGATTAAGCTTTATTTTAATATGTATTTTTTATGTTTTATTATTAATTTATTTTTTTACTCTCATATACTTGAAAAAGACAAATCAATTGCGTTCAAATTTGAGTTTATAAAATAGATCTCAAGCAGTTGAAGTATTTTATTGAATCACGCTTTAAAAACTAAATTGAATTGAGCTTTTCAAATCTCAAAATTTTTAATTGAGTCGAACTTAAATTTGATACTAAACCATTTCAATTCAGCTCAATTATATTAACAATTAATAATAAGACAGAAATCTAGGAACAAAGACCTGTTGAATATAATGAATAAGGGACTCGTCAGTAATTTTGTTCCCAAGCTGGTCTGTCACATGGAACACTGCAAGCCACAGAAAGAAAAAAGAAAACACATGAATTAAGGGGCAGAAAAACAAAAAATCCAATTGATATTTTATTCTATCGGATAACAGTAGTAAAGAAGAAAACAAAAGCTGGGGAAGTGAATAAGTGATGCAAGGGTGATGTGGGGGGCACTGACCATCCATGAGCCATCCACCGTCGGAGGAAATGTATGATTTGGATATAACAAGGTCAAGATCTGTCAATACTCGGACCATCTCTAGCAAAATCCCGTGCCTGTTTGCACTATCCACCTGCGAACGTTAACATGCAAAAGAAAAGAAAAGCTTCTCAGGTCATTTTCTCATCTTGCTTTCTAAATGCATGGACCATACTAGATCATTTCAGAACAAGAAAACTACGTCAGTTCAGTTGGGTTGCCAGCTAAAAAGTGATTTTCTGAAAGTCCTGAAGAGAGTCTTCTTAAAATTACTATGCCATGCATGAAGCTGCTGCAGTCCTGACACTTAAGTTAAAGAAATCAATCAATGCTGCCTGTGAAAAGTTCTTCCAAGTTCTACAACTTTAACTCTTAGTTATCTTTTCCTTTGTCCAACTTTCCTTGACAATTACAACTCGATTTCTAATGGCTCTCTAGTCGGTTCCTTGGAAAACTCTCTCCCTTCGGTCTCTAACACAACCAACTTTCTCATGGGTCCACAAACATCTGAATGAACTTGAAGGAACAGAAGCCCACTTTCAACACTTTCCAACTAGTAATATTTTTGTTTTAAATTCCATATAGACAGGTGGGAATTTGGATTTTTGCGTTTTAGTCAACTTTGATTAAGATTAGCACAAATGTTATAGTGCCTAATTCCAAGATTAATCAAATCTTTGATGATGTTGACACACTTCTCCCTGGGTTTCACACATCAAAAATACTAAACAAAACCCAACCAAAAGAAAAATCCATGAACGAGGACTTATCATCTTCAACAATATCATCATTATAAACGTGAACAAGAAGATATTTGATCTAACCTTAACAAGCGTGCAGTCTTGGAATGCGTCGTTGTCGATACAAACCCTGTAAACACCAAACCCGGCGAGTTATAAAACATTGGTTTCACCAGACTTACATGGTTTCGATCAATAAGAAACAGAAAGGAATGAATTTGATAATGTAATTTGATTGCAGTACTATATATACCTGGGTGGATGGATTCTTTCAATAAGGGATTCAAACTCAGGATCAATATAAGGCTGGTAAACAATCTCCATCTTCTTTCTTCAATGTCCGAGAGAGAGCTTTCAACTTTTCAAGTTTGCTTCTGAGAGTAAAAGGAAACAAGAAACATATGCAACAATATCATTTACATAGATATAGTGGAGCTGTTTTGGAATATTCAAATCGGAAAATACTTGTAAAAGATGAAAACGTGTGTACAAAACAGTGTATAAAATGGAGGAAACGATAAGCAAGCGGCGTCCAAGTTGGTTTTTAAAGATAATACTTGGACTTTGTAAAGACAACTGTTCTCAATGACAAGGAAATTTCCGCAGGTTTGGGTTATTTCTTTGTGGAAAAGGATAGAAGAGAAGAAAATTAAATGAAAAATCTGGTTCAATCCAAATCGGATTCGGGGTCATTGAGATAAAATCAAATGATTAGTATTACTTGTAATTGATAAAGGTCAAACTACAAAATCCAAAATTCTGGATATTATGATATGCATGAAAAAATCAAGTTAAGAAGGAAAGAAGACCTTTGAATATTCCACAAGCTGAAGAGTGGTTTTAAAGAAACAGATTAATATTAATTATAAAAAATTTCAAACACGAAATTTTAAGGAAGAAACGTGGTGAACAGATGAAAGAGAAAAGGAAAAAACCAGAGAAATTCTAAAGAAATTGAACGTGTTTAAAGATAAAGTTGATATTCACCCATCATACCTTTCAATGAAAGAGATCAGAAAGAGATGAAAAACTGGGTTTGAACAGCAAAATCCAAAATCTTCTCAAAACATGGAACCAAACAGTAGTGTTGAATTGTTCTTTTGAATTTTGTTTTCCTTTCTTGCCTGCTATTCCATTGATTTTGCTAAGTATAGAAAGGTTTTTCTTGGTAACAGAGATGCAAAAGCGAAACAAATGGAGAGTCAATACAAAAACAAAGCTCCCATCCAAACTTTTCCTTATTTACTTGTTTTATTTTCACTTTTAGGGTTTATTTTCCAAGGAATTTAGAACGTGTGTTGAATCACTGTGAATGTGAAAATTGAAATCGAATTTCTATAGAAATTGCATTTTTACAGGGTTACGTAGGCCGCCGCGGGAAAGATGTATGAAGACTGGGACTCTCGACGACGATTAGCCACGTACGAGGTTGTAGTACATGTGTCTTTGCAGCGATTCGGCGGCTCTAGCTCTCCCATTGATCGCCACGTGGCTAAAATAAAAAAAATTAAATTGTGGATGAGAATTTTTCTTGGGATTCCTGGCTGTTTCTTATGTTTACAAGGAGACTTCAGCAATTTTGGATTGGTGGTATGATGTTTGCACTGCGAAAGGGGATTTAGGTGTTGATGACGTGGGCAAATGTTTTTGATAAACCCGATGATCTTAGGCGTAATATGATATGATGATAAGTAACAGAACGAAAGATTATTATTCAATTATTATTCAATGATTATCATCCCATCCGCAAATAATAAAATTTAAAAGTTTATGCGGTGTTATAATTCCATCATTTTCTTTAAAAATTAAAAAATAAAAAAGATATGTGGTCGTTTGGTAATTTAGTTGATAATTATTTATTCAATATATTATTAGTAAAAATTTAAATCTTAAAACGAAATTAAAACAATTGCATATTTTTTTTATTTATTTAATATTTTATTAAAAGTTTGTATTTTTATTTTAATTTTGTTTGTGAAATTTAAAAACTTAATAGAGTGTTGGATAATATTCCTAAAAAGAAATACCAAAGTGATACGGTTTAAAGTTTTAGTAAATATTATATATAAAAATTATTAAAAATAATAAAAACCAGTTGAGTATGATATGTTGATATTAATTGTAATATTATAATTTTTATATTTTACATGTATTTTACATAAATAAAGTCCCTTTGGAGACATCCGATCTATCTTCAATTTTTGGGATAGCTATTTATTAGTGATATGCATTTAGCTAAAGACAAATCTTCACAATTTTACTAGATTTGCTCAAAAGACTTTGAAGAAGATTGGTACATTTTGGGAGAAAATTTAGACTTTTTTTAGTGCCACTTTTTTCTCCCTTGTTAATGATTTTTAAGTTAGGTTAATTAGGACTATCTTGGAATTTTGAGCTTTTTTTTATTGGTTGAACAACATATGGTATTTATCATAACCTTTTTTCTCATTTCTTATATCCATTTCGTTTTCATAATTAAATTCTAATTTAAGACTTAAATTCTTTTCAAAAAACATATACATGATTAATTAACATGGTGATAAAAGCTCTTTAGGACCTTGTATTTATAAGCAAGAAATAACATTCTAATCAAAATTAGAATTTTTTATTTTTAAAACATCTAAAATATTCAAAAGTTACGTGATTAAGATACATGATAAAATAAAAGAGATTATCCAGCAAAAAAACAAAACGATTTCATCAAATTAATAAAAGACACATTAATTCTAAATTCAGAAATTTCTAATGTATATTTATGAAAGAAAAATAGACGAGGAGTATGGTTTTGTATCTTTTGAACACTTTAGTTAGGCTATTGTTGATGCCAAAAAAGTTGTTGGGCTTGTTGATGTTGGATCAACTTGTTCTTCTTTGAATCAACCTACAAAACAAAAGGACCAACGAGGTTGTTCCCGATGGGACTTTCTCCTATGCTTAAGTCAGTAGAGTATTTAAGAATTAATATCAAAGTTGGAAGAGAGTGAAAGTGTACTCGTACCTGCTTCCTGTGTCTCTACACCTTTATATAGGTGTTTAAGTGGGCGGTTACCCTCATTAAGTGGGCGGTTAAGCTCATTACATGGGCGGTTACATAATTAAATATATAATTAAGCGAGTAGCAGTTATGGCGGTTACGTAATTATGAGTAGCTACACTCATAAATGTTCGTACGTTACAAGGTGTAACTACATAAGTGTGTCTTGTGAGTCATTCGCTACCAAGCTCGGTAAGATGGGCTTATTGGGCTTTCTGACAGTGATACTAACATTATGCCCCCTTGGCAAATGGCGATTACCAAGTGATCGGTATTCGCCGCAAACCTTTTACTCCTTTCATATTCTTGAATTTTGTATCCTCTGTCAAAGGGTTTAACCAAGATAGTATCAAGGTTGTGACTGCATATGAGCTTTTAAATTCTAGCGCTTAAGACGATGAGAATCCAAGATCATGGGCGAAAAAGTCCCTGAAGAATGCCACTCGGTCCAAGAGTGAGTGGAAACTTGAGAAACTGGCACTAAGGCCATAAGGAGCAAGCACTTCAAGAAACTGGTGCCAAGGGATACTGGCACAAAGAGGATGGGAGAGTAAGTGCCCAAAATACTGGCGTTGAGGCCATGGAGAGCAAGTGACTGGCGCTGAGGTCCGGGGCGAGCAACTGCCCATAACATTGGTGCTACAGCCATGGCGATCATGCAATTGAGATACCGGCGCTAAGGCCTAGGGTGAGTTGATGCCCAAGATGCTGGCGCTATGGCTCAGGGCGATCAAATGCTCAAGATACTGGCGCTAAGGCCTAGGCGAGCTTATGATGAAGATACTGGCGCTATAGCTCGGGGCGATCATATGCCCAAGATACTGGCGCTAAGGCCTAGGTGAGCTTATGATCAAGATACTGGCGCTAAGGCCTGGGCAATTTGCAATTGCATTACGGTGAGCACTCAAAGATTCCACTATTAGTGCTTAGTATGCTATCTTAGCTTCTAAAATTTTGTTTTGGGCGAGTAATTGATTGTACGGCTCCATAGATACTGTTTGTGGTGTTGTGTGAGTTTGTGGCTGCCCCATTTGATTTGATGTTTGTTGGTTCGCTTGGGAGCTCGACATAGCTTCTTCTTTGAATTCCCACAAACGGAGCCAAAATGTTGATGCCAAAAAGGTTGCTGGGCTTGTTGATGTTGGATCAACTTGTTCCTCTTTGGATCAACCTGCAAAACAAAAGGACCTTCGAGGTTGTTCCCGATGAGACTTTCTCCGATGCTTAAGTCAGTAGAGTATTCAAAAAAGAATATCAAAGTTGGAAGAGAGTGAAAGTGTGCTCGTACCTATTTCCTGTGTCTCTACACCTTTATATAAGTGTTTAAGTGGGTGGTTACGCTTATTAAATGAGCGGTTATATAATTAAATATATAATTAAGCAAGTAGCAGTTATGACGGTTGCGTAATTATGAGCGGTTACACTCATAAATGTTCGTATGTTACATGAGTGTGTCTTGTGGGTCATTCGCTATCAAGCTCGATAAGATGGGCCTATTGGGCTTTCTGACTGTGATACTAACAACTATCATAGAGTTTTATACATGTATTGAATATATAATTAATCATGTAAAATTAGTAATTTTTTTTCTTCAATGAATTTTATTTTATGTAATGCTATCTGAAAGTAAAAGCAATGTTCGTTTTTTTTTTACGGAAAAAACAAATCATGATATTGTATTATTTATTTCATTATTAAAAAAATGCAAAAGAAAAACATTTTACTTGGATTATCGTAAAATATGTTACTTGAAATTTACGTTTTCCCAAAAAATAATAACGTACTATAAGACTTGGATTAATTAATATAAAAAATTATCTCATCAATAGAAATTTTTAATTTTATTGATGATGCATGTCGTAACGGCTTCGCGCTCGATGATTTTCGGAAAAGCGTTTAAAAACAAAAATGGGAGTCGCCACCAATCTTTTTTGACTAGGTGTGATTGGCCACCTGAAAACGTTTATCTTTTCAACAAAATCTCAAAATTAATTAAGTTTTATTAAAAAGATAATCTTTTGGTCTGCGAAACAAAAATTGGGTTCGGGGGTACGGTTACGCGTGGGGAAGGATTAGCACCCCCACTATGCCCGTTAAAAAACGGTACCATAATAATCATGTGTTATCCTTTTTGTTTTAATAAAATGATCTTACTTTAATATTTAAAATTAATTCCTTTTTATTCCAACCTTTTTATTCAAAATCATTCCTTATTTGCAAATTTATTTTGTTTTATTTTAAAAGGTTAAACTTTATTTTCCAAAGTAAATGTGAACCTTTTTGTATTGAATAATTAAATCAAATACTCCAATACTTTTGGCAGCATTTGAAATAATTTTCCTCACCTAGAGATTTCTTAAGAATCACTACTTGTGACTTCTATAGAATCTCATCCTCGGAAAATTCACACTTGCTTCGAAAATTATTATGAATGCACATGATGCAAACAAATAAAAATGATGCAAATGAATTTTTTATTTCAAATTTCATTATTTATTTGTTTATTTATTTATATTTCTTTGTTTTTAAAAAAAACTTATTCATTTCCTTATTTATAAAAATTTAAATTATTGAAAAATTATACTAAATATTCCAATACTTTTGGCAATAATTAGTACGATTCTTCTCACCTAGGGATCAGCTAGGAATCACTACTTGTAACTTCCGTAGCATCCCATCATCGGATATTCGTTTAATTATAATTTTTATTATTAGTTTTCCTTAAAAAAACTTATTTTTTATTTTTAACAAAAGAAAATTAAATTATTGAAAAATCATACTAAATATTCCAATACTTTTGGCAACATCTAGTACGACTCTTCTCACCTAAGGATCAGCTAGGAATCACTACTTGTGACTTCCGTAGCATCCCATCATCGGATATTCATTTAATTATAATTTTTATTATTAGTTTTCCTTTAAAAAAAAACTTATTTTTTTATTTTTAACAAAAGAAAATTAAATTATTCAAAAATCATACTAAATATTCCAATACTTTTGGCAACATCTAGTACGACTCTTCTCACCTAGGGATCAGCTAGGAATCACTACTTGTGACTTCCGTAGCATCCCATCATCGGATATTCGTTTAATTATAATTTTTATTATTAGTTTTCCTTAAAAAAAACTTATTTTTTATTTTTAACAAAAGAAAATTAAATTATTGAAAAATCATACTAAATATTCCAATACTTTTGGCAACATCTAGTACGACTCTTCTCACCTAGGGATCAGCTAGGAATCACTACTTGTGACTTCCGTAGCATCCCATCATCGGATATTCATTTAATTATAATTTTTATTATTAGTTTTCCTTTAAAAAAAACTTATTTTTTTATTTTTAACAAAAGAAAATTAAATTATTCAAAAATCATACTAAATATTCCAATACTTTTGGCAACATCTAGTACGACTCTTCTCACCTAGGGATCAGCTAGGAATCACTACTTGTGACTTCCGTAGCATCCCATCATCGGAAATTCGTTTAATTATAATTTTTATTATTAGTTTTCCTTAAAAAAAACTTATTTTTTATTTTTAACAAAAGAAAATTAAATTATTGAAAAATCATACTAAATATTCCAATACTTTTGGCAACATCTAGTACGACTCTTCTCACCTAGGGATCAGCTAGGAATCACTACTTGTGACTTCCGTAGCATCCCATCATCGGATATTCATTTAATTATAATTTTTATTATTAGTTTTCCTTTAAAAAAAACTTATTTTTTTATTTTTAACAAAAGAAAATTAAATTATTCAAAAATCATACTAAATATTCCAATACTTTTGGCAACATCTAGTACGACTCTTCTCACCTAGGGATCAGCTAGGAATCACTACTTGTGACTTCCGTAGCATCCCATCATCGGATATTCGTTTAATTATAATTTTTATTATTAGTTTTCCTTAAAAAAACTTATTTTTTATTTTTAACAAAAGAAAATTAAATTATTGAAAAATCATACTAAATATTCCAATACTTTTGGCAACATCTAGTACGACTCTTCTCACCTAGGGATCAGCTAGGAATCACTACTTGTGACTTTCGTAGCATCCCATCATCGGATATTCGTTTAATTATAATTTTTATTATTAGTTTTCCTTAAAAAAACTTATTTTTTATTTTTAACAAAAGAAAATTAAATTATTGAAAAATCATACTAAATATTCCAATACTTTTGGCAACATCTAGTACGGCTCTTCTCACCTAGGGATCAGCTAGGAATCACTACTTGTGACTTCCGTAGCATCCCATCATCGGATATTTCATTAAATTAAATTTAAAATTTATTATTTTTAAACACATTTTCTAATCAATAATAATTAATGAAAATACAAGTAAAAGAAAAATTTTTCAATTTCTTGTTTTACAATATGCATTAATAATAATAATAATAATAACAATAACTAAACACAATAATAATAATAATAATAATAATAATAATAATAATAATAATAATAATAATAATAATAATAATAATAATGAAAACAATAATAAAAGCAACAACACCAACATTAATAATAATAATAATAATAATAATAATAATAATAATAATAATAATAATAATAATAATAATAATAATAATAATTTTCTTTTCTTTTTTTTTAATCTTTAAAATTTTTTTAATTTAATTTTTTTAATTTTTTTTAATTTTAATTTCCTAATTAAAATTCTTCTTTTAACAAAACAAATAAATAAATAAGCAAATAATAAAAAAAAAACATACCAAAAACGAAATTGGGCTTGGACCCAAAAGAAGCCCTCAAAAGAGCCCAAAGGCAGGCCCAAATAGCAAGGCCCAAGCTGCTGGCCGGGTCGGTGGGCTGGAGCGGAGCGGGTCGGACGCCACCGGGTCGGGTCGACACGCGGATCCTCCTTTTCCGGGTCGGACGCGCGGATCCCGGGTCGGATCCGGGTCAAGCACGCGTGTCGCCAAAATTTTTATAAAAGCCATCTTTTTTTTTTCTGATTCATTTTCGCCCTTTCTTACCAAAAAAATTCCAGAGCTTCCCAAAGCTCTACCGGCCAGGCGATTCCCGGCCGCCGCTCACCGACGGCTAATCCCAAAAAGTTTCCCACTTTTCGATGCTCCTCAACCTCCTCTTTCCGTTTCCAGCCCTCTTTTCCTTCGAAAACGCCTCTAACCCCACGGATCTGAGGTCGAAACCTTCGGCCTCTGTTGTTATTTTGATTTTTTTGATTTTGTTTTCTTTTCAGATCTGGTTTTGGATGCGTTTGGGTTTGTGTTTTTGTTGTTGTTTTCGTGTTTTTTTTTTGCAGGTGGGGGTTCTAGGGTTTGAGTGGGTCTCGGTTTTGGGATGGTGGTCAGCTGGGTTTTCGGGTAGTGGTGAAGATGAGGGAAAAAGGGGTTCGGGTCCCGTTGGTGAAGATGATGCCCTCTGATGGTGAGCCGAGGATGGGGGTTTGTTTCTTGGAAAGGGTAGTGAGGATGATGTTAGGGGTTTCGGTCGTGATGGTGATGGTGAGGGTGTTTGAGGGAAAGGCTAGGGGGCTGCTGGTTTGGGAGGTTCTCGGGTAGTGGTGGAGGCAGCGTTGGTGGTTGATGGTTGAACGGGGATGGTGGCTCACGGTTGGGTGCTCGAACGGGGTTGGCTAAGGGGTCTTCTGGTAGTGAGGATCATGCTGGTTTTCGGTGAGTGAAGATGATGGTGAGGGTGTTTGAGGGAAAGGCTAGGGGGCTGCTGGTTTGGGAGGTTCTCGGGTAGTGGTGGAGGCAGCGTTGGTGGTTGATGGTTGAACGGGGATGATGGCTCACGGTTGGGTGGTCGAACGGGGTTGGCTAAGGGGTCTTCTGGTAGTGAGGATCATGCTGGTTTTCGGTGAGTGAAGATGATGAGGGAGTCAGATTGCTGGGGTGAGTGGGGGCTCTCGACAGAGGCAGAGGTGGTGAGAGGCTTCGGTGATGGTGGGTCGAATCCCCCCCGGCAGTGACCAAAATGGTCCATTTTTGTAGCAGGGACTGGGGGTTCTGTTGGTAATGGGTGGAGTAGGCAGGGGATGGGATGACTGGTTTTGGGAATGACCGGGTTGATGGACTGATTAGACCAATAATAATAATAATAATAATAATAATATGAATAATAATAATAATAAAAGTAATAAAAATAAAAATAATAATAATAATAGTAATAATAAGGATAATAATAAAGAAAATAATAATAATAATAATAATAATAATAATAATAATAATAACAAAATGTGACAAAATTAGGTGTCAACAGCTGCCCCTCTTTGCTCATTGCTGAGGATCAGGAATAGAGCAAAGACAATTGACAGTAATTTTGTCTGGCTTATGACTCATTTCTCTTTTTCTTCTTTTTCTTCTCTTTTCTTTTCTCTTTTTTCTTTTTTCCTTTTTCTTCTTTTTTTTTTCTTTCTTTTCCATTCTTTTCCCTTTCTTTTTTCTTTTTCTTCTTTTTTGTATGCACTCCTCTTGCAGCAGAGGCAATGAAACTTTAAAATTTTTCTCTTTTCTTCTTTTTTTTTCTTTTTTTTTGAAATGCACTCCTCTTGCAACAGAGGCGATGAAACTTTACAGTTTTTCTCTTTTCTTCTTTTTCTTCTCTTTTTTTCTCTTTTTTTTTGAAATGCGCTCCTCTTGCAACAGAGGCGATGAAACTTTAAATTTTGTTTTTTGTTTTTGTTTTTTTTTCTTTTTTCTTCTTTTTTCGAGAAAGCTCCTCTTGCAGCAGAGGCAATGAAACTTTAAATTCTTTTCCTAGAAATGTGCTCCTCTTGCAGCAGAGGCAATGAAACTTTAAATTTCCTTTTGTTTTGTTTTTTTTTTTCGAGAAAGCTCCTCTTGCAGCAGAGGCAATGAAACTTTAAAGTTTTTTCCTAGAAATGGGCTCCTCTTGCAGCAGAGGCGATGAAACTTTAAAATTTTTTTTTCTTTTGAAATGTGCTCCTCTTACAGCAGAGGCAATCAGACTTTAAAATTCTTTTTGAGAAAGCTCCTCTTGCAGCAGATGCGATGAAACTTTAAAAATCTTCATGAAAATGTGCTCCTCTTGCAGCAGAGGCGATGAAACTTTAAAATTTCTTTTTTTTTTTTTTTTTTGTTTTTTTTTCTTTTTTCTTCTTTTTTTTTCGAGAAAGCTCCTCTTGCAGCAGAGGCAATGAAACTTTAAATTCTTTTCCTAGAAATGTGCTCCTCTTGCAGCAGAGGCAATGAAACTTTAAATTTCCTTTTGTTTTGTTTTGTTTTTTTTTCGAGAAAGCTCCTCTTGCAGCAAAGGCAATGAAACTTTAAAGTTTTTTCCTAGAAATGGGCTCCTCTTGCAGCAGAGGCGATGAAACTTTAAAATTTTTTTTTCTTTTGAAATGTGCTCCTCTTACAGCAGAGGCAATCAGACTTTAAAATTCTTTTTGAGAAAGCTCCTCTTGCAGCAGAGGCGATGAAACTTTAAAAATCTTCATGAAAATGTGCTCCTCTTGCAGCAGAGGCGATGAAACTTTAAATTTCTTTTTTGTTTTTTGTTTTTGTTTTTTTTCTTTTTTCTTCTTTTTTTTTCGAGAAAGCTCCTCTTGCAGCAGAGGCAATGAAACTTTAAATTCTTTTCCTAGAAATGTGCTCCTCTTGCAGCAGAGGCAATGAAACTTTAAATTTCCTTTTGTTTTGTTTTGTTTTTTTTTCGAGAAAGCTCCTCTTGCAGCAAAGGCAATGAAACTTTAAAGTTTTTTCCTAGAAATGGGCTCCTCTTGCAGCAGAGGCGATGAAACTTTAAAATTTTTTTTTCTTTTGAAATGTGCTCCTCTTACAGCAGAGGCAATCAGACTTTAAAATTCTTTTTGAGAAAGCTCCTCTTGCAGCAGAGGCGATGAAACTTTAAAAATCTTCATGAAAATGTGCTCCTCTTGCAGCAGAGGCGATGAAACTTTAAATTTCTTTTTTGTTTTTTTTCTTTTTTCTTCTTTTTTTTTCGAGAAAGCTCCTCTTGCAGCAGAGGCAATGAAACTTTAAATTCTTTTCCTAGAAATGTGCTCCTCTTGCAGCAGAGGCAATGAAACTTTAAATTTCCTTTTGTTTTGTTTTGTTTTTTTTTTCGAGAAAGCTCCTCTTGCAGCAGAGGCAATGAAACTTTAAAGTTTTTTCCTAGAAATGGGCTTCTCTTGCAGCAGAGGCGATGAAACTTTAAAATTTTTTTTTCTTTTGAAATGTGCTCCTCTTACAGCAGAGGCAATCAGACTTTAAAATTCTTTTTGAGAAAGCTCATCTTGCAGCAGAGGCGATGAAACTTTACAAATCTTCATGAAAATGTGCTCCTCTTGCAGCAGAGGCGATGAATCCTGGGAAAGCTCCTCTTGCAGCAGAGGCGATGAAACTTTAAAATTTTTCCTGGGAAAGCTCCTCTTGTAACAGAGGCAATGAAACTTTAAATTCTTCCTGAAATGTGCTCCTCTTGCAGCAGAGGCGATGAAACTTTAAATTCCTTTCTGAAAATGTGCTCCTCTTGCAGCAGAGGCGATGAAACTTTAGATTCCTTTCTGAAAATGTGCTCCTCTTGCAGCAGAGGCGTTGAAACTTTAGATTCTTTTTCCTGAAAAGTGCTCCTCTTGCAGCAGAGGCATTGAAACTTTAAAAATGAAAGACTTCACATTTAAAGATCTAGGAATTCACATCTAGAAATTTTGTCTCAGGAATTCACATCCGAGTGTTTGTTTCGGGAATTCACATCCGAAAAATTTGACTTAGGGATTCACACCCAAAAATTTGACTTGGGGATTCACACCCAAATGTCCAGGAATTCTCATCTGGATAATTTATATCGGGAATTTCTCATCCGATTGTTGGTTTCGGGAATTCACATCCGAAAAATTTGAGTTGGGGATTCACACCCAACGTCCAGGAATTCTCATCTGGATAATTTATATCGGGAATTTCTCGTCCGATTGTTGGTTTCGGGAATTCACATCTGAAAAATTTGACTTGGGGATTCACACCCAAAGGTTTGACTTGGGGATTCACACCTAAATGTCCAGGAATTCTCATCTGGATAATTTATATCGGGAATTTCTCATCCGATTGTTGGTTTCGGGAATTCACATCCGAAAAATTTGAGTTGGGGATTCACACCCAACGTCTAGGAATTCTCATCTGGATAATTTATATCGGGAATTTCTCGTCCGATTGTTGGTTTCGGGAATTCACATCCGAAAAATTTGACTTGGGGATTCACACCCAAAGGTTTGACTTTTGTTTGAAAATTTTCATCACATAATGTGCCGATTTTGTTGGGCTTAATACCATACAATGATGCCAACTACATCGGGCTTAACCTCATCTAAGTGCCAGCTACGTTGGGCTTAAGTTTTCACTTTGGGTGCCAACTTTACTGGACTTAACAATTTCATCTCATAATGTGCCGATTTCGCTGGGCTTAATACCACACAACGGTGCCAACTACATTGGGTTTAAATTTTCATCTCATGCTCACAAAAACTCTTTTTTTTCTTTTTTAAGAATATTGCTCCTTTGTATTTGATATTTTCTTTTCCTCAAAACTCAAACTCAAGAATCATTGACTTGTTCATTCATCTCAAAGGCTCTCGATTTATGGTATTTTTCAAATGTTCCAAATGTGGAAACTCTCTTAATTATTTTTTATCTTCTCAAACATTCTACTTATCTTTTCTCATTTCATTTTTTTCTTTATTTGACTTTCTCACTTTCCAAAAGCTCTTTTTTTCTTTTTTGCTTTTTCTTTTATGTGTTTAAAATAAATCTCTCATCTTCTTATCAAACCACATCTTCATCACCTTATTATTTTCAACAAGAAATTTCCTTTTATCTCTTCCATCCTTCTTTTTTTTTTTTTAACTTTTTCTCATTTTTTTTTATAATTCTCCTTTTCAATTCACAAAACTCCTATCTTCACTCTTTTTTGTTTGGCAAATGCAATGATCACTGATGCAAATGCAATATCAACAATGCTAATGCAAATTTCTTTATCAATGATGTTAATGATCTTTTTCCTCTTGCTTTTTTCTTTTTTCTTTTTTTTCTTTTTTTTTTAAATTAATTTTCTCAATCCAAAACTCCTATATTCACATTTTTTTTATATTTGGCAGATGCAATGATCATTGATACAAATGCAATATCAACAATGTTAATGCAAATGTTTCATGCAAATGTACATTGTAAAGATGCAAATGCAATTATCCAAAATTTTCTTTCGATTTTCTCTTCTTGTTGACCAAAACCTTTTCATTTCCACTTTTTCATCTATCTCACCTTAGAATATTCGTCTCATCACTTGAAGCCGTTGTTTACTTGTGCAACAAAGGTTGGCCTAAGACAATTATCACATTTTCTTTTGCTATCACGTTTTGAAACACCATAAGAATTCATTTTACAACCAACATTTTCCTTAATAAAAATTGCCTCAAAATGACACAAGAAATTCTTTGCCCACAATAATTATCAAATCCCTATTTAATCAACAATAAAAATAAATTAGAACAAAATTGCCCCAAAATTGCATAAGAAAAATCTTGCCCCACAATAATTGTCTCTCTCTCATTCTTGCTTAAAACACTATCAACTTTTGATTGGCAAAATTTTCAAGCAAAATTGCCCCAAGCATCCTTCCCATTTTCATATTTAAAAACAAACAATTTTCATTTTTGAAAAAGATCTGGCCAAAATTTTTTTTATTTTACAAGATTACCCCACACAACAATGATCAAAGAAAGTTAAACACAAATGCAACAAAGAATTATCATTTGAGTTTCTTGAAGATTGGTGATCACTATTTAGGTGGGTGTGGGGGGAAGGTAATTTGTTCTCATCAAATGGATCAGGTGGTTTTCGCACATCAATGGCAAGTAAGACCTGCAACCCGATAGAAAATGAGATGAATGTTCCCTTATCTAGGCTCACAAATAAAACACAAGTTTTTCAAAAATAATGAATTCCTTGCAAATCATGGTTTTGCAAAATGGTTTATCTTGGAATGCAAACAAAATTTGACACTCTTTCAATTTTCAAATTATGTATTTTGATAATTGTCAAAACTAGCCACAATAGACCGAAGCTTTTGCTGGGTTGTTTGGGAATGGAGAGTAGGTTCAAAATTTTACATCAATCCCTTTGACGTATCATCAAAATGGACATTCTCTTAAGGGCCTTAGATGTTCATGGGTCTCAAAATTATTTCGCAATGTCACTTCTTGTTTGACCTTGCCAGCACAATGAATGACCTTGCAAATATTTTTGTTTTGGCTTTAGACTGCCCCTTTTTTTTTGGGGTTTTCACCCTAAAGCCCCGTCCTCTTTTCTTTTCCTTTTTTTTTTTGCTTTTTTTTTGTGTAATTGTTCCATCATGCACTTAAGAATTCAAAATTCATCCAAATTTGGTTGTGAAGATTCTTGAAGAATAATCTTGGTTGAGAAAGGAGCGAAGCGCTTCATTGGTTATGATAATTCATCAAGGAAAAATCTCTCCTGTTTAAGTATCCACGCTTGATCGAAATGGACTTGTCAAGGTACGTAATGCAGGCCAGGTTTCGGGGTTCTGAAAGAATAGATAATAAGGCCCAAAAATGTGTTTAAGGGTGATTAACCAAGGATCATTTGGTATAATGTGAAGACTTATTCAATTCATTTGTCCTCTTATTTCTTATTTTGTCACTCCTTCATTTCATTTTCTCTTTTTTCTTTTTCTTTCTTGCAATTTCTTCTTTTTTCTTCATTTTTTTTACTTTATGGAGTGAAATCAAAATCTTGTAAAGCTAATTCATCTCATATTTGCCCCTTAAAATGATAAACCATTTTGAATTAGAATTGGGGCCGATCATTTATACTTTTGGACAAGGTTTTTGTATATGCGCCCCCTGATGTGGAGGGTGATCCTTGGTTAAGGTGTATTTAGAAAGAATTTATAAGGCCCAAAGAGGGTAGCAAATGGATAAATTTCAGATTTGTGAAAGGATGATGAAAGATGGCCATTTGTCATTTCAAACATGGTCACTTAAATTGACGAAAATTTCCTTAAGCCAAAAGGGTCAAGCATTTTGTCTTTCTGGCTTTTTTTGTTTTTCTGAATTAAATTTCTTGGATATTTTCATATTTTGGCATTTTCTTTTTCTTCTTCTTCTTCTCTCTTTTTTTCTTTCTCTCTCTCTCTCTCTCTTTTCGTTGTTTGGAATCATTCGAATATCTTGAGTGCATGATGTCATAATCAATTTTGCTTTTTTGTTTTTGTTTCATTTTTTTTTGTTTTTTTTGTTTTTTGCTTTTTTTTTACAACTCATGCGGCAAAAAAACATTGCTACAAAATGCCCACAAGCTAGTGAAAACTGTTGGAATTGGCATATTTAACTTTGGGTTGCTCATGGTATTTTTACCGAAAGAGGAAAAAGATATTGCATTATTTGGGCAAGTTAAGGGTATAGTACTTTGTCCTCCTCAATTTTGGTTTCAGTCACATGAATGAATCAAAGATTCAAAAATGGCCTAAAGAATCTCATGGTTTGTTGTTTTTCAAACAGATTCAAGTAATTCTGACAAGTATGACGCCCCTATGGCCATTAATAGAAAGGAGTGGTTTCTAGGATAGTTTTGACACATATCAAATTACCAAAATTCAAATTTTAAAAGAGTATCATGCTTGATTTTTCAAGGAATCCAAAAATGAATTTCATCAAATTGATCGTTTCATTGTTCATTGCCTAGGTAAAGGTCATTACACTTTGATGGCATATTGTGACCTGGTAAACATGGATCATGAAGTTTGCACTTATCCTCCCCAAATGCATGAAGGCTTTATAAGAGATTTAGGACATGGAAACAATTGGAGAAGGTAGTTGATGGGATGAATTTTTCTGATAATGATCACCAATTTTTCAAAACTCTCTTCAATCTTTCTTTATTTTGTCATTTTGTTCAACTTCCTTGATCATTTGGTTTAGTCATGTGAGGCTTTATTTGAATCATATTATATATATTTTAAAAAATGTGATTTCTTTACAAAAGAATCAATCAATATCATTTACATATATCAAATATAATGACAAATCAAAACAAAAAATGTACATGAAAAATTTTCCACTATATTTTCAAGAAATCTATTTACAACAATTAATGGTATAGCAAAGTACAATACACAAAAATTTTTGTTGAAAATTCCCTCCTGTTTGACAAGTTTACATGTCAACTTGAAAAATCAAATCTGAAACATGTAGAAATGACAAGTTAAAAAAAATCAAAGAATCATTTTATGCCCCGCAAAATGTTCCAAAAAATAAAAAATAAAAAAATAAAAATCAGAAAGAATTTCTTCCACTCTGAAATGTGGTGTAAAATGCATGAGATATGATACAACAATGATGCATTGGCGAAAGACATGTATATACAAAATGCAATCTATGCCAAATGCAATTATAAATGAAAATCAAATTCTGTTTTATTTCACTTGTATGATCCTAAAATGCACCTAACATGATCTTCAATGTATGTAGACACGATAATGTCAAAATGATATGAAATTAAAATGATATATGATGCTAACATGCTTACAAAATGAATGCTTCTATACACAATACCTAGACACAAATTCTATTGTTGCTGAGTCCAACATGCAAGGAGGAAAGAAGAAAAACATAATTTTTAACTAAAACTAAACACTCTTCACACATTTTTTCATCCCTTTTTTTTTCTCTCTTTTTTTCTTTTTCTTTTTTTCTTTCTTGTGTACCAGACAAAATTTTTTTTATTCTTTCTAAAAAATTCACATTTCCTAGTAGATTTTTTTTCAAGAATTATTTTTATTTCATTTTTATTCCCAATCAAATTATTTTTTTTTTGAATTCTTTTCCAAACAAATTCAAGAATAATTTTTTTGTTGACAACTTTTTGTTCGAAAAAATTTTTTTTTAATGAGATAATCAAGAAAAGAAAAACATTTTTTATAACCTTTTTCAAACTTTTAGCATTTTTAAACTCTCGTCCAAAATTCCTATACAACCTCAAAAAGATTTTTTTTTGTGCATGTTAACTTATTCTTTGAATTATTCAAAAAGAAAGAGAAAAAAAATTCAAGAAAAGATTTTGCTGACTCTATTTTACCTTTATTTAGAAAAATGTCAACTCCCCTTTTTTTATTATTGCTCTATAAAGCGCATTTTTCTATTTATTCCCATTTTTATGTCCAAATTTTTGAAAGAAATCCCTCTTCTCTTTTTTTTCTCCAAGAAAAATTATTCTCATTGTTTTGAAAAAAAGTTTGTTTTTTTTTTTGTATTTCTCACACTTTATTATAAAAACTTAAAATTTTCTTTTTATTTTGCAAAATCTCTTTCCACAATTTTATTATTATTATTTTTTTAAAAACCTTTTTTGAAAAACAAGAAGATTTCAAAAACTTAAATTGTGGACAATTCAAACCAAAATTCACAGTACCTTTATTATTGATACGAGAAACGGGGTCAAATAATGTTCCCTCTTGTGTCCTAATTTCAAAAATCGGGCATGGCTCTAAGATTGGACTTAAGATTCTCTATATGCTGGTTTAGGTCTCTAAAAGGTTAAAAGGTTCCCAAATTATACCTTACTGTCATCCACACTGGACTACTAAGATTTAATTTGAGTGGGAGTATTTCGATTGCCATTGCGGAGGTGATTACCTCACGAGAGCAAAGGTACTCTACTCCCTCCTAAGAAGGACGGAACCCGGGTATAGAGCTCATGTTATGCTAATGCAAGTACAAGTGTGTGTATGAGGGAATACTTATCAAACCATAACCTCTATCCTAGATGCCCCATAATTTATTAGCAATATACAAGATAAAGAATGCCATAAAATAAACATAATAACTTATTCACACAAATGCAACAAATTATTTAAAATTAAAGAAATTAAATTTAAATATTAATCAAGACCTTTAAATTAAAACTTAGGATAACACATGATTAATAAATGGCTTGACCCTCAAAAAGCGTCCCCAGTGGAGTCGTCAAGCTGTCGTAACGGCTTCGCGCTCGACGATTTTCGGAAAAGCGTTTAAAAACAAAAATGGGAGTCGCCACCAATCTTTTTTGACTAGGTGTGATTGGCCACCTGAAAACGTTTATCTTTTCAACAAAATCTCAAAATTAATTAAGTTTTATTAAAAAGATAATCTTTTGGTCTGCGAAACAAAAATTGGGTTCGGGGGTACGGTTACGCGTGGGGAAGGATTAGCACCCCCACTACGCCCGTTAAAAAACGGTACCATAATAATCATGTGTTATCCTTTTTGTTTTAATAAAATGATCTTACTTTAATATTTAAAATTAATTCCTTTTTATTCCAACCTTTTTATTCAAAATCATTCCTTATTTGCAAATTTATTTTGTTTTATTTTAAAAGGTTAAACTTTATTTTTCGAAAGTAAATGTGAACCTTTTTGTATTGAATAATTAAATCAAATACTCCAATACTTTTGGCAGCATTTGAAATAATTTTCCTCACCTAGAGATTTCCTAAGAATCACTACTTGTGACTTCTATAGAATCTCATCATCGGAAAATTCACACTTGCTTCGAAAATTATTATGAATGCACATGATGCAAACAAATAAAAATGATGCAAATGAATTTTTTATTTCAAATTTCATTATTTATTTGTTTATTTATTTATATTTCTTTGTTTTTAAAAAAAAAACTTATTCATTTCCTTATTTATAAAAATTTAAATTATTGAAAAATTATACTAAATATTCCAATACTTTTGGCAATAATTAGTACGATTCTTCTCACCTAGGGATCAGCTAGGAATCACTACTTGTGACTTCCGTAGCATCCCATCATCGGATATTCGTTTAATTATAATTTTTATTATTAGTTTTCCTTAAAAAAAACTTATTTTTTATTTTTAACAAAAGAAAATTAAATTATTGAAAAATCATACTAAATATTCCAATACTTTTGGCAACATCTAGTACGACTCTTTTCACCTAGGGATCAGCTAGGAATCACTACTTGTGACTTCCGTAGCATCCCATCATTGGATATTCATTTAATTATAATTTTTATTATTAGTTTTCCTTTAAAAAAAACTTATTTTTTTATTTTTAACAAAAGAAAATTAAATTATTGAAAAATCATACTAAATATTCCAATACTTTTGGCAACATCTAGTACGACTCTTCTCACCTAGGGATCAGCTAGGAATCACTACTTGTGACTTCCGTAGCATCCCATCATCGGATATTCATTTAATTATAATTTTTATTATTAGTTTTCCTTTAAAAAAACTTATTTTTTTATTTTTAACAAAAGAAAATTAAATTATTCAAAAATCATACTAAATATTCCAATACTTTTGGCAACATCTAGTACGACTCTTCTCACCTAGGGATCAGCTAGGAATCACTACTTGTGACTTCCGTAGCATCCCATCATCGGATATTCGTTTAATTATAATTTTTATTATTAGTTTTCCTTAAAAAAACTTATTGTTTTATTTTTAACAAAAGAAAATTAAATTATTGAAAAATCATACTAAATATTTCAATACTTTTGGCAACATCTAGTACGACTCTTCTCACCTAGGGATCAGCTAGGAATCACTACTTGTGACTTCCGTAGCATCCCATCATCGGATATTCATTTAATTATAATTTTTATTATTAGTTTTCCTTTAAAAAAAACTTATTTTTTTATTTTTAACAAAAGAAAATTAAATTATTCAAAAATCATACTAAATATTCCAATACTTTTGGCAACATCTAGTACGACTCTTCTCACCTAGGGATCAGCTAGGAATCACTACTTGTGACTTCCGTAGCATCCCATCATCGGATATTTCATTAAATTAAATTTAAAATTTATTATTTTTAAACACATTTTCTAATCAATAATAATTAATGAAAATACAAGTAAAAGAAAAATTTTTCAATTTCTTGTTTTACAATATGCATTAATAAAAATAATAATAATAATAACAATAACTAAACACAATAATAATAATAATAATGATAATAATAATAATAATAATAATAATAATAATAATAATAATAATAATAATAATAATAATAATAATAATAATAATAATAATAATAATAATAATAATAATAATGAAAACAATAATAAAAGCAACAACACCAACATTAATAATAATAATAATAATAATAATAATAATAATAATAATAATTTTCTTTTCTTTTTTTTTAATCTTTAAAATTTTTTTAATTTAATTTTTTTAATTTTTTTTTAATTTTAATTTCCTAATTAAAATTCTTCTTTTAACAAAACAAATAAATAAATAAGCAAATAATAAAAAAAAACATACCAAAAATGAAATTGGGCTTGGACCCAAAAGAAGCCCTCAAAAGAGCCCAAAGGCAGGCCCAAATAGCAAGGCCCAAGCTGCTGGCCGGGTCGGTGGGCTGGAGCGGAGCGGGTCGGACGCCACCGGGTCGGGTCGACACGCGGATCCTCCTTTTCCGGGTCGGACGCGCGGATACCGGGTCGGATCCGGGTCAAGCACGCGTGTCGCCAAAATTTTTATAAAAGCCATCTTTTTTTTTTCTGATTCATTTTCGCCCTTTCTTACCAAAAAAATTCCAGAGCTTCCCAAAGCTCTACCGGCCAGGCGATTCCCGACCCCCGCCTGGGCCGCCGTCCGCCGCCGCCGGCTAAGCCCAAAAAGTTTCCCACTTTTCGATGCTCCTCAACCTCTTCTTTCCGTTTCCAGCCCTCTTTTCCTTCGAAAACGCCTCTAACCCCACGGATCTGAGGTCGAAACCTTCGGCCTCTGTTGTTATTTTGATTTTTTTGATTTTGTTTTCTTTTCAGATCTGGTTTTGGATGCGTTTGGGTTTGTGTTTTTGTTGTTGTTTTTGTGTTTTTTTTTGCAGGTGGGGGTTCTAGGGTTTGAGTGGGTCTCGGTTTTGGGATGGTGGTCAGCTGGGTTTTCGGGTAGTGGTGAAGATGAGGGAAAAAGGGGTTCGGGTCCCGTTGGTGAAGATGATGCCCTCTGATGGTGAGCCGAGGATGGGGGTTTGTTTCTTGGAGAGGGTAGTGAGGATGATGTTAGGGGTTTCGGTCGTGATGGTGATGGTGAGGGTGTTTGAGGGAAAGGCTAGGGGGCTGCTGGTTTGGGAGGTTCTCGGGTAGTGGTGGAGGCAGCGTTGGTGGTTGATGGTTGAACGGGGATGGTGGCTCACGGTTGGGTGGTCGAACGGGGTTGGCTAAGGGGTCTTCTGGTAGTGAGGATCATGCTGGTTTTCGGTGAGTAAAGATGATGGTGAGGGTGTTTGAGGGAAAGGCTAGGGGGCTGCTAGTTTGGGAGGTTCTCGGGTAGTGGTGGAGGCAGCGTTGGTGGTTGATGGTTGAACGGGGATGGTGGCTCACGGTTGGGTGGTCGAACGGGGTTGGCTAAGGGGTCTTCTGGTAGTGAGGATCATGCTGGTTTTCGGTGAGTGAAGATGATGAGGGAGTCAGATTGCTGGGGTGAGTGGGGGCTCTCGACAGAGGCAGAGGTGGTGAGAGGCTTCGGTGATGGTGGGTCGAATCCCCCCCGGTAGTGACCAAAATGATCCATTTTTGTAGCAGGGACTGGGGGTTCTGTTGGTAATGGGTGGAGTAGGCAGGGGATGGGATGACTGGTTTTGGGAATGACCAGGTTGATGGACTGATTAGACCAAAAATAATAATAATAATAATAATATGAATAATAATAATAATAAAAGTAATAAAAATAAAAATAATAATAATAGTAATAATAAGGATAATAATAAAGAAAATAATAATAATAATAATAATAATAATAATAATAATAATAATAATAATAATAATAATAAAGAAAATAATAATGATAATAATAATAATAACAAAATGTGACAAAATTAGGTGTCAACAATGCATATTTATAAAATGTATTAAAAAATTAAAAAAATAAATCATTTTATAAATTTTTAACTCCGTTATAAAATTAAAAATTTTTAGTCTTATATCCATATCAAGTCTTAATAATAATATATATATATATATATATATATATATATATATATATATATATATATATGGCATGTTTGGTGTATGAGATAAAGACAGGATAGGATAAAATAAGATTGTGGATAGGATAATATTAGACGATAACATCCTATCTTATGTTTGGTGTGTAAAAAGATTAAGTATAAGATAGAATGATTTTTTATCCTTTACCATGTTTGTTATGCGCAAAAGTAAAATTATGATAGAATGATTCTTTTTATTAGACAAAATTACCCTTATTTATATACTAACTCAAAACTTTTTTTTTCCTTCAAGTCACACAATAATAATTTAAAAATAACAAAAAAAAACATAAATCATTAATCAAACAATAAAAGTAGTAAAAAAATCATATAAAAATAAAACTTATAGCAAAGCAATTTTTTATGTAATACAGCAACGCAATTTTTACATATCAAAAGTATCAGTAGAAATAACAAGTTTTTTCTTGGAATCAAGAACAATTTCTTAAAATAAAAGTAACATTAATACTAACAATCCCAAAAATAATAAGTTTGCTAGTAGAATCATTATATTGACAATTATAAGGAGAACAATACCAACAAAACTAATATTTATGACCTATACTAAAAAGCTTCACTTTGCAAGTAGATGTTGAACAAAGGCTACTCTAGCATCTCCTTTGAAACCCCAAAATAGATGAACATTTCGAGGTTTGTCCATTATCTTCATACCAACTTCAATCATGTCCTCAGTAAACTACCCCAATTACTTTCACCTTGCCAACTGTACGCAACAATTCACATAGAATACCAAATGTATACCTATTCATTCGAAGTTGGTTTACACAAGTTCTATCACTCCCATGTATTATCCTATCTAAGTGTTCTAGCATAGTTTCATGTCTAACAAATGTTCTCTCCTTCAAGACATGTTTTTCATGATACCTTTGCACAGTGATGTGCATTAGCATGAAAATATTAGTGCAAACAGCCATCATTTGTTGATGGATTTGTTCTAATATCAAGTAAGTAAGCAGCTGTTGCTCCTCATCCATATATATAGAAGAAAAAGAAATAATCTTATAAGGTATAAAGCTATCAAAGAAGTAATATGTTAAACAAGAAAGAAAATACTGACTGATCTAATGTATTCTGAAACAACAAGTTAAATTTCCAGATTAAGAGATAAGACCAAAGTTAATTTATGCCATTGTCTGTAAAACACACAGTTTGGTTCAAAAACATTTACAAAATTAAAAGATATCAAAGCTGGAGGTACACATTGTAACATCTTAATGCACAGATCTCTTCTAAAGCTATGTAGAGATTAGTCTGTTAAAATGCCGAAAGGTTACATACATAAGAATAATTTGACCCTAATGTATAAAACACCAAAATAAATAAGAACAAGCAGTAGCTAAAGACCACATAGTAACAAACAAGTCAAGAACAGGGGAACAGACTTATGTGCAGACTAGGACATGGGTACAGTTTGAAAGAAGCTCCTGAGTCAGGAACTTCTCATGATTTAATGAGCCTGAAATTCCCTGAAAGTCGCTCAAGCCGAGACCATAACAGGCTTCCTAACGAAAATTTAGGCCTTTCTTCCACTTCGCCATTGCTAGTTCTAATACTTGATGAAGAAGCTCGAGATGTCCCGTTAGGGGAGGACTTGTTTACCACCAAAGCCATCCTCCACACTCCTGTCTCACCATCCCATCCACAAATAATAAAATTTAAAAGTTTAAGTGGTGTTAGAATACCGTCATTTGTCTTTAAAAATTGCAAAATATTAATTAAAAAATAAAGAAAGACATGTGGCAGTTTTGTAATCTCGTTGATAATCAATATTCAATATATTGTTAGTAAAAATTTTAAATTCTTAAAACGAAATTAAAACAATGATATTTTTTTTATTTATTTAATATTTCATTAAAAGTATGTATTTTCATCTTAACTTTGCTTATGAAATCTAAAAACTTAATCGAGTATTGGATAATATTCCTAAAAGGAAATACGAAAGTGATACGGTTTAAAGTTTTAGTAAATATTATATATAAATTTATTAAAAATAATAAAAACCAGTTGAGTATGATATGTTGATATTAATTGTAATATTATAATTTTTATATTTTACATGTATTTTACATAAATAAAGTCCCTTTGGAGAACTCATGCATTGTAATTCAGTTGGTAACACAAGTTAAGTTTATGAGAAGAGCTTTTGAGTTCAATCACCACTAAACACACTTTTAGAGAGGGATGAAGAGTCTTAATTGTGACTAAGCTCTGACAGGATTAATTTGAGACCGTTAAAATAGATAAAAATACTTGTGATTTATAAAAAAAGTCCCTTTGGAGACATCTAATCTATCTTTAATTTTTGGGATAGCTATTTATCAGTGATCTGCATTTAGCTAAAGACTAATCTTCACAATTTTACTAGATTTGCTCAAAAGACTTTGAAGAAGATTGGTACATTTTGGGAGAAAATTTAGACTTTTTTTAGTGCCACTTTTTTCTCCCTTGTTAACGAATTTTAAGTTAGGTTAATTAGGACTATTTTGGAATTTTGAGCTTTTTTTATTGGTTGAACAATATATGGTATTTATCATAACCTTTTTTCTCATTTCTTGTATCCATTTCGTTTTCATAATTAAATTCTAATTTAAGACTTAAATTCTTTTAAAAAAACATATACATGATTAATTAACATGATGATAAAAGCTCTTTAGGATCTTGTATTTATAAGCAAGAAATAACATACTAATCAAAATTAAAATTTTTTATTTTTAAAACATCTAAAATATTCAAAAGTTACGTGATTAAGATACATGATAAAATAAAAGAGATTATCCAGCAAAAAAACAAAAAGTTTTCATCAAATTAATAAAAGACACATTAATTCTAAATTCAGAAATTTCTAAAGTATATTTATGAAAGAAAAATAGACGAGGAGTATGGTTTTGTATCTTTTGAACACTTTAATTAGGCTATCATAGAGTTTTATATATAATTAATCATGTAAAATTAGCAATTTTTTTTTCTTCAATGGATTTTATTTTATGTAATGCTATCTGAAAGTAAAAGCAAACTTCGTTTTTTTACAGAAAAAAAAAATCATGATATTGTATTAATTATTTCATTATTAAAAAGATGCAAAAGAAAAACATGTTACTTGGATTATCGTTAAATATGTTGCTTGAAATTTACATTTTCCAAAAAAAAATTAACATACAATAAGACTTGGATTAATTAATATAAAAAATTATCTCGTCAATAGAATTTTTAAATTTTATTTACAACACATATTTATAAAATGTATTAAAAAATTAAAAAATAAATCATTTTATAAATTTTTAACTCCGTTATAAAATTAAAAATTTTTAGTCTTATATCCATACCAAGTCTTAATATAATATATATACTATAAGTTAAAACCTTAAAACAAATTGTCATTTGTGACGATGTAGGCCCAGAATCTCCAACTGAAAAGGGCCCCGTTGGAGTAAAATTGCAAGGCCCGCCTTTTTTCTGGGCGGCATTGATTAAATTTTTTGGTGGTCGTTGAATTGAAACTATGAACAACTGATAATATCACTGCCTGAATTTGCTCATCGTTTCTCTGTTTTTCCTTCCAATACAAAGTAAACCAGACGGCACTGTCTTTCTGCAACTGCCTTGACGTCATTGCCTTCTATAGCTTAGCTCGTTTATGATCTCTCGTATACGTTTCTCTGTTTCTGTTTTATATTCTTTGTTTGTTTGTACTTGTAATCCATGGATTGGAAAATAGTGAATACCTTTGCTTATTTTCTTTTAAACGGTTTACTATTCTACAACTAGAAGACTTCTTTTCAGAAGAAGAGGAAGACTTTAGTTTAGTTGAGGTGAATTCTCTGGGCTTTTTCTGGTTCTTCCTAGAAATTTTTATTTGATTCATTTATGGAGTTTCCATTGGCTCTAAAGGGTTTGGAATTTACCCGGAAGAAGAAGAAGACGTGGCTTGTTTTATTGGCGGCTTTTGGCTTAACTATTTATGGTTTCTACAGAGTTTATCACTTGCCTGCTGTCGCTCAAAAGAGAAAAAGAGCCTCAAAGGTTTTCTGAGCTTTAATTTCCATGGCTGAAGCTGTCTCTGATTGTGCTGAAACAATTGGAGTTGTTTCTACAGATTTGAATGGTTTTCTACAATCAGAATCAGACCAAATTCCTAATAGTTTGAAGCAATTTTCAAAGATCACCAGGTCCAATGAATTCTCACAGTCCATAACAAGGGTTACGCTAGCTTTGACTGCGGGTATTATACGTGGTAATAACCTAAATGCCAGTACTAGTTCAATGGATCAAGTTATGGATAAGCTTCTTACTGAAGCTGGTGCTGGTTTTGCTTCTGTTGTTGTTGGAAGTTTAGCTAGGAATCTGGTCATGGCATTTTGCTCAGATTGGCAATTCAATGGAGAACTGAAATCAAATTCGATTAGCTTGGAAAATAATTCTGTTCCAAGCTGGTTGAATGTGCTGTGTGGTGATCAGTTTAGAGAGCTGATAGGTGATTGCATCCAATTGTTTGTTAGTTCTATGGTTGTTGTTTATCTTGAAAAGACTAAGGATGTAAACATCGATGATGAATTCTTTGCAGGATTGAGTAACCCTAACCATGAAATGGAAGTAAAAAACGTTTTGCTTACTGTTTGTAATGGCGCTATTGCGACACTTGTCAAAACATCTCGTCAAGTTTTGACAAGCTCTAATGAGAGTGGGAGTTCACCTTCAGTCTCTCCTTCCATGGGAATTGAGTTCTATGAACAACAAGATGCATTTTTAACAGAACAGAAAGCAAGGAGCTAGTTTGACAAGGTCAAGAATGATGAGTGGGTTAGCAAAGTGACTTCGACTTTAGCAGAGCCCAGCAATAGGAAATTTGTTCTTGACGTAACAGGAAGGACACTTGAAACCGTTAGATCTTTCCTTGAGGTTTTGTTGAAGATACTATATCAAGGCATGAAAAAAGGTGTTAAGGTTGCTCATGAAGCTTTTGTTAATGGTGGTCTTGAGGTTCTGAGATATGTTACTGCAAAGTCCTCGGTTGTAGCTACCAATTGTCTGTCTCTGTGCTTGCATGTTCTCTGTGGAGTTTGGATTCTGGTGCCAGCCTAATTTGTTTCACCAATTCATGGCATTCTATCGATCCATCTAATTAATTCCTTCGTTTATTCGTGTCTTACCTGTCTTTTGGCAATGTCTAATCTGCAACAGTTGTATAGTAAGCTTTGCCTAGAACTCTATTGCTTATGCTTTTGGCCATTAATGCTTCGAGTTTACTCTTACAACGAGCAGAAGCATTAATGCCAGCCGTATATGAACTGTAAATTTGCTGGATTAAATTGAATGTAGCCATCAAGGCAATACTGAGAAGTACTGTACGCTTAAATGCAATCTGCTTTCATACATATAAATTATCGGCCAAGTAACTTGTCTTTGTTTATTTACGTTTGTAGTTTGAAAATTTGAATAAAACCATCTCCAAGATGTGGTTGCCTTTGTCAACAACACTTGAAACTTGCCAGGATGCGTCACATAATTGCTTGTGTGTTTTTGGATGCTTGCAGTTGTTTAGATAAGATAAGACCATCCGAATTTGATCAAATCTGCTTTTAAATTGTGTTGTCAGCTGGTGGACGAGTTAACTATTTGCATATCCTAACCATAAGTTGAGCTTCCCCTTTTAGTATGGCGGCAGGACCTCACCTGTTTTGGACTTACTTTCTGCATCATCATCCTAATTTTGCTTCTTTCAAGAATCTTCCAGCATTTTAGATTTGGAGTCATGTTAAGGCTTCGGTTCCATTCGTGCAACGTCTACTTTTATACTGAATGGGAGTGTAATCAAACCAAGTTGAAATAATTTAATAGTAAACTTGAACTTGACTCAACTTAAAAATTTAAAATTCGAATCATGTTTGATCAAATTTGATTTTTAAAATTCGAACTCGACTCGATAAAATATTCAAACAATTGAAATTTAATAGACTCAATTTGTTACTTTCCATTCATATATTATGATAGTAAATGATAAATTAAATAACATAATGTAAAAAAACATATATACAAAAGCTCGATTCGGCTTGCGAATCACTCAAATACGATATTAAGATACTCAAACTCGACTTAATTCATTAGAGTAACTCAAACTTGTGCTTGGTTCAAAAATAAATAAATCAAACTCGAATAATCATCATAGCTTAACTTATTTACACCTCTAATAATGAATCCATCTGTTCAATTTACTTTTCACCAATATTTGCTGCCCTTCAGTCTGTGACAAATGAAGATATGAAAACCATGACCAAGCATACAGGCTACAGTCATTCCTGGAAGTGTAATAAGTAAACAAAGAGTAGTAGCTGCTCAACTGAAAATTAAGTAAACAAAGAGCAATAGTAAAAACAGGCATGTAAATTTATATCATAATCAATAGCAGGCACTCAATTGAATATTGCAAGTGCTCCACACTGCTCAGCAAATGAAGTTGCTTATTCCTTTGAACCTTAGAAGAAAAAGTTGTATAAAGAAGAAATCCATCCTATAACCACTAATTTTGGTGAATGAATTGCTCATGTATATCAGCTTTTCCTCCATTCACATCTTCCGGCTCGATAACATCAAGTCAGGAAGCAAATGTTTGGACACAGCTTAAGTATCTTCAAAGGCAAACTGGATTGGGAACTCCCATTTTCCAGTTTTCAGAAACAACCAGATCAGACAAAGATTAATAAAGACAACGGCTAAGTTGAGTCAACTTTCTCTTTTGCAGCAGCCTCTTCTTGAAGCTTCTTTCTCCAGTACTCATCAAGGGGAGGGCCAAATATCGCCTTCCCAGAAACAACGCCAATTCTGCAAAATCAAAATGGTCAAATACCTCAACAATGAAAACAGTTTACATATAAAATCAGATTAAGCCTTCTATAAAGCTCTAAGCCTATCAGGTATGCCAACAAAAAATGGGGAATGCAATGTAGGAAAAATCCTGATTGCTTAAAGCTTCAAGACTACCCAAACACTTGAGTACCCGTGACAAATTGAGAACTTGAAGCTTTTAGGAAGGAGCAAAATGAAACTTATCTATACCATTAAAGAGACATAAAGCTCAGATAACCAATACCATACAAATGCAAAGGATAAGCAATCAAAACGATGCATATAACCAGATTCTGATCTTGCCAAAGGTAATGTTACATAATCCTCATAGAAAAGTTAATAAACAGTAACCTGTCAGGAACAACTCATGTTTAGCTCCCATTTTATTGAAACTTCTTACCTGCTTTTGTTCTAGTACTTATAACTATCAGACATTTCTTCCCCTTCATGTTAATTGGGTTTCCAAACAGGTAAATTCAACATTTCAGCCCTCAAAATCAATTACCCAAAAAACTATAACAAATATTGGTTCCATTGAAGTAAATTCGAAAGGGGAATATTTTTCATATCAGTTTAGTAAAGGGTAAATCAAAGATTTAAACTTTAAGTTATAATTACTTGAGAATGTTTTTTATATACAGATTCAAAGCTGGTTACCACTCAAATATGGAAAACCCAACTGATATAACAGAAAGAACATAAAATAAAAACCCAAAAAGAGAACAGTTAATGAAACTTACATGACAGCTCCTATCACCATTGGAAAAGAGAGAAACTTGCTTCTTCTAAACATTTCTTTCTACCTCTCTTCAAATTCGAAGCTTTCTCCTTCCTCAGTTCTTCTTCCTGATTGTATCTACTCTTGATTTTCTTTTCCAGTGTTTCGGCTGAACAATCCGAGTCTTTCTGAATCGCCCCTTTTTCAAGAAAGAAAAAGCAGGCTTTGATGCCCATTAGGGGGCTTATTAGGCCCATTTCTAGTGGTCTAGACCAACAATCTGAGCCCTTTTAGTTTAACCGATTGTCTCAAACTCATTATCCACTGGGTTACTGCTAATATCACCGGCTAACTTTCAAGGCTAAATTCTATAATTTCCTTTTCCTTTGGCAATTGATTTTGTGTGGAATGCTTAATATACAATCAGAAGATTTTATTTCTGTGATTTCTGCTTATTGTTCCTTCCCAGTTTGTTATGCAGTAAGCTCTTTTATCTTCATTTACATGTAATGAAAACTTGTTAAAACAGTATTATCTCATATCTGTTAAATTTTTAATTTTGTGTAATTTTATGTTTAATTTGAACCTTCTATTTATAATAAATTGATTTTGGATTGGATTCTTAACTGATTACTTCGTCAGTTAAATGAAACCATTTCAACTTTAGAATAAAATATCATTATTGGAAATCTAGTGCTGTAGCTGACTTAACCAGAAAGATCATCACCCATGACCGATGAATGAAAAGATTAAGTTAGTACTACTAATATTATTATTCAGCTAATGCCAATTCAGTTCAAACTCCACAATCTATCTGTCATTAAAAAGGAAAGATGATGATATCAATGCATAGTAATGAAAAGAATACTTGTACAGGTTGCACTCTAGCAATTTGCTAAGTTTATGCTACATTATTGACTTGGTCTACAGAAAAGAATTTTAAAACATTTGACAAATATTTAGTTGGTAGGTGAATGCCTAATCACATTAGCATTAATCCAGCAATAGTATATCTTAAATTAACATCAACTTAACATTTTTCTTATTTTTAATTCATGAGTAATCAGAATTAAATTACGATTTTTAGACGCTACGTGTAAAATGAATATAATTAACTTTTTCATTTACAAAAATAAATTTACCATAATTATGTATATTTTTTTGAGTTTGTGATCTGTTAATAAGTAGTACTGCATCCAGTCAGTATTGGATAATGTTCAAAGGAAAGCAAAAGAAGAACACTGACATCAGCACGTTGGTTTTGCATTGTCAAAAGCTAAGAGGTAGCCAAATGCTAATGGTTCATGAACTTAGAAATGTCAATTTTCCTTTTTGTTTTCTAGAAATGATTTGAAATCCCTCCCAATGGAATTTATGGCGAAGAAAAAGTGCATAATTTAATTCGCAATTGACAAGCAAGTTGATAAGACAATCCGACTCAGAATTGTCTAGGCTTCTCGTTTTAATTTGTTCATTCCGGCTTTAACAGTAAAATAATTAACTTTTCCAGGACTGTCAAAGTGTCTATCAAATCTAAACAAAATTTCAACAGTCAACTATATTCTCAATCTTCCTCGATTGTATCAGCCTGCATAAGATCCTCAGCTAAAGGGCAATCCCATTAGTATCCGGTTCCTTTTGGTTGGATTTCTGCACGACCAGTTGTTAAATAAAATCACTCTTTTTCCCTTACAACCAAATTGAAAAAGAAAAAATTGCTGTAGAGCAAAAAAGAGTTCCACGTTATTTTGGTGGTTGACGAAAGATGAATGTGAACGGGGACAAGGGTTGTTCATGAGCTTGTATAGCTCTGATCTTAAGTAATTTTCGATAGTTAAAGATTAATTAAGATGTTAAACCTTTAATTAATGATACAATAAGAAAAAATATATGTAATTAGATGCTGAGTTGTTACTAGAGGTATAAACGAACCGAACACAAACGAACAAACTGATATCTCTATTCATTCTTTTCTTTTAGTGCTGTTGTATTCGTTAAAAAATTTGATTTTTATGTTCATGTTCATTTATTTGTTTAGTAAAGATTGTTCGTTAAATATTCATGAATAAGCTCGTTTGTCCTAAACGAACATATTAACTAACATGTAAACAAATTCGCGAACATTTAAACGAACGCGTTCACAAATAAGTGTTCATAAACCATTAAACAAACATGTTCATGAACACATGTTTATGAACAAATGTTCATGAGAACAAACTAAATATTAAATATTAAAAATCATACACAAAGATTAAATCCTATATGCAAATTAAAATTATCCAACACGAAATCTTAAATGCAACACAACTTGGTCAGCAATGTTTTATTAAAATTGATATTTATAATTTTAAATATAATTTGTATCATATACATATACATATATGGGTATACGTATATTAAAGTATCATATATATGTATGTGTGTATACTCATATGTGTAATGTATATATAAATGGTCGATGGATAAACATGAGATCTTAACTTATTATGAAACTCTTATTAATTTAATTTCAATACATTATGTTTAAAATTTTAAAAAAATTATTTTAAGCATAATTAACTAATTCAATTTTATAATTATTTTACTATTATATTTTATTGATTTTTTAACCCAACAAAGTTGTATTGTATAAATATTTTAAGAATTAGGTACTAAATTTTTAGGTTAATGTATTAAAAATAGGGCATATATTGTTAACTTATATAATATAAGTAATTTTAGTATTTTAGTAAATAACAAACGAATAATAAACGAACAACAAATAACTCTTTAAATGAACGAGTTATAAACAAACATAAATAACAAATGACACTTTAAATGAACGAACAATAAACGAACATAAACGAATGAACCACACTTCTGTTCATGTTCAATTCGTTTAATAAACGAACACTAAAAGGTTGTTTGTGTTTGTTCGTTAAACTTAATAAAAGAACAGAAACCGAACGGATTTACGAACAATTTATCGAACGTTCTATTCGTTTACACTTGTTACATTACGGTTGATTATTTAATTGACAATGATTTTTGTAATCAATGATCAGAATCTAAATCCAATTATAATTAACTACCTTTTAACTGAAGTCTTGTGATATTTTATATTTTTTAGTTTATTTAATTGCTTATGTTTTTTCATGATATTTTACAAGTTTCCTTAGTTACTCTAGATTAATTGATAAAATCCAAAAATTTTCTTTCTCTTGCCCTAAATAATAATTAGGTTTTTGTTTTAATAATTAACTTGAATAAAATATTATTTGTGGGATCAACCTTTACTTGCCTTAACTATAGGCTTAAGTAAAATAAAATCTGTTCAATACTTTCTATTTTTAGAAAGAATTCTAACAAAGCAAGACTAAGACAAAATTTCGATAAGACAAGATTTTGTGAAGACAAGATTTGATAAGTTTGGGAATAGTTAAATTTAAGAATTAACATCTAATACATCGTCAATGAAATTTTTTTGATTTCACAGGTAGGATTAGGAAGATTATACATATCTTCTAAAAATATTAAGAAAATAAAAAATAAATAAAATAAAACATGTATCATCATAGTAGCTGTGCTTGTGGAGTTAAAAAAACTCTACTAATAATGTATTGGATAATTATCTTAAATTTAAATAAGATCTAAAAAGATTAAAAGTGCGTACAAATTTGATTTAGTTTGATTTTTCAAGTTTAATTTGTTGCTTAAACCGTTCAAGTCCATCCAAAATACTATTTTTTATATTATAATAAAATATAAAAAATATTAAAACACATAATAATTAATAAATATAGCACAAGAAATTCAAATAAATTCTGATAAAAAGACTAAAAGAAATATAAAAAATTTAAATTAAAATCTAAAAAATAATACAAGTTTAAATTAAATTACATAAAAAATTACAAGTAAATAAAACTGCATTAGTACAAAAAAATTATAATTATTGAATCGAACCGAACCAAGCTTGAACATAAAATGATGAGTCCAAATCTGACTCGATTTTTTTTTATAGAACTTTAATTTCCAAACTCAAGTCGTTTAATGGACTTAATACCCGAAAATAGGACAAATCTTCGTACTTGAATAGGTATCCTAACTCTTGAACTAATCTAATAGGATTGCATAATAAAGTTTTTCAATAAATCTGATTTTAAAAAATCAAATTAATTAAATTTTTTAAACAAAAATCGATCGATCTATTTTTAATAATTAAAATAATCAAACCAACATAAACGGGTTGACACGATAAATTCCATGAAAAATCAAGATTTTCACAGTATAAGAATAGAATAAAGCAGCTGATAATTTATCAAGAACATTCAACTATTGAATGATTATTAATTTTAACAAGTATTTTACAAAATCATCAAATGAACAGTGGGCTGTCTCACATACATCAATCGATTGTCTATAAAAATTAAATGAAAGTCGATTGCTCTCTTCGAGCAATTGAATGCTTTTGCTTGTAAAGTATGTTGGAGTTTGCCTTGAATCACACATTGAAAGTATAAGAGAAGTTATAAGGGCTCTTCATTTATAAATAATCTGTCAGGCTTGGTTTGTAAAGTATTCCAAAAAGTTTTAGAGTCTGGGTTATTGTAAAAGGGTGTAGTTGGGCTTTGCGTTTGTAAGGAGTTTGCAATTTTTCTCTTCTAAAAATTACACAGTTGTAATTGTTTGATTGATTATTAGTTTGATTAGGTGGTTGTAGGCCAATTTGGTTGGGCCAAACTACATTAAAAAAATTATTGTGTTTATTTTTGCTTTCTTCCGTTTTGTGGGTGTTTGGTTTGAGGGATGTTTTTCCCAATAAGTGGTATCAAGAGCTGAAGGTTCGTGATCCTGCGAGAGGAGGAAAGCTATAGCTGAAGCTATGTCTGGAGGTATGCCTAAGTTTGAGATTCTTTTATTTGATGGTAAAAGAAATTTTATGTTATGACAAAGTACAATTCAGGATCTTCTAGTACAACAAGATCTAGATTTGGCATTAGAAGAAAATAAGCCAGATGGAATGCTAATAAGGATTGGGTTGGAATTCAGAAGAAGGCTGTGAGCACAATTAGATTGGCACTTACTCTAGAGATTAAGTAAAATGTATTGACTGAGACGACACCAACCGGATTGTGGAAGAAGCTGAGAGACATCTATGCATCAAAATCGCTGACAAATAGATTGTGTTTGAAGATGGATTTGTATTCTTTGAAGATGGATGAAGGTGCAAGTCTCCATGATCACTTAAATGAATTTAATAGATTAGTTTCACAATTATTTGCTATTGATTCTAAAGAGTTGAAAGAAGAAGAGAAGACATTGCTGCTATTGTCATCTTTGTCTAAGTCCTATAGACCTTTAGTTCAGACTTTCTTAGTAGGTAAAACTACTTTGACGTTAGATGATGTGATTGCTGTGTTGCGTGAGAATGAAAGATTTATGGGTAAAGAAGATTCTTCATCTCGGAGAGGTGTATTAGCTGCTGTAGAAGGTTCTACTCGAGGGAAGACTAATGAGAGACATGGTGGATCAAGTGGGAGATCAAGATCAAGATTCAAAGATTATAGTGAGGTGGAATGTTATTATTATGAAGAGAAGGGTCATATTCAAACATGCTGCAAGACATTAAGGGAGGATATGGTTGCATTCAAGAAGGCTCAACAAAAGAGTGATGATGGATTCAGCTGCATCTATGCAAATTTGCAATGATAAAGATCGGTTTGATGAATTGAAAGAGGTTGAAAGTTTAGGTAATATTGCGGTTAGGAATGGTTATAGAGTGAAGATTGAAAGTATTGAGAGTGTTCAACTCAATCTTCATAATGGTGGTGTCAGGACTCTTTGTAATGTGAGGTATGTACCCAATTTTAGCTACAATTTGATTTATTTGGGTGAGTTAGCTTCAAGTGGGTACATATATATTAGTAATGATGATTGTTGCAAAGTATACAAGAATGGAGATTTAGTTTTGCAAGGAAAGAAGAATGAGAAACAACTATATTTGCTTGATAATGCAAAGGATAGAATTGTTTCCAAGAGTAAGAAGATTTAGAAGTATATTAGTTTTTCAAATGTTGTTGAACAGTTTGGAGATTCAAGTTAAGGGAAGATTTGTCAGGGTTTACCTTGAATCTCACATCGAAAGTATAGAAAAAGTTATAAGGGCTCTTCCCTTATAAATAATGTATCAGGCTTGTTTGTAAAATATCTCAAAGAGTTATAGAGTTTGAACTATTATAAAAGGGTGTAATTGGGCTATTTGAGTAGTTGAGCTTTGGGTTTGTAAAGATTTTGCAATTTTTTTCTTCTAAAAATTGCACAGATGTATTATTAGTTTGATTGGTTAGTTATATACCAATTTAGTTGGGTCAAATCATATAAAAAAATTATTATTTTTAAAAATAAAAAAATTGAGTTGCTTAACCGACGAAACCTTACTTTAATCGATTAGCATCAAAATAAAACAAACTGAACCAACGTAATCGAATTTATTCGGGTCGAGTCGTTTTTACTCATCCTCTAGATGTAGCTTAGGGGAGGCTATAGACTACCACATGCAAAAATTGGTTCAAAATTGCTTTCGGTTATTTTCTTTTTTTAATTTGAAGAAAATTGATCCTATTGAAATGTGCATGTGTTTTGCAAATAACTTAGCTAAGAGATAGTCATATAAGCTTACACGTTTTTCTTCACCAAATCCATATTCGATTTTTGAGGTGCAAAGTAATAATGATATCATAGAAGAGAAGGGAAATCCTTCTGGATAGACTAGATTAAGCAAGATTCAGTAGTTCACAATTTTTGACCTCCCATTACATACAATATTTTGAGAGGGAAAAAGTGACTCAAACATCATGATTTCTCTTTCTTTCTTTCTTCTTTTTGGCCTTATCATTGGAATTATTATTTCCTAATCTTTCTCCTATTACTGCTTTTCAGCAAAATTTCAAAGTTGCAAGATTCACTCTGCTAAGAAATTCATTAACAAAATCAGCTTAAAATTCAGACACTGTGAGAATTAGGCTAATATTGCAAGACAAAAGGCGTACAGATTTCAACCTTTGATGAAAGCAAGTCTAATTCTTTCTTGATACAAAGTGAAAGTTTTAATTACCAAATATTTAAGTTGGTTGACGCATTTACTGTTAATTTTTCTCCCTTATGCTAAGGGGCAGACCAGTCAATAGTCATCTTGGGGTTGAGAAAAATATATCTCAAAGTAAATTTCATGCATTAACATTTACCAAAGTCTATAGGAAAAATGAAGCTTCACTTGAAGTTGATGTAAGGCATTATAAATAAATTATTTTGTTAATAAATAAAGTTGATGAAGGCATTATCATGATTCATGAATATCTTCTAATAATTAATACTATATGTTTAGCATTACAGATTCAAGAACCCTATTTCCAAAACTTATTGGAAGAAATATACTTCTGATAACAGACTCCAGTATGATCAACGAAGAAGCAAGCCAGAAAAAAAAAGTAGAAAAACCTGAGTAATTACGTTAATAATTATAAGATAATTAACAAACATGATAACTTCAGAGTTAAAAACAAGAACAGAAAAATAGTCTCATGGCTTCTGCTTCTGAGTATAGATATAGTCAATATGAGCAGCAAGAGTTCTTCTCATCAAGCACTCTTCTTCTCCAACTCCTTCACAGCTATCTTCAACAGCCTCAGTCGACTGCTCTGCCCAAACAGCACCCTGTCAAAACCCCAAACCATCAATACATACAACTTTAAGCAAAACAAGAAGATCAAAGTAAGACAAAGCTCAGTCAAATTAACTAACCTCAACCTGGGTTTCTGCAGGAGACTCGTTCTGCGAAGCTGGGCCAGAGCGGGCGGCGAAAGATACAGTGGAGACGAGAAGGAGGGTTAGGACGAAAAGGCTGGCAAGTTTCGCCATCTTTGCTTTACTAATTACAGAGCAAAGGAAACAACAAGAGATGATTAAAAGAGAGCGTTGGTGATGGCAAATATAAAGAGGAGGAAGGCAGGCGTGTGAACGTGAGAGGCGGGTAGGGAAGACTTCTGAACTCCGACAGATATAGAATTGAAGTAGACTGCATGAATCGAATAGAAAAAGTCTTCCAATGTTTATATTGTGGCAAAGCTCTGTTTTGGAATGCTTTTTATAGAATAACTTTGCCAACTTGCCTTGCTTGAAGGGCAAACAGAGAAAATATCGTTTGTTTGGAATTGGAATAAAATAAAAGGATAAAAGCAGCCAAATAGCCAATCAGATGATTATTATCTTTAACATATGATGCAAAGGAAAGTTCTGTTTAATTTTTTGCTGTTGGAAGAGTACCATTTGTACGGTTACCGATGAACTCCGCTAGCGTCTGATCTTCGCGAGAGGTTCTTTGAATGGGAAAAGATTCGGCCTATTTTCTTGACTGGCTGAGATTTCATTCATTCTTTTATTTTTTTGGTATTTTACTACTAATCTTTTTAATAATTTTTAAGGTGTATGAAATGATGAACTGTAGAATTATATTAATTTTGGTTCTTTGGTTTCTCAAAATGGTTACATTACCTAATTGTGCTTATATAATTAAAATGCATCTTTTTTTTTCTTTATCCATAGAACGAAAGCATTTCATCTAAAAACAAAAAATGCTGTTGCTGAAATTTTAATTTTAAATTAACAAAATTTTCACACTTTAAAAATAAAAATATGATCATTTAAATCAATATTTAATATCATAATTCATCAATATTGTTTGTTATCAATTTACATGTCAAATATCAAATCTGAATTCTTAAAAATAGACGTTGTTTTATTACCAAGCATTGATATCGGCAGCAAACTCCTTCCAATGCTAATGTCCACAGGACAGGCAAGGAAAATCACAAGACCCATTCTTGAAATTACACCGCCTAACTAATTTTACACACTTTCATATCTTTTTATATGATTTATAATTTTTTAATCGGATCGTTGAATTTTATATTCTATTCACATAGATCATGCATGCCAAATTTCAAATTAATCGAATACGTCTAACTATATATTTCGTAAAATAAAATTTCAACCGTTGATATATATTAAAAAAAATACTATTCTCGATAAATGATAGAAATAGCAGATTGATTCAAAAATTTACGTACATAATAAATATGAGTAGGTTGTTAAATCAACGGTTGGTTTGCAAAAATATTAATCCTATATGAATATATAAAATTGTGTAAAACAAATTTGTTTTACACATGTGTAAGTAGATCCCTTCTATATATATATATATATATATATATATATATATATATATATATATATGGAATGTTCTTCTAATTTCCTAATTAGTTCCGGTAATTTATCAAAATCATTTGACAAGTATCCACAATCTAGAAGATCCCCTAGAAATCAAGCCTAAAATCCTTCAACGTAAATTAGGGCTTTTTGATTTTCTCATAAATTATGTCACAACATGTTAATGGTCTGAAAGCTCACCCTATGGCTTAGGAAAATTTAGCACATCATTAAGTGTCATAATAAGCATATATTCTTTTCATTCATTAATGGGGTGAAATATTTTGACAATTAATTAATTTTTTGATTTTTTGCCAACAATTTTTTAACGATATAATTAATAAAAAATTGTGACATATAGATAGGTTCAAATCTAAACAATAATATCTTTACCCGAACAGGATTAATCTCAAACCGTTAAAACGGATGATGATACTTGTGATCTACATAAAAATAATAATACTTTCACCCCCAATTATAAAATATATCCATTCTTTTTTAATTTTAATATATATTTATATATGTATCTGTGTGTGGTTTAAAAATCTGCCTCTAACTTTTTCCAAAAAAAACCTGTCTCTAACATAATTATTAAAAAAAATTGACTATGAGATTGGAGAGAATAACTGATGATCTGTCGGTAACAATTAATAGAGCTAGAAGAACTAACATGGGATATGATATTTTTATTTCAACTACTTTTGAAAAAGACTTATGGATTGTAAATTGTCGTCATTCTTCTGTAATCCATTACCTAAATATTTATGGAATCGTTCCATCATGTGAGATATATATATATATATATATATATATATATATATATATATATATTTATGAATTTGTTCTAAAGCAAAAAGAGGAAAAAAAGAAAAATATTAAGGAAAACTAGTCAAAGACGCAAGATCTATAAATTTTGATCTTCCACCATATTTATTTGTCTTCAGGCCAACAGAATGTAGCAAATAAATAAGCTTTAACTAACCTTAATATCATTATCACATGCCTTAATCATTTTTGTCACAATAGTTAAGCGTTAGTAATTACAAGTATTGGTAGATTATTCAAAGATTGCAAACAATTCTAAATTTTATAATATATAATAGTATTAATTATCAGAAGATATGTTAGTTAACACTCGTGATGTGATTTTTTTTGCTTCTAGATTATCCATAGTTTGAATATGTTAGACTAATATAAAAACAAAGTATATGAAAATATTAAATCAAATATATATTCTTTGGAGGAAAGCAAATGAACCCATTTTAATGAAAATGAGATTAATTATTATCATATCAAAATGGCTGGTGTGTATGCATTAAATTATTAATACAAGACGGCTTCCTGGAAATTAATGCAACAAAATATTCAGATTTTACGTCAATGAGTTCTTGGCTTAATGACAAGGAGAAGGTCCTGAGACTTTGACGTCTCAGATTCGAGTCTCACCAAATGTGAGTTCGAGTTAATTTATTTGTTATTTATTTAGTTTGTTATTATTGTTTAATATGCCGAAAATATTCAGATTTTACACTAATTAAGGTTTGAACAAAGAGATCGGGAGAACATAAAGCAAAAAGAGAATAATCAAAGTTTGATCACTCAGTTGGCAACGCAGGCTGAGTTTGTGGAAGAGCTTTCGGGTTCGACTCTCACTAAACATACCTTTGGGGAGAGGTGAAGAGCCTTAACTGTGACTAAACCCCGAACAATATTAGTCTCATACCATTAAAACGAATGAGTATACCTGTGGTTTATACCAAAATAATAATCAAAGTTTGATCTAAAGAATATTATCACTTTTCAAGAGAGATTAAATCAAAAACTCAAATTCTCTTCAATTCTTTGCCTCCTTATATGAACAAAGAAAAAACATAAAGTCAAAGGAGAAAATGTAGACTAAAGATGTGGGAGATACATAGCATTCAAACAATGCAGCTAGCCGAAAGGGATTATAGGAGAGAATATAAGATCAGATGGTTATGTTTTGTGCCAATGTTGTTGGTTGCTTAACCCAAATCTGGTACTTGAATTAGCAGTCAAAAAACCAACTTAAAGGCATTTCTGTTAGTAACCTTTCGGTGGTTAAAGGCAAGGTTTAGACTTAGACAAGCTGGATTGAAATTCTAACTTGAGATTCTTTTCCTTTATCACATGATCAATCCCTGCTATATATATATAGATATTCTGTCTGTCACAAGGTTTGGTTTGCTTAGTTTTTAATATCAGAAATTACAAAGTCAATTTGATGATTTGTGCTAACTTTCATCCCAAATCAATCAACTTTAGAATTGCAAAGATGTCACCACATATTTGCACTTGAGCCACTTGAGATTTGAAAATATATAGGAGATCAATGAAGGTAAACCCTTAACTACTACAAGTTATCATAACCTATGCATTACCTCTTGTAGCTCCAACAGGTAATAAAAGCAGCTGATTTCAGACAAATCAATTCAGCCGATGGCCTTGCAAGCATTTTACAGCCTTTTCTTTTCCTTGTTCTATAGTCCAATGAAACATGGTACTAAATCTCAGTTAAGTTGTAATAACCAAACTCGAAATTTTCTTCTCTGCCTTCAATTATTATGGCAAAGAAAAAAAAAGAGTTGCTTTCTCTTCTCATGACACAGTAGAATAAGACTGCTAGTTTGCTGTCTGGGCTCCATACTGTGAAGAAAAAAAAAAGAAGAAATGACCGATCAAAGTCGGCAAACCAATCGATCCTTATCCTTTTTAGGCTTTAGCAGTACAAAAATTGATCAGTAATCTCTGGTCTTGTACAGTGAGAATCCATGACAAATTTTGTAGACTTTATCCATGGTCCAACTTCCTTGCTGCAAGCATTTTTCAAAAGTTGCCAAGTCTTTAGCTAGTAGCCATTATTGTTTGAATCTATAGATTGCCTAAGAATCTATGATTTCCTTGTCCGACCATTTCGGCCATGAAACAAAAAACCAATCACAAACTGATAATGGCACCCATATTTCATGTCTAATTATACGTATAGTGGGCTCCATGCGAGAGAAAAAAAACATATGGACCAACATAAATAATAATCAATGATAAAATCTTTCTTCTCTTTCTGCGGAGAATTGGATTTCTTTTTTTTACCAGAGTAAAGCAAGCTCTTGACTAGAACATGTGCAAACACAAGAAGGCGTGGGTGCAAATGCAACGAGACTTTAGGCTTTGTATTATATAACCAAGGGAGAATTAGCTTTATGTCTAAATTAATCCCATTTGTCATTCTTTGATATTTGTAGATTTAGTTCAGTGGAATGAAGTAATTAACTTAAAATAAAAGTATAAATTTAAATCTTTTGTGTTATTCATCACGCCGAAAATGATCAGACTAAAAATAATCACACGATTAGACTAATCAACTGACATGTTCATATATATGTTGATGCTTGAGAATTGAAATTTATTAATAAGAAGCTTCACGTCATGACAGAAGATTAAAAATCGATTTCATAAATTGATGAGTTGCATGCAATCCCTTTCTGTCTTGTTGATGTGCAATGTGTCTTGCAAACATGAAATTGCCGGTGAGAACAAATTTTCTTGGTGTCTGTTTAGGGCATTAGCCGTTTGCCGTAGGGCAGTTGCAATCCAAAATAGATCCACACCTTTCAAATGATCATTTAGAGCAATGCTGCATGATTGAGATTCGAATTGAAGACTGATGTTGAACTTCACATCTAACATAGTCAAAATATAAACATAAAACCTCAAATTACTATGCCAATGCTCTAGCTTCCCTTTCGGCTTGTGTTATTAAACCTTTCATTGAGGTGATGAAGACAAATGAGATCTTCAAGAATCAAACAAAACTCTTAAGTGGGGTTATTTTTGACATCAAAGTCATGTCATTTGAGTCCCACCAACATTAATGTACATAAAATGATAAACCGTCTTTGAAGGACAGATGGTAGAATCTATATGGAACTGAAATGTCTTACTCTCCCCTAACAGAGCTCAATGTTTCGACCACAAGTTCTTGAGAGCCTAAAGTGCATAGCCCCATTGGGTTTGGTTGATGACTCACATCAATTGAAAGCAGGATATGCTTGTTAGGCCATTAGTCAAACACAATTTCAGTTCACTAATATCAGTTTCAGTGTAGCTTGCAGCCGAAGTACGTACGTATGTTGGAAAAAGAAAGAAAGGGAAAGTCAAAAAAAACTGAGAGGTTACTTTTTTGTGTGCACTTTGCTAAATGTTAAAATTTTGTTCAAATGAGAACTCCAACTTTAAGTCTGTTTAAACGTTTTTTAACAATCCTGATTTGGATGGTATATAATATGTAATATGCATGAAACACGCAAGTTTTGAGAGTGATAAAATTGTTCAAGCCAACAAGAAAGTGATATAATTTAAGTATCATTTACAGATTTGCTAAGAAAAAAGCATTGAATTTTTTTTCTTATAATTGAGAGATGGAGGTTAGAGATTTATCGGCTCAAATTTTAATTTTATAACATATGGTAGCTTTTCTTTAATTATTCGATCAAAAATTTTTTACCAAAAAAGTTAGTTAAATTAACGCAAAGAAATTTAGGAGGCAATAGCGAGGATTATTTTTTTTTTTTTTATTTTGGTTAGTGATTGGTCCGGAAGACAATAAGTTTGAAGCTAACTATAAACCATTTAACCTCGAGCTGGCCGGCCTGTAGTCAAAAGACTTTGAAAAGACCTAGAAGGCGAACCCTAAACTCGGCCCATCAATGTTAGACTGGGCTAGATGATCTATAGAGCGCCGATGCACGACTGCAAAGGTTTTCGAGTTCCACTCTCAATAATAATCAGCATGGCCTAAGCTAAACTTGTTGATTCTTACGCAGCTTGAGAAAACTCTGATTCAAGAGATTCAAACTCTGTTAACTGTTAGACAATATGAAGAAACAGCAGCTTAGTATAACAGGGGAATATCATCAAAGCTTGAAACTCAAGGAAAAGAAAGTGAAAAAGCTCATTAAATCATGAACGAAGGCAATGAAATATACCCTTTTTTTTGGGGGGGATTTGATTATGGATTTCCTTTATCGTTTTTGAATATCGCTTGAACAAAGATTTTGGGGTTTGAAGTTGGTTTAATCTTACTTGAATTGTTATTTAGTCTATGAATTAAAAAACTATTTTTATTTAATTACTCAAAAAATAAATTTAAAAATGTTAATTGACTTGAGAAAGCTTGGACAAAGACTTTATCACCAATCACCAAACTACAGGAACATGTATGTAAAGGTCCAATTAAATGTAAACCTCCATAATTACTTTATTGATTCTTAAAGTAATGCCTAAGCAAAGAATAGGGTTTTAAACTATCAATCAAATTATACTCGGATCATGGTATTAGATTCTACTGTAAATTCTTCAGCTCAATCGGTAAGTTATGCTTTCCCTGATTCTTGTTTATGTTTTTATTCCTTATTATAAAAAGAATGGTGAAAAACCTGCTTGGAAAAGGTCTTGACTATTGATTTTGGAAAACTTCAACAAATTAAATTAATTTTTTAGATAAATGATATTTCATTAATTCAAAGAAATGGAGAAAACTTGTTATTAGTTAATACTTAAGTAAATTTATATAATTTTTAATATAATTTCTTAATTTTTGAATGTAGAGGAATTTTTATTTTTAAAAATTTGAAAATACAAAATTTTACGTTGTCTTCCAATAAAATGTGGGTGGATGATGATTAATCTCGATGGTGCCATCATCCATTGCATAAGCAACATCGTTTATTAGAGGATGTTGCATTATACATTTATACATGCATAATGCACAAAAGTTATGACATACTTTTATAATTTTACTATTAACATTAAAAAAACTTAGTTATTATCATTTAAATAAACTCAATTATTGGATTAAAAAAAAAGTAAACTCAATTATTATACATGCTGTCATCATCAATGTGGTTGTGAAATTCATTTCGCTACAATAATTGTGAAATAGTATAAGATAGTGACATTATTACATGAAAATTTCAACTAAAGTAACAAAATAATACATAGTGATGATAATTATGACATTAATTAAGACAACACAAAATTTTGAGCCTTAACTATACTATTTTTTTTTCTTTTTTCCTCCTTCCACAGTATGTTAAAGGGTTAAGCTAGTTAACTTTTTTGTTGATTTTATAGTGTAAATTATACAACTTTTCATTTTTACAAATATACAAATTTTCCTCAATTTGATATTGGAACTGTTTAATCTTAAATCTTCTATATATTAGTTCCCCTATTAAGAATTTTTTGAGAATATATTTGATCATTAATAACTTGATTATATTTAGAGTTCATATTTGATACACTGATAGTGTAAAGTCATTTTAACTCAACAAGTGGAATTAAGAGACTAACATGTCTCATTTCTTTTTGTTAAGTATTTTTTTTATTTTTAATATACTCTAAAAATATATGTATTCATGTTAACCTTATTTGTAAAATTTAAAAATTCTACTAACAGTCTCCAACAATTATTCCAATAATTACATATCCGATTTGACCTATGGACGAATATGCAAGCATACGTTTCATGCTTCCTATGCTCATAAGTTTTATCCAAGTATATATCTTAGCCCAAGTAGCATTTTAGTATGCTTCACAATTAGAATTTCATAATATCAAAGTAGTTAATTGGCCCCAGTTGATGGTGCTCTTGTGAAAAAAATGGTCATGCAGTAAAGAATTTTTTTTTTAGCCCATTGGCTTCCGGCTAACGTTCCACCATGCACCCTTTTTAAGCATGGCTAGGCATTTGTCTTCACATTTCACAATTCAAAACCAGTTCAAATGGATGCAATTGTTTATTCCGTGGCCAGGAGTTGCACAAACTGGCGTTATTGGAGAGGCAATCAGGCCATTCCGGCGATCAAGCCAGCGCTCCAGATCCTTACAAGCCATAGCTCATGTGTTCCTGCCTGCAGAAAACTGGATGGCGTGGCCGCATGGCTCATGAATGGGGTTGCTGCAGCATTCTTCATGTCTCTTCAGCGATGCTACTGCATTCATGTAGATACCAAAGACGATGATGCTGATGATGTCCAATTACTTGACCCTAATTTGCCAAGACGAGAAGCTCAACTTCGGCAAGACGACGAAGAACCAGAGCAAGAACTCCTGAAAAAGAAATTCTTCTAGCAAGTTCGGAGAATGATCGATCCTCAGCCTTATCGTATCCTTGTAAAAATTTAACTTGACAGATGCTATCAATGGATTGAATTTATTATACCTTATTTCATTCGAATATTGAGTCTTAGGTTCAAACTCAAATATTATAATGTATTATAATTTTTGTCTTAATCATTCAAATAAGAGGTTGTTGTACCTTATTCGGAAATTAAGCTATAAGTTTTATACATCTCATCGGAAGAATTTTGCAAGTTCTTGAACGGACAGGATTATCATCACAAAAGTTCTATTGGCGTGCCAGAAATGACCAAAAATCCATGGCCACATCGTATCCTGCTTGATCATTTCTTGACTAGCTAGCAAGATCTTGTAATTGGCCACTTTGTTCTAGGCTATTAAAGATTGCCATTTGCCACTAGAGACAATCAATTTATAAAGTTTAAACAACTTGTTATTTTCATAATGATTAATCTTTTTTAAATTCAAATTGCTTTGCATTATATTCTCATTGATTTAACTCGAAAATTGATTAATCATGATTGAGCAAAGAATTACTTTCGAAATTTGTTAAAGGCCCAACCCATCCTGTCTCCTGATCTCGTCCGCATAATTAAACCATAATTGGAGGATTTTGAAGTCACATGGCATATATGGCACCCGTTGATTTATGAGAAGCTCTGTTTTGCAACTTTTGTGCTGTTTAATATTAGCACAATCAAAATTTCATCATATCTGATTCAATTTTATGTTGTATTTGATTGTTTGATTTCGATGATTTGTTATACGAATATATTCAATGATTGTTTCATGTCAAAGCTAAGATTAAAACTCCAATTTAGGATCCCATACCCTGGAATATCATCTAGAATGACTAGGCTTTTTTTTTCGAGCTAATAATCTTCTCTCATCTCCTAAATGCATTTAGATTTAAAAAGAAAAATATTTCAAAAATAGATATTATATCGAATGCTACAGCGATTTTGTTATTATTGCTTTTAGTCAAATAAATCAATTAGATTAATAAATTGAACATAAAATAGCATGACTCTTTTTTACCAGCAGTTGAAGTTGAAAAAGAAAGGTTTTTTTTTTGGGGGTTACAAAAAGAAAGGTTTAATTAGCCATGTTTATGTCATGTTTTAAAACTGCTGGTTGAGATAAACTCGTAAAACCTGGCTTCTCTAAATCTAAAACAACCGGTCATTATCAGAAAAAAGAAAAGGCATATATGCATTTCATCTTTTGACTTAACAAAAGCCTTCTTTTTCTTTCATGACTCTACTGTGTTTAGACTGAATCAAATACGATGTTATGAACTGAATGTGGAGTAGTGGAGATTTGAAAGGAGAATCATACATCCTTGAACAATAGGATAAGAAAACCTTGGATTAAACGAAAATCTAATTATGAAGTTGAAAAATACTAGTTCAAGCACTAAGTATATTGATGGATACGGGCGAGGACGGAAGGAGTGGGACCTCACGGAGTTGGGTTTTCTTGCCATCCCTATCCAGTAGCAGTTCTGCAATGGAAACCACATAATTAAGATCTGAGTTCCTGTTCAATTTGATATGGTTGATAAAATATCTTGGTGCCTTTTAAAATTAGAAGAAATGGTGTTTGAATGGCCAAATCTTTCGTTAATGATAAAAATGCATATAAAAAAGACAATTTAATGAACAAAACTTTCATGTTATGAGATTTAAAAAGGTCAATCATTGTGCAGCTTTCTCTTTGTATTAACGGAAAAATTGTTTCCTTCAAATCCGTTATCTTTAAATCACAAAAAATAACTTTTATCGATACATCAAAATTTTTATAACTAATCAACGTCTGTTGGGCTAAGTGAAAGGAGCACAGTGCCCTTTAAGTAAGATTTTGAGTTCAAGCTTTGTGAATGGAAAAAACAGCATTGAGAGAACTCTATATTCGGGGTCTAATAATAGCTCGACTCCGAATTAACTAGAGTCCAAATTGACCTTCAAATACTGAGAGTTTCGATAAAAAAAAATTATAATGATGAAAGTGTAAAGGTACAGAAAATCTGAACTTGATCTTCTTCTCTTAGTTGCTTGATTATCTGTCTCTTCTACGATAACAACAAAATGGAGTACTTTGGGCAATTTATAAATGGAATCTTTAACATTTTACTTTGGTAATTATGGACTACAATATTCTTGTAGAAAGTATGGTGTTCTAAGTAAGGTTTTTCATGAATGCATTTGAATAGACATACACTTGTTAAGATGCATGAAACTTAATTATTAATTTGATATTAATTGTTTTTTTTTTGAAGTGATATTAATTGTTTTAAAGCAGAGTCAATATATGATTCGACCTTTGTGATAAGGTCGGTGTGAGGGTCGGAAAGGGGTGATAACTGATAATCCCCTTCTTGGAAGCACAGAACAGAAGTTTCTTGAATTAATCATTCTAAAAGGTAAGATTTTAGGCACTAATAAAAAATGATGCATAATAATATTTTAAAAGACATAGTATTATATACTTTCAAATATTAAATAAATTGTTTTTATCCTAATTTAATAACAAAACTCCTAATTTATCATTTTTTAGATAAAATTTTTCATGAAACTTTGATGGTTTTTTTAAATTTTTTGTTGGAGTTTTTTTGAAAAAAAAATGATTTTAATTGGAAAGTGATTTTAAAAGTTAGTTTGAAGCCTTTTAAATTGAGAATAGAATTTTTTTTATCGAAATTGTTTGTTTGTCTTTTTTTTTTTTATTTTGTCAACATAATATTTAATTTTTATTATATATTTTTTACAAGTCAATTGTTCATTTTGAACATAATACTACGAGCTAATTGAGTCAATAATAATTGATTTAATGAGAGTAGTATTAATAAGGATTATCTTGAATTTTTCACCCAAATAATTTGATTGTTCTAATTATGCTTACATTAGAAGGGCTATTCTCGGATTTCAAAAAAAAAAAAAAATAGAAGGCCTATTCTCGTTTTATGTTTTCTTTTAATATAATAAAAAATTTACGATGGCTGTAAGAGAAAGTAATTCTAACATTAAAAGTAAATTACCATAAAACTCGCGCGTGTTCTTATTCTATATTTTTCTACTTTTATTCTATTATTAATTTATTATTATTTTTCTGAGAAAGTAAAGCTTTAATTAATGATTTTAACAAACTGATCCAGAAGTAGGCAGATAGGGGGCTGCCGGGCTATGGTCCATGCCCGACTACTAAGCTTTTTCTACAGTGAAAAAGTAATCAAAATTAATAAGCCTGGCGTAATCTACAGAGCTAACTTTGATTTTTATGATTAGATATATGACAAGTGTTCATAAAGTTTAGGGTTCATTTTCCAGGAACATGCATATAATTTTCCCATGTGATGGATATGGTCGAGGGCTGTCTACTTCTTTCCATCGGCCCCCGCCATTACGATCGACCACACGCAATATCAAAAGTAACGTACCCTTGAAAACAACTTTTCTTTTCCTCTTGGATGGCATTATTCATAATATTAGTTTGTGTCTTTGCGATGCAAAGATTTTTTAAATCTTTTAATAAGTTTTAAAATTTTATAAAAATTTAAAAGTAAGAAATATTGAAAAAACTGAGAAAGGGTAATTAAAGGGATAAATAGAAAAGTTGTGAAAAAGATTTTTAGATTATTATTGAAAATTGTTAAAAAAATATCTATTTATGGGTAATTAGTTTTTAAAAAATGAAAGATAATGAGTAGTTGCTTTTAAATGTCCTTTATGTATATGATACAAAAAAAATGTCCTTTATGTTATCAGGAGAGGATTTTCACTTTTATGTCCATGTGACAACTTATCAGGTAAAACCATGTTTAAAGAAAACCTTATCACATAAAATTGTATCTTGTGATATAATATTTATATATATAGATTATTATCTAAAATACTGTTAATAAAATTTTTAAATTTTATAAGTGAAGTTAAGATAATGATATATACTTTTTAAATATTGTTAAAAAATAAAAATTAAATATTTCAAAAAAAAATAAAGTAAATAAAAATGAGATATATATCATATTTTAACTTCACTTATAAAGTCTAAAATCTTTAGTAACAGTATTTTGGATAATAGTCACACAAACACAAACACAAACACAAATCATATACATATATATGTATATATGTATATGATGTATATGTATATATGTATATGATTTAGGATGGCTCGTTTAACTTTCCGTTACCTTCCTCTTTCAATCCATGGGCAACCATGTTCATCTTTTTCTAAATGCATCTCAATTATACAATCCACTGCTTATATAGAAACCCAATTCGGGAACAGATAAATTTATGCTACCAGACATTTAGGTAAACAAAACAGCTTTTAATGCTTTATCGAATCTTTCTCTCATCAAACAGGCATATGCATCATCTTTATTAGTAAGGAATCTTTTAAATCAAAAATTGCTATGATCACTAGCTATGGCTTTCGATGCAAAGACTCTTTGTCTTTCAACCACTGCTTTTCTCCTCATCAAATGGAAGTTAACTACTTAAGCTTGCAGCTTTGTGTAAGAAAACTAAGAACCCAAAGAATATTCTTTCTAGACCTACTTAAACATGCATGCATGGACAATATTTATGAGAAATATTTTTAAAAATAGGTTACGTGTTGGTCTCTTTAGCAATCAAAGTAATTAATTTCGTAGAGATTAAATTAATTATTGTTGAAAGGAAAGTGCAAAGTTTGGGCAGAGAATTGGGAAAAGGAAAAGCTTTGAATGTCGGCCTCCTGCTAACCATTTGTTGTATGCAGCATATCAACAATGAGTTTTGGCTTTTGTTTTCTTTTGTTTTTCTATTACATTTGTTTCAACTTCAATGATAATTCTAGAAGCTATAGATTCTTTATAAATATTTTAGTTCATTTTGTATATAATACCATCACCATGATGGATGATGAAAATATAACATTGGGAAACTTGAGTTGTAAAATTGCTAATAACACCAACAACAAATACTTATATTGCTCAAAATATAAGGAATAAAACAAAAAGAAACGGTTATCGTTCTCCCTTCCAAATTTAACACACAAAACAATTGATAGAAAAGGGAAAAAATTATAATAAACGATGTCATTTCTTCTACGAATTATGATAATAATGTCTTATTTTGATTTGAATATGTTGTGGGAGTTCTCTTAATTTGTCGAAAGGTACATTTTATGATTAGATTTTTAACCATTTTTTTTGGTTCATGAGTTTTAATCAAATTAAACTTTCATATGGTAGCATAAAAAAAACCGTTTCAAGCTTTTTTATGTTCCCCTTATTATCAATGAAATTATCTAAACATTAATTTGATTTAATAATAAGTTTATTTTTCACTCCAAAAATAAATGAAAATTTATTTTTCTTCAATTAAAATAAAATACTCATCAAGACCAAGATAGTATTTATATTTATTTGTCTAAAAAAATCATTTCTTAAAACTTAAACTCAAATAAGATATTAGATCTGTTAATTATATTATCAAAATCAAAAGTCAAAACTTGAAATGTTTTGCTAATATTAGTTGAGTGACAAAACATTAACTTTTGTTAATACCACAGTTAAAAAAATTAATCTTTTCTCTGATTTTTTATGTAATAATTTTTAAATTAAAAAAAAAAAGCAAAGTAAAACGTCATTGATACTGATATCCAGTTTTTAAAGCCAGTTGAGTTGAGCCTTCCCTATCAATTAATCAGAGACCGACTTAGTGCTGATAATGACGACCCAATATTTGCCATCCCCAGTTCAATTATCCAAGCTTTCCCACCTGTACGCGTGGCTCCACGTCAGCATCCTCTCTATCTATTGGCTCCTTGCAATCTCAACCTATTAAAATCCACCACGTGTCTACCATGATCCCACACTATATATATATATATATTTTTTGATTCAGATCCCACACAACTTTGTTTCTTAGTAACTAAGCAAAAATAAATAAACAAATAAATAAAATCAATCTTTTCAATGGTCCCATTGACTCTAACGTCACCCCCATTTTCTCTTTATAAAATGTATAACACCTGACTCAAAAGTTAATTTCTATACATAAACGGTTTATATACATCTATAAAAATTAAAATTTAATAATTTTAGATATAATATAATAATATAATAAAAAATTATATAAAATAATATGTATTAAGTATATAAAATACTCATATGAATTTGACAAAAAACATAAATATATATTTCCTACTTAACGTATGGACACAAATTATTATACTATATTAATTGTCTTATTTTATATTTGTTTAATATAAAATAAATATATATAGGTAACAAAAAAAATGCATTATTTTAGCAAAAAAAAAAAACCTTGATTTGCATTATTCATGCAACCACATGGAGCCCACAATTCTCCTCAAGTTTGTCCATAAATATGAGCATTCGACGCTGCATTTCTTCCCTTTTCTCCTCCTTCCTACCTTCCCCATATATTTTTAGAAGCTTTTGTTTTGTTAGTATTATTATTATTATTAGTTAAGCCATGTTGCCTACTGTTTCGACCCCTTTTTTCTCCGAGCCGATGCTCGAAAACGATCTGTTTCCGGCTTTCGGAAGCGGCTTTACGCCGTGGGATTGCTCGGAACTTTTTCCGGCTGCCCAGTCAGTTGGAGTACCCGCAATATCAGGTTCCGGTTCAGATGAACCAAACCAAAATCAAACCAACTCAAACTCCGGTCCGGATGAAACAAACCAACCAGTTTCCGTCATCGACGAACGAAAGAGGCGACGTATGATATCGAACCGGGAATCAGCCAGGAGGTCACGGATGCGTAAACAGAAGCATTTAGAAAACTTAAGGAACCAGGTGAACCGTCTTAGAATTCAGAACCGAGAACTGAGCAACCGGTTGAGCTTCGTTTCGTACCACTGTTACCGTGTACGGACAGACAACGATCGGCTCCACGCTGAATATACTATGCTCCGACAAAAATTGTCAGACATACGTCAAATTTTGCTATTCAAGCAACTGCAGCAGTTTTCATCTGCATGGCCATGCAACAATGTTGCTGTCATGTCCGAACAAACCCCACCATTAATCACTTAAAGATATACGACAATGGCATCATTAATTAAAACTCTCTATAATACAATAACAAGTTTAGTCCTAGCTGATCTCTATCCTCTCTCCCATCTCTTCTGTAAATTAAAAATGTGTCAGAGAAAGAAAAATGGTGCATGGGTTCTTTTCTTCTCTCGTGAATTAAGATTTTTGCAAACAAGGCATGATGATTTTGATCGGAAACCAGATTATTGTAGTGGTAGAAGAGTGAGTCAGTGTTTGGTTTTGTCGATCCAAGCTGTTTTTGTTGTTTTCTTCATGTTGTTGTTAGCATTGAAAAGTCTTCTGAGTTTCAAGCTCTCCCACTTTGTATTTTGCTTTATACTGTGATATTGGGCCACACGTAATGCGAGAATAAGCAAATTATTGAATCCATTAATCAATTTGGAGAGACATATATGCGAAAGTCTCCAAATGCCCTTAATTAAATCATAATAGTGATACTATAATCAAAGACAATTGAAACTAAAGGGTTTTGATTTAGTTGGCAATACAGATTGAGTTTGTGAGAAGAGCTTTCGGATTCAACTTCCACTAAAAACATCTTTGAGGAGGGTGAAGAACCTTAACTGTGATTAAATCCCGAATAGAATTAGACTCAGACCGTTAAAACAAACGAAGATAATTGTGATTAAAAAAAAAAGACAATTGAAGGATAATGCTGTCTTTTCAGTAATTGTGACTGCTTGATATTACTTCATCGGCCATAAAAGTGAATTAAATGAGAACCGACATTAACAGTCAAGCTGTAACCAAAAAAATAAAGAAATTAACAGTCAAGCAATGGTCCTATTCTTATATAGTTTTTGGGTTTGCGTAAGATTCCACATACAGAATTTTTCCTAATTAAATCACAAAAAAAAAATTATATATAAACAAATTAAGTCGCAATCCACTCCACTATTGACAGAGAATATCCTATATACGTTTGGTACACCAAAACAAAAAAACAACTCTCAACCCTTCTTTTTTTTTCTTTGGTAGAAATGATAGGTTTTGGATTAAGCAGAGAGAAGATGGGAATTTTAGTATTCCCTTATCACATTTTAGGTGTTCTTTTTTACTTTCACGATATTGAAAAGAAACTTTAATTTTTTTTATATATTTATCATTATAAATTTTAATTTTAATTATAGCATTGATGTACCATTTTTTTATTGTCAAATAAATTCCTTTAATTTATAACATCCAAAAAACACATAAAATGGAAGGGAGAGAATATATAATAACAAGCAACATTAATGATTTTGTAATGAAAAAATTATGAGAAAAGGGGGGCCACAAATTGTGATCGTGATTTTGTAATAAATTCCTTTAATAGTTGTCTCTCTCAATAAAAGTATAGATTTAGGACAAATTCTTTTTCTAATCTATTTTTTACCGTTTATACTTCAAAAATTAGTAAGACAATAAAACCTTTATATAAAAAGACCAATATGTCCCAATGAAAATTTTCTAAACATATGACTATTTTTTCCTTTTCTTCCTCACACCCGATTCTTTTTTTTTTTTTACTTTTCTACAACAAACAAAATCTCTCATATATTATTAATATTACATTTAATGATAAATATATAAATAATACTATTTAAAAATAAAAAAAATTGCACAGGAACAATTCTTGCATTGTTCCTGCTCAAAACTATTGTGCACAACTTGCAAAGGAAAATTGTGCAGGAATGTTCCTGTGCAAAATTTTTATGTAGGAACTATTTTTTTAATTTTTTTTTTATTATTATTTATATATACATCATTAACAACAAAATATTAATAATATCTGAGATGTGGGATTTAAAGCGATAATTGAAGATGAGAAAATGATGGAAGTCAATGGAGATGGTGATGAAGAGAGGGATGAATATTTGTGGCGTGGTGGTGATGTCTCTGTTTTGATTGTGGCCTTGTGGGTTCTCTGAGTTTTTGTAATTTTGTCAATGTGGGGTGGCGTGGTGGTGTGTCTGAGCTTCTTTTGTCTAACTTTTCTTCGGTTCTCATTTCTCTTTTGTTTAGAGTGGTTTTTGGCATGTTGCTGACTGAGTTCCTTCAGTATATTGCCTGATTTTGTCTTCTTTGTAAGGACCCTTATCAATGAAATTTATGAAGTATGTTTAGTAGTTTTTGTAGTGTAACTATAAGTGTAGTATAAAGAGTATAAATTATGGTAAAAATAGAATTTCTAGGAGAGAATTTCTGCTACACCACCATCTCCATCCTCATTCAATAAATCCATTTCTCTTCAATTTTTATCACCATCTCCATCCTCCTTTTAAAATCACAATTTGTTATTAATAATATATAAATAATAATAATTAAAAATAAGAAAAAAATACCTGTGCTCAAAGTGACGTGCGCAGAAACATTGATCCTGCACAAAAAGTTTTGCGCAGGAACAATAATTTCTTTTTGCAGGAACAAATTGTTCCTGCTTAAACTATTTTTTTTAATTTTTAATTAGTTTTATTTATACACTCAATACCCATTATTGATTTATTGTTATGCACAGGTAGTTTGAGAAGGAACAATTGGTTGTAAAAAAATAAAAAGAAGACAGAAAAGAAGATGAAAAGAGTAAGTGAAGAACAGCTTTAAGAAAAGAAAAAAATAATTATATGTTTTGGACACATTTGTATTTTCATGTAAGGATTTTATTTTCTTAATAACTTTTGAAGTATAAAAAGCAAAAATTATAGTGCATACTGCATATAGATTTTTTCTAGATTTATTAATAACCAACCCAGATCAAATTTATCTATTCAATTAAATCACTGTAGCTCTTTTTTTTTGAAGATATAATATTATTGTTTCATGTTCAACTATATATATAGGATACTCCTATACTATGCTTTATTGGGCAATGGACCCCGCATATTATTTTACTAAAATATTAATTATGATTTTATTTTTCTAGACTTTCAGTTAAACATGAACAGTAACAGTATCCCATTTATTTGTATTTTTTTTAATGTTCAAAATTTATTATCTTTTTCTAGAAATAAATATATTTAAGATGGAAAATGTGATATTTATATGTAAATTTGCGGGTAGAATTAAGCCGGGAAAAGTTGGAAGCATGCAGGAATGAAAAGGCTAATGACCAAGGTTGGATGGGGCCAGGGACACTTTCAAAACAAAAAGGTTGGGTGGGTTACTATTGGTGGGAGTAGGTACAGATTAGAACCCTTAACGAAAAAAAAAAAAAGCATGCGTAGGGCATGAAGGTGGCCAAGCCTTGTCTCTTCCTTTCTTCACTAGCAAGTTATTAAGACCCAAAACTTTTGTTTTCAATGCTAAGTATATTAGCCAGCCACATAACATATACACACACTAGGAGAAATCTAAGTTACATTTAAATTGTTTTACGTATTTTTTATAATTTTATGTAACATTAATATCTTTGTAAATCAACCGTTAAATTTATTAACTTATTCATATTTATCATGCATATAAATTTTTGAGTTGATTCGATATTTTTATAATTTCAATTGAAAATAACATTGTTTCTAATATATGTTAAAGGTTGAAATTTTATTATTATCGAATAAATAGTTGGATTTTTTTTATTAATTACTTGAAATTTGATATGTATAATTTACGTAAATAGAATATAAAATTCAATAATCAAATTAAAAAATTATAAATTATATAAAATAATGTAAAATTAATTAATTTTATACACGTAATAGTAGATTTTTGTGTGTGTGTATATATATATATATATATATATATATATATATATATAAAATTCCTTTGATGTCCACTTCTAGAATTGACACGCTTGTAGATATTTTAAGCTGAAAAATAAACACGAAGTCATAAATTGGTAGGCCTTGTTAGTATAGTTTACTTCCATCTAGGACAGATTTTTTTCACTTGAAAGTGATGTGAAACTCATGATTTGAACAACGTATAGAGCCCTGATCTAAGTATGGACTCTTTCCTTTCCCTGCTTCAAGATTTTACTAGCAAAATTTTGGGCTAACAGCCCCTGCAAGAACATATATTTCTTGCAATGAATTGCATAAAACAGAATATGAACTTTGATTTTTCTTTCTTCAACCAGGATTTCATGTACCATATGGCGTCGCGTATAAGCTTGATTTTGTTTGATTGCTTTTCAAAGTTTTGAATTACTTCACTTTATCATTAAAGCTATGGCTGAGGTGGACAAGTACAAAAACTGCTTTCTGCAGGATTTGATGGTCCAGAATTCTCAGCCTGATTTCTGATATATGAATAATGTCATTTAGTTGGGTTTCCTCACCACGTGGCTCGAATTCTGCTGAAAAATCTTCTGGGCTTATTCTAATTTAGAAATTCGTACTTCGAATCTCCTTTTAGGCTGAGACGCGGAACTTCCTCAGAACCTGGAACTTTCTGCTTCAGCCATCTGTTCATATTCTGAATTAAGTATCAGGAAATGATGAATACCTGGTCAAAAATTTTAATTTCTTCCAAATTTTGGATATATTTGTCGATATCTTGCATATATTATTATAAAATTCAAAAGTAGGTCTTAATTTTGTTCAAAAAAAAAAGTAGGCCTCAGTTAAAGGCTGCCATGGATGAATCAGAGTGAGATTTTTGCACTATCTTCACCAACCAATCCGAATAAAAACTTTCTCCTAGTTGATTTAAGTATGCTTGTGGTTATGAATTATTATGATCACTAGTTGATCAACCATTGAGTATTGAACAAAAGAAAGATTTTCCACCATGCAATTCTCCTGTTAATCCTGAAGTGTTGATCGCGTTGGCCACAGATCAAACACGTTACTGGGTGGAAAAAATTTATGCACCCCGTTCGATCAAATGCTTTTAGCATAACTTTAAATTTTAGTGATTAAACCATTCTTGCTTTCGAAACTGGGAAACAGTTAGGCAGTGAATGATGGCGACGGGGGATGAATATGCTTAGAATAAGCTAAGGAGGATGCTGAAAAAACTTGCTCGGCTGAAAATGAAGTCTCCAACTGTCAACAATCAGGATGACGATAAGCACTATCAGAACATTTGGAACACCGGAATTCCATCTTTTCTATTATGATGACACATAAAAGTATGTTGGAAAAGGATGTCGTCTTATAGAATTTTTTTCTTAAGAAACATCTTGGACACAATTTGTATGTATCTCGAAATTAATCTTTTTTTCAACTATCTTAATGTTCTTTTATAGATTTGTTTATGGCATAATATGCATAGAAAATGGCGGGTCCATGTTTTTTTCCAAGGTGGCTATCACTAGCTTGCTAGTAGCAACTGTTATGAGTAATTGAATTATGCAAATAAATCATAATTTTACATAATCATAATTCTCAAGTTTTTCGAACAGAATGATTTTCACAATTGCTTAATTAAAAAAACATACCTTGTTCCATGATAAATTCTTGAAGATAATTTTAACGAATTCTTAAAGATAATTTTGAGAAGAACTTCTTTCTCTCACTTAACCTCTTGTGCTCTTCAGTATATCTTTTTGATGGAGAGAAAGATACTTTATATAGAGGTAGTGAGAGGAGGAGTCTTTTCGTGAAAAGCAACATATCTTTTCACATTTCCGTAAAACATTAATTTTGTCATAATAGAATACACGTCCATCAAGTGTAACCTTATCAATTCAATGTATCTCTTAATATTTCATTTATGATGATAATTAATTTATCATCTCATTTCATTTAAACGAAGAGTCACATTAATACATGGGTCATTAAAATATCTAAAGTTTAATGAATAGTCACATTAATCACATGGGTCATTAATGGGTCATTAAAATATCTAACATTCTCCCACTTGGCCTATGTGAGATGACTCAGCTTTAGGATTTAATAACATAATACGCAAAATATTAAATCCTTCTGTAATTGGTCAAATCATAAATCATTATTGAATAGAAACCAATACGAATCATAGCGGTTGTATGTCATTAACTCGACATAGTCCTTTCTATGTATCACGATATTAGATCTTACTCATCATTAATCGTAATAAGAGATACCATAACAATTCAACAATAATGTCTTTATCAAAGACAAATCCTGTTACAATTCACATAATTCAGTCATGTATATACAGTTAACATAAAGTAACAGGATGTATTAATATTTCAGAAACAACACTTAAAAGAGCTCAGAGTGTATATAAAAAGCATGATGTCAATAAGGGTTTTCAGTAATGCCCATCCTCTCGACATGTTCCTTAAATATCTTAGGTGACAACCCTTTCGTTAATGGATCCGCAATCATAAGGTTGGTGCTAATGTGCTCAATTGACACTCTTTGTTTCTGAACTTCTTCTTTAACGGCAAAGTATTTCAATTCCATATGTTTAGCGCCCTTTGAATACTTGTCGTTTTTAGAAAAGAAGACTGCTGCAGAATTATCACAATAAATTTTCAGCGGATTGGCAATACTGTCGACAATTTCAAGTCTTGAAATAAAGTTCCGTAGCCATAAACCCTGAATAGTGGCCTCAAAGCATGCCATAAATTCAGCTTCCATAATGGATGCAGCAATTACAGACTGCTTCGCACTCTTCCATGATATAGCTCCTCCAGCTAAAAGAAACAAATAACCAAATGTGGATTTTCTGGTATCCACACAACCTGCAAAATCTGAATATGAATATCCAATCACCTCAAGATGATCAGATCTCCTGTAAGTGAGCATGTGATCTTTCATTCCTTGCAAGTATCTAAGAACTTTCTTTGCAGCTTTCCAGTGATCGATTCCAGGATTACTTTGATATCTACCAAGCATTCCAACAGCAAAACTGATGTCTGGCCTGGTACAAGTCTGGGTATACATTAAGCTGCCAACAATAGATGCATAAGGAATTTGTTCCATTTGTTTACGTTCCAATTCGTTCTTTGGACATTGCATAAGACTTAATTTGTCCCCTTTCTGAATTGGAACGACACTTGCAGAGCACTTTTCCATCTTAAATCTCTCTAGAACTTTATTAATATATGCTTTCTGAGACAACCCTAACAATCCTTGTGATCTGTCACGGAATATTTCTATTCCAATTACATAGGATGCCTCACCCATATCCTTCATTTCAAAGTTCCTAGAGAGAAATTTCTTGGTCTCATATAATAAACAAAGATCATTAGTAGCAAGAAAGATATCATCAACATACAGAATCAGAAATATAAACTTACTTCCACTTACCTTCAAACATATACACCAATCAACAGTGTTTTCCTTAAATCCAAAGGAAAAAATAGTATCATTAAACTTAAGATACCATTGCTTGGAAGCTTGTTTAAGTTCATATATTGATTTCTTTAGTTTACACACCATATTTTCTTTTCCTTTAACTGAAAAGCCCTCAGGTTGATCCATGTAAACTTCTTCCTCTAAATTCCCATTTAGAAAAGCAGTTTTCACATCCATTTGGTGTAGCTCTAGATCATAATGAGCCACCAATGCCATAATAATTCTAAAAGAGTCCTTTTTTGAAACTGGAGAAAATGTCTCTTTATAGTCAATGCCATCTTTCTGAGTGAAACCTTTGGCAACAAGTCTAGCCTTGTATCGTTCAATATTGCCTTTTGAGTCACGCTTGGTCTTAAAGACCCACTTACACCCGACTCTTTTACAACCTTCAGGCAATGGAACAAGATCCCAAACTTCATTTTGATCCATTGATTTCAGTTCTTCTTTCATGGCATCTAACCATTCATTAGAGTTAGCACTTTCAATGGCTTGTGAAAACGAAACTGGGTCTTCATCAATTCCTAAGTCAAATTTTGACTCTTGTAGATAAACTAGATAATCATTAGAAATAGCAGATCTTCTTTGTCTTTGAGATCTTCTTAATGCTATTTCATGTGGTTCATCTACTATAGGTTCATTGATATCAACTTCATTATGGAGTGTGTGATCATTTATTTGTTGTTCTTGTAAGTTGTTAAGCGGTTCAACAACTGGAGGAACAACAACTTAAGAAGAAGTTATAGGTAAAGGAATTTGCATTCTAACTTCTTGAATTTTCACTTACGTGGTTCAACACTCCCACTGATTTCACCAATTTCAATGAACCTAGCATTTCCAGTTTCAACAATTCTTGTACTATGGCTAGGACAATAAAATATATACCTTTAGATTTTTCTGGATAACCAAGGAAGAAACCACTGGTTGTTCTTGAATCCAGTTTCTTTTCATGTGGATTATAAATTCGTACTTCCGCCGAGTAACCCCAAACATGCAGGTGCCTTAAACTGGGTTTTCTTCCTGTCCACAGTTCAAAAGGAGTTTTTGGAACTGCCTTACTAGGAACCCTGTTTAATAAATACATGGCGATTTTTAAAGCATACATCCACAAGGATAAGGGTAAAGATGAATAATTTAGCATACTCCTAACCATATCCATTAAAGTACGATCACGCCTTTCAGCGACACCGTTTTGTTATGGTGTTCCTGGCATTGTGTATTGAGCACAAATACCATGTCTTTCAAGGAATTTAGCAAATGGACCTGGGTTTTGTCCAGTTTCATCATACCTTCCATAATATTCACCACCTCTATCAGATCTGACAATTTTCATCTTCTTGTCTAGTTGTCTCTCAACCTCGTTAACAAACACCTCTAAGGCATTTACAAATTGAGATTTTTCATTCAACAAATAGACATAGCTATAACGTGAATCGTCAATAAAGGTGATAAAATACTTTTCTCCACCAAAAGATGGAACATTAAAAGGTCCACAAATATCGGTGTGTATAAGTTCAAGGAGCTGTGTGCTTCTTGTGACTGTTTTCTTAATTATATGTTTTGTAAATTTTCCCTTAATACAATCCACACAAGTACCAAGATCAGTAAAATCCAATTCATGAAGGATTCCATTCTTTACCAATCTTTGTATTCTTTCTTTGGATATATGACCCAAACGTTTATGCCACAAGTAAGCTGAACTTTCATCCACTAAACCACGTTTAGTGCCAACATTATGATGTAAGGTCATTAGAGTTTCAGCAAAAAGGTTATCAAGCTTTAATTTGTATAAACCATCATAAAGAACACCAGAACACCAGAACCAATAAGATGGTTATGTTTAAAAAGACTGAAACAACCATTTTCAAATTTAAAAGAGTATCCAACTATATCAAGTTTAGATAAAGAAACTAAATTTCGAGAAATTGAGGGAACATAAAAAGTTTCAAAAAGATCCAAATGATGTCCAGTATCTAAAATAAGACGATAAGTTTCAATGGCTTCAACTGGGGCATTAACTCTATTTCCCATAAAAACAAACTTTTCATTTAGGCTTATGGTTTGGGTCGTAATGAATCCCTGCATCGTATTTGAAATGTGAGTGGTGCAACCAGAATCAATCCACCAAGTATTATAAGAAACTTCTGCCAAATTTGATTCGAAACATACGAAAGTATTAGGTTTACCTTTCTTTTCGAACCAAGCTTTACGTTTCAAGCAGTCTTTCTGATAGTGTCCAGGCTTTCCACAGAAATGACACTTATCTTTCTTTTGTTCCTTTTTGGTGATTTGGGTAGATGACGCAGTAGACTTTAGTGGTCCTTTATTACCCTTTCCATACTTCTTTCGTGGTTTACTTTTAGCTCCTTGATTACCTATGAGATTAACAGAGTGAATTCCTTGCTTCTTAAGTCTTGCCTCCTCCTGAATGAGCATAGATTGCAGCTCAGTCACATTCCGTTTATCCTTGATGGTGTTATAATTGATTCGGAATGGACCATACTCAAAAGGCAAGGAGTTAATGATAAATTGCACAAGGAAACTTTCATTCACTTCCATTCTCATAGATGTTAATCTTGCTGCTATATTTGTCATTTCAGTGACATGTTCATGCATAGTACGAGAACCATCAAACTTCATGGTGGTTAACGTACCCATTAATGTCCCAGCAAGTGACTTATTCGCAGATTCGGATTAAGATATATCTTTCACAAACTTTAGGAATTCCTTAGCATTATCAGTGGCAGGAATTGTTGTCTTAATGTTGTTTGCTATTGTCATCCGCATAAACATTAAGCTCAGTCTGTTTGATCTTTCCCAAGCTTTATGAAAAGATCTTTCTTCATGACTACTAGAATCAGTAATAGCAGTGGGCTTATCACTTAGGAGTGCCAAATCAAGATCCAAAACACCTAAATGAAATTGGATTTGTTCATACCACTCAGTAAAATTAAGCCCATTAAACTTTATAACAGACGAAGCTTGCGAATGAAGAGAAACAGAAGTAGATACTGCAAATACATGACATGCTCATACGTTAATGCCTTGAGTTACACTTAATACAGATTTAAACATCGTATGTATATATATCGAGATCTCCTTTGGGTGATACTACAACATACATATAAGCCCATAATGATGCTAATATTTAACATAATTTGGTAATTAAATATATTACATTTAAACAAGTTTGCTATCTTTGGACAAACAAAACATATTTAAAGTAATAAACTAATTACCATCATAATGTTCATAAATTATAAGACAACTAATCAACCTTTGGGCGATCCTGAAATGCCTTATAATTATGAATTTCAATTACTCACAATAATCTTATTATTTCTATTAATTAGCATCCTTAAGTTATGAGTAATTAAAAATAATTATTAATTTGATATTCATAAAACCTTAAAGTTTGGCCACTTTGGTGACTAACAAACTATCATAATTCATGAATATCATATTTATAGCATACTCAAACATTAAATCATAATGAGCCAATAAATAAATATTAAACTTTAATTAATTTTTTTTAATAAACACTTATATGTAAAATTATATATAATACCGAAAACTTTGCACAAATAGCAGCGAACCTTTCAGAAAATAATCATACATTATTTGCTCATCATTCACAAATTAATAACTTCCTTATATAAATGTCAAAAATATAATATCCACGATATTGACATTAAACATTACATAAAATAAAGTTATTAAATATTGCATGCTATCATTATCACATTATCATTTGTAATCATTATAATATCAATAAGATGTTGATCATAGTCATGACAATCAAACAATAACAAGATAATTTCATTATTTCTATTTTCTTGATTAGTTCTTAAATCATATAGTTATCGTTTAAGTAAAAAAATAATTCTTTAAAGAAAAATTATTAGTTCTTTAACATCGCTCTGATACCACATGTTATGAGTAATTGAATTATGCAAATAAATCATAATTTTACATAATCATAATTCCCAAACTTCGAACAGAATGATTTTCACAATTGCTTAATTAAAAGAAAACATACCTTGTTTCATGATGAATTCTTGAAGATAATCTTAACGAATTCTTAAAGATAATTTTGAGAAGAACTTCTTTCTCTCACTTAACCTCTTGTGCTCTTCAGTATATCTTTTTGATGGAGAGAAAGATACTTTATATAGAGGTAGTGAGAGGAGGAGTCTTTTCGTGAAAAGCAACATATCTTTTCACATTTTCGTAAAACATTAATTTTGTCATAATGGAATATACGTCCATCAAGTGTAACCTTTATCAATTCAATGTATCTCTTAATATTTCATTTATGATGATAATTAATTTATCATCTCATTTCATTTAAACGAAGATTCACATTAATACATGGGTCATTAAAATATCTAAAGTTTAACGAATAGTCACATTAATCACATGGGTCATTAATGGGTCATTAAAATATCTAACGGTAACATGGGAAGCGGTTGAAATGCATTTTGTTGATCCTAAAATCTAGTTCAGGTGAGCAAACACGATGTCTTTCTTGATAAGAGGTATGCTTGTTGGGAGAGAAGCATTGGCTGGAAGTACTTCAAAACTTGAGCAATCAGTCAATATATATTAGACAGATACAGACTTTGCTTTCCATCTCTCTCAACAAAAGTATTTTGAAGTAACTTACATAGGAAGCAAAACTAAGGAAGTTAGAAATTGTCTAACATCTTAGCCATTTCAACATGGATGAGATTCTCAAAAGCTTGATGCAGTTATATTTACTGATGGAAGATCATAGAATCCAATGGATATTGATGTCTTCCTTTCCATGGATATTAGCTTAGTTAATCATGTGGAATGTGTTAATCATATGTTATGTCCTTTTATTTCTTTGAAGCTAGACATTTTTAGTACTTAGTTATTGATTCACACCCCAACAAACAAGCATAAGTGATTTTTGGAAAATTGGATAGGATGAACCTTGCTGCAGGCTTTTAGGAAAATGAGATGATTGTCTTAAAAAAACTTCCTTAATTTTACATTCCCAAGTTTCTTATATATATATATATATATATATATATATATATATATATATATATATATATGTACACACCAGTGTCTCCCGAGATCTGATGTAGCAATGATGAAGTCTCTCGGCAAAATTAATAATAATAAAATTTGAAAGAGTAAATTAAAATTCAAAATATTGAATATGATTGATGAAAAAAATTTGGATAAATAGATTGATATAAAATTTGATTTACAAAATAAGAAATAAAGAGTGAGAGCTTTCAGAATTCCAAGCTGCAGTTTGAAAATCTTGTAAAGTTGAAGGAATAGATGATGTTGAATATCTAGGAGTTTGAAAAGTTGAAGTTGATCTCAAACTTTGATATGGTAGATGTATCGGAATATGGGAGGGATGTCCAAAGTTTATAGAATTTGTTCTATTAAAAGAAATCTTGACGTCTCCATTATCAGTTTGAGAGACAACTCTTAATTTAGTTGTTTCTTGTGTTTTAGGTTGGACTGCTTTTTCTAAAACCCATTCATCTGGAAAAGAAACTTCATTCCACTTAATTGGTTTGGGAATATGTATCCTGGATCTAGTCATGTTTGTTTTGAAAAGAAGTGTCTCTCCTTTTGGGCTATGGATTAAGGCTCTTGAACCTAAAGCTGAAATCATGGCTTTATAATATATTCTATAAGCTAAAGCCAAAGGTACAGATCCTGGTTTCATTTTATAATTATGGGTTTTTATTTGAAGAGTTAAAACATCTAAGATGTTTTTATCTTGTAAAGAAACAGTATAGTTTGGAAAACAATTAAAATAAATTGGACCATTACAGAGACTTGATTCAATAGTTCCTAAGAGGGAATCATTGAAATCTTCAAATCTGGTGTCTCTTAATGTCATAAAGATTGAAGTGTTTAGATCTTTTTTTGAGAGTGGTTTAACTGCGACTTGAATTAATCCTATATGAATATACTTATATTTTCTTTGAATATGTTTGTTAATTGATTCTCTTTCTAATAATTAGATTGATTCATAAGAATTTGTAATTGGGAGATCTTTTCCTTTTTATTGGATTGTATAGTCCGTTTTTAACAGATGACTTATTGAAGATTTATTTTGTTTGTATATTTCGTTTAGATGTATTTTAAGAATTTCCCAATTATCTATGTCTTGAATTATGTTTGTTATATTGATTTCTTCTTCATTATCGTTTGGTTCATGGGCTCTTAAGCTACTGGAAGCAGAAGAACTAGATCTAAATAAAGAATTCATTCTTAAAACAAAAACTTAACTATTTTAATTTTTATTGTTGTCTACAAAGGAAAGCTAGGTTGAATGCCTACAAGGGAGAAAAATCCTAATTGCGCCTAACCCATGGCTTATCAGGACAATCAAAGGACTCAGCAATCAATAGCTTGAAACTCAACAGCACAAAACTTAAAACAATTAAAATCATATTGTTAGCTTTATCAGTCTAAAACCAAAGATAAGAAATATAAATTTATTAAAATAAAAAACAATTACAAATCAACAAATTAATATAATAATCAAAGACAAACAAAATCAAATATTCTATTTAAAAGAATATATTAATTTCAAAAGAATCCAACAGCAAATACAAAATCCTCAAATACAGAATAAGATAAAGTTATTGCAAACAGAAATTGAGAAAACAATTTGTTCTGATTTACCAACAGCTTTTTGGCAAAGAAAAAAACATGTGGTAGAATTGCCATATCTCCCGGGATTTGATGTAGCAATGATGAAGTCTCTCGGCAAAATTAACAATAATAAAATTTGAAAGAGTAAATTAAAATTCGAAATATTGAATATGATTGATGAAATAAAATTTGGATAAATAGATTGATATAAAATTTGATTTTCAAAATAAGAAATAAAGAGTGAGAGCTTTCAAAATTCCTAAAGATTGAAACTATCTGTCCTCCCAAAAGCTTTGTCTCTCAATGGTTTGAGAATCCTTTTTATAAAAAGGATTCTTTTACATAAGATGTCTCATGATTACAAAGTTTGAATAAACATTGGCCTACATCTTCTTGTGAAATCACGCCTGTCTCGATTGAAGATTGATTGAAAAGTGGGACCTTTGTCTATTCATTTACGGGAATCTTGCCAGTGGAATCTTTACTGTTTTCTTTTTCTTGCTTGATTGAAAGGCGGGGCTGTGTCTGTTGATGGAGCTTTGACTGATAGGAATCTCACTATGCTTGCCAGTGGAATCTTTACTGTTTGCTTTTTCTTGATTGATTGAAAGGCGGGGCCTGTGTCTGTTGATGGAGCTTTGACTGATGGGAATCTCGCTGTGCTTGTCAATGGAACCTTTACTGTTTGCTTTTTCTTTTTGTCTTGTCAGTTTTGATTGAAGGTAAGACTCTGAAGCAGTCATCTTCATTGTTTTGAGCTAAATCCAACGAAAGTAGAGATCCTATGCTGCTTTCAGGATTGCTACTCTGATCACTGTTTTCTTCATCATCTGAGTTGACTGATTGGAGGATCTGTTTCATCAATTCTTTGTATTCTTTCTTTGTTTTGGCCTGTGCTAACAGTGCACTAGCATGTGACTTGGCTTGGAGAAACTGTGTGGTACCTGATGTTTGAGCTGATTTGCAGAATTCTGGGTGTTTCTGAAACCAGTCTTTGACATTATCTCTTAAGCATTTTGAGTAGTCAAATTTCTCCCACCACTTCGTTTTGAATCTTCTAATGATCTGTTTGTGACTTGATACTGGATCATTCATAAATTCATAGAGCCATGAAGAAATCCAAGACAGACTAAAGATTGAGCAAAACATCAATGATTTTTGGAATCCTTGTTGAGTTTGTTCTTCTTGGAAATATTCACTGAAAAATTCATAAGCTCCCCATACTTGAGGGGGAAGGATTTCATGATTTGTTCCGTGCCACTACCACCAGTGAATAAACCAGACTGGGAATTGATATTTGGTGTCTTTTTTGAAGTAAATGAGCCATGAATGGCGATTGTGTTGGTTTTCAAAGGTGAAGGTATTGAACCAAGCTTGTTGATAATCCCAGTAATTAAATGTGGGACAATGTTGAAGTCTGGTGTTATAGCTGGCTGGAAATTTTTTGAGACTGTTTGGATCATTACCCCAGTCAATTGGTCTGAGGACTTTGAGAATTTGAGCAGTTGAATGGGTAATAAAGTCTGGTTGGTCTTTGTTGGCATAATGTTTGATTGCCAAGGAACCTGTTTCAATTAATTTTCCAAAAGGAGAGACACTTCTTTTCCAAATAGACATGACTAGATCCAGGATACATATTCCCAAACCAATTAAGTGGAATGAAGTTTCTTTTCCAGATGAATGGGTTTTAGAAAAAGCAGTCCAACCTGAAACACAAGAAACAACTGAATTAAGAGTTGTCTCTCAAACTGATAATGGAGACATCAAGATTTCTTTTAATAGAACAAATTCTATGCTAAACAAAAAACTTATCAGAAAAGTAAATCTCCTTGGAGCTGTTCAGCTTTTTATGTCAATAAAAATCCAGAACATAAGAGAGGAACACCAAGACTTGTCATTAATTACAAACCTCTGAATGAAGCATTAAAATGGATTAGATATCCTATTCCAAATAAAAAAGATTTACTTCAAAAACTTTGCAATGCTCAAATCTTTTCAAAATTTGATATGAAATCAGGATTTTGGCAAATTCAAATTTCAGAAAAAGATAAGTATAAAACAGCGTTTACAGTCCCGTTTGGACAATATGAGTGGAATGTAATGTCATTTGGACTTAAAAATGCTCCATCAGAATTCCAAATAATAATGAATGAAATATTTCACCAATATTCACAATTTATGATAGTATACATTGATGATGTATTAATATTTTCAACAACTATTGATCAACATTTCAAACATTTATCAATTTTCATTAAAGCCGTCAAACAAAATGGTTTAGTTGTTTCCAAATCCAAAATTAGTTTATTTCAAACACGAGTAAGGTTTTTAGGACATTATGTCTATCAAGGAACCATTACTCCAATAGAAAGGTCAATCCAATTTGCTGATAAGTTTCTTGATCAAATCTTAGATAAAACCCAACTTCAAAGGTTTTTAGGGAGTCTGAATTATATTTTAGATTTCTATCCAAATCTCAATAAAATTCTTAAACCTCTTCATGAAAAACTTAAGAAAAATCCTCCACCATGGACTCAAGCCCATACAGAAGTAGTTCAATCTGTTAAAGCCCAAATCAAAGAATTACCATGTTTACATTTAGCAGACCCAAATACCTTCAAAATCGTAGAAACCGATGCTTTTGACATAGGATACGGAGGAATCCTCAAACAGTTAAAAGATAACAAAGAAAGTATAGTTCAGTATACTTCCAAACACTGGAATAGTACCCAGAAGAATTATTCCACAATAAAGAAAGAGATTCTTTCCATCGTTTTATGCATCACAAAGTTTCAAAGTGACTTGTTAAATCAAAAATTTCTTCTCAGAATTGATTGCAAATCTGCAAAAGAGATTCTTCAAAAAGATGTGAAAAATATGGCATCCAAACAGATTTTTGGGAGATGGCAAGCAATTTTATCAATCTTTGATTTTGAAATTGAGTTTATAAAAGGGGACTCTAACTCTCTCCCAGATTTCCTCACAAGAGAGTTTCTTCAGAATCCTTCACAATGTCTTCCAGGGAAAGAAGAGAAAAAAAGAAAGAAAGAGAGAAAAAAGACAAGGGTAAGCAAAAGCAAACCCATTCCCCATCAAAATCACTCATCTCCCAATCCCCTATACCAGCATGGCAACAGATTTTTGCCTAAGAACACCAAAGACAGGAGTCATCATTCAATTTTGAAGAATCACAACTGGAAATGATTGGAAACAACTAAACCATTTTGTTTGACGGCTTTAATGAAAATTGATAAATGTTTAAAATGTTGATCAATAGTTGTTGAAAATATTAATACATCATCAATGTATACTATCATAAATTGTGAATATAGGTGAAATATTTCATTCATTATTCTTTGGAATTCTGATGGAGCATTTTTAAGTCCAAATGGCATTACATTTCACTCATATTGTCCAAACGGGACTGTAAACGCTGTTTTATACCTATCTTTTTCTAAAATTTGAATTTGTCAAAATCCTGATTTCATATCAAATTTTGAAAAGATTTGAGCATTACAAAGTTTTTGAAGTAAATCTTTTTTATTTGGAATAGGATATCTAATCCATTTTAATGCTTCATTCAGAGGTTTGTAATTAATGACAAGTCTTGGTGTTCCTCTCTCTAGTTCTGCTTTTTTATTGACATAAAAAGCTGAACAGCTCTAAGGAGATTTACTTTTTCTGATAAGTTTTTTGTTTAGCAGTTCTTTGTATTTCTTTTTTACAGTATTGCTTTTTTACAGTATTGCTCCATTTCTTGATTCATTTGTATTGGTCTTGCTTTTGTTGGAATTTGTTTTTCATCATAATCTTTTTCATATGGCAATTCTACCACATGTTTTTTTCTTTGCCAAAAAGCTGTTGGTAAATTAGAACAAATTGTTTTCTCAATTTCTGTTTGCAATAACTTTATCTTATTCTGTATTTGAGGATTTTGTATTTGCTGTTGGATTCTTTTGAAATTAATATCTTCTTTTAAATAGAATATTTGATTTTGTTTGTCTTTGATTATTATATTAATTTGTTGATTTGTAATTGTTTTTGATTTTAATAAATTTATATTTCTTATCTTTGGTTTTTCTGTAAAGTTCCATATTAATTTTGTTCCAAGGATTTTTGTAGATATTCTATTATTTGTTACTTTATATGGTTTGATTAGGGATATAAATGGTAATCCTAATATAACATTTTGACTAATATTTTTTAACTTAGAGAAAAAAGTTTATCAGCAAATTGGATTGACTAATTTTTCAATCAACTTAAAATATGATTAATTTTTCTCTAAAATTACAATTAAATCTGAAAGATGTGGGAAAACATCTTTAAATGGTATAAGGATAAACAATAATTTTTCAAATCATATTTTATTCTCATGACTAAAATAATTTGCTGATAACTGGTTTCAAATGGAATAAAATATTGTTGGTTTCATTTTAATATTAATATTATTTTTAGATAATATTAGTTGAATGCTCAAATAATATTTTTTATTATTAAAAATGGTGTCTTAAATGTAATTTGGTCTTTACAGATTTCTGCTTTTGTTAATTTGTATTGGATTTGGAGTTTTACATTGTTTGCTGCTTTTAAACTTTCAAAAGTTTTCTCACAATATTTTGTTGGAATTATTCATTCTTTAATACAATTTTGATCAGCTCCTGTGTCAAATAGAGCTATTCTTTCTACTAAAAATTCATTATTGATTAAAATTGATATTTTTATTAAGTGTTTTTGGATTGAGACTTCAGTTAGGATATTTAAAAATTCCTGTGATGGTTGTTTGTCTTTGTAGACACCCAATTTTGTCCGGATTTAAACATTTTGAAAGTTTAAATATTTTTATTTTTTATTTTTATCTTTTTATTTATTTATTTATTTTTAGTTTGATTTTTATAAATTTAATTAATATTCAATTAAAATTTAAAAAAAAAGGGAAAAGATGGAGAAAGAACTGGTGCCGTGCACGGAACCAATTCTTGTCACCCATCTCTGCCTCCCCCAACTGCTTCTCCACCAACCCCAACCATACCAGACTCCCTCTAAAAACCCCATCTACAGCTAACATCAAGGGAGGAGCCTCAAGGAAAAAACCAAAAAAATCCGGAAACCCTCAATCCTTCACTGACCCGAGCCACCGTGACCCCAACCATCACCGGACCAGCCACCACACAAACACACGCACGCGCACACAGCCCTTAGCACTACCGAAAACAAACCCAAAAAAAGAGAAAGGACCCGAGAGCCCCGAGACTTAGATCGGAGATCTAAGCACACCTGCAAAAAAAAGAAAAACCACATACCAACAACCATCATCACCACCAAATCAACCACAACCAAAATATCAACCAGATCTGAAAAAAAAAAACGAAAAAAAAGAGGGAGGAGGTTTCGGTGAAACTCAGATTTGTGGGGTTAGGGGGATTTTTTGGTGAATCGGAGGTTGGAATCGGAAGGAGGAGGGGGAGAGGAATCGGAAAAGGGCAATCTTTTTGGGGTTTGGCCACCGGCGACGGTGGCCAGCGGCGGCCGGAAGCGACCCCAGCGGTGGCCGGGAATCGCCCCGGCGGAGAGCGTTCAAGGGCTCTGGATTTTTTTGAGAGAAAAGAAGGAAAAGTGAAAAGAAAAAAAAAAGAGGGTTTTTATAGGAGAGGGTTGACCCGCGCGCGACCCGGGATCCGACCCGGGGTCTGCGCACCCGACCCGGCCGGCCAGGGAGAGAAGAAGACCCGCGTGCACGCCCGACCCGGATCCGCGCGTCCGACCCGGCTCCAGCTCTCTTCGCGACCCGCGTGCCCAGCGAGGATCCGACCCGCGCCCGACCCGCCAGCGGAACAGATCCGCGTGCGCCAGCTGCGCCCGACCCGCGCACCTGCCGACCCGACCCGATTTGGCCCACCTGTTTTGGGCCACGTGGAAGGCCTTTTGGGCCCTCAATTTGGGCTGTGTTTTTGGGGCCATGCAAGAGCTTATTTGGGTTCCAAACCCAAATCCAATTTGGTAAATTTTTTTATTTGTTTATTTATTTATTTAGTATTTATTTGTTTTATAAAAATTAAAAAATTAAAAATTAAAAAATTACAAATTAAGAATAAAAAAATTAAGTTGAAAAAATCTTATTATTATTATGTTTTATTATTATTGTTATTGTTATTATTTTTATTATTATGTTATTATTGTTATTATTGTGCTTATTGTTTTTATTGTTACTATTATTATTACTATTATTATTATTTTTGCATGTTGTAAAATAAAAGTTCTTTTTTTGAAAAATTTTCTTTTATTTGTATTTTCATTAATTAGTATTACTGATTAGGAAATGTATTTAAAAATAATAAAAATTAAATTTAATAATAAAGTTCCGATGATGGGATGCTACGGAAGTCACAAGTAGTGATTCCTAGCTGATCCCTAGGTGAGAAGGGTCATACTAATTGTTGCCAAAAGTATTGGAATATTTAGTATGATTTTTCAATAATTTTTATTTTTATTAAAATGAAAATAAAACAAGTTCTTTTTTTTTAAGAAAATAATAAGATTTAGATTAAATTAATTCTTCCGATGATGGGATGCTACGGAAGTCACAAGTAGTGATTCCTAGCTGATCCCTAGGTGAGAAGAGTTGTACTAAATATTGTCAAAAGTATTGAGGTATTTAGTATGATTTTTCAATAATTTAAATTTTTGAAAATAAAATTGATTTTTTAAAATTGATAATAAAATTTTAAATTTAATTAAACAAAATGCTCGATGATGGGACGTTATGGAAGTCACAAGTAGTGATTCCTAGCTGATCCCTAGGTGAGAAGAGTCATACTGATTGTTGCCAAAAGTATTGGAATATTTAGTATGCTTTTTCAATAATTTAAATTTTTTATATAAAAAAATGAAATGAAAATGGATAAGTTTCTCTAAAACAAAAATATATAAATAAATCAATAAATAAATAAGGAAATTTAAAATTAAAAATTCATTTGCCTCATATATTATTTGTTTGCATCATATGCATCCATTTAATTTTCAAATAAGTGTGAATCTTCCGAGGATGAGATTCTATAGAAGTCACAAGTAGTGATTCTTAAGAAATCTCTAGGTGAGGAAAATTATTTCAAATGCTGCCAAAAGTATTGGAGTATTTGATTTAATTATTCAATACAAAAGGGTTCACATTCAATTTCAAAAAAATAACATTTAGTTTCTTTTTTAAAAAATGAAAAAATAAATTTGATAAATAATAAAATGCTTCAAAAATGGAATAAAAAGGAATTAATTTTAAATATTAAATCAAGATCATTTTATTAAAACAAAAAGGATAACACATTATTATTATGGTACCGTTTTTTAACGGGCGTCGTGGGGGTGCTAATTCTTCCCCACGCGTAACCGTACCCCCGAACCCAAATTTTGTTTTCGCAGACCAAAAATTTGTCTTTTTAATAAAACTTAATTAATTTTGAGATTTGGTTAAAAAGATAAATATTTTTAGGTGGCCAATCACACCTAGTCAAAAAAGATTGGTGGCGACTCCTTTTTGTTTTTAAATGTTTTCAAAATCGTCGAGCGCGAAGCCGTTACGACAATAACATCCCTTAAAACCAAGTTTCCAAGTACAATTCACGTGTGGACAAACACCACTTTTTAATTGCCTTGTTTTCAATAGCCCACTTCAAATGTTGCTCTCCCCTCAAGTGCAGTGCTGCTCCAACACGTTTTGCTCAACGTTGCGTGTACTGCTCCTGCAGATTTGGTAACAGCCACGGTTCGCGTCTGTTCTGTCTCGGGTGTACTGCTCCAGCACAGCACCGATTTGCACCTAAGCTGCAAAGTCAGGGACACCACCGAGGCAACAGCAAAAATCGATCCCGCTCAGGTCTCTCGCCTTACGTATAGTGCTCTTCCTCTTCTCTTTTATCTCTGTAGAATAGAAAGCAACAACACAGAACAGAGACCTACAAAACAACCCAAAAACCGATCCTCTCTCCCTCTCTGTTCTCTCTTTTCTGCAATTGCTCCCCGTTGTTTCGTCTGTGTCCCTTTACTGCCGCCCCTCTCCTCTCTTTTATAGTTTGTCCTTTAAGATTTTTAGGGTTTGTTTTTTTTAATCAAGAATAAATCTCAACCCTCTATTTTATTTTAATCCTATAGTCCAAAAGTCTTTAAAACAAATCAGAATTTAATTACAACTTTAGAAAGTCAAACAATATATATATCAAGAATTTATTCCAATTACAAGATTTATTGTTTGATTTCATGCCATAATTTCCAAAATTAATTCTAAAATCACTTTCTCTAAATTAATTAACAAGATACATTAAACAATTAATTTTACACAAGAATATCGCAATAAATGTGGTAATAAATAATAAAATAATATAACAAATATATTATTATCAAATCCCCCCAAACCTACATTTTTGCTAGTCCTCGAGCAAAATTAAAAGAAAATGCACTTGTTTGTGACCTTTAAGAACAAAAGTGAAAACTCAAGGACACTCAAAATGTTTCACTCAAATTCATGTAAATTCAATTCCACTTGATTTCCACATATTGCCTCAAGTATTCCTCACATATATAATTCAAATAATTGTTCAAAATACAACTCAGTAATCTTATAATTCAAATGTTAATTAACTCAAATCATGATATCAGATGTGTGTGTGTTTAGCCAAACTCAAATTCCTTGTCAATACTCAATTAAAATTATGCAGCTCATGAATAACTGACGTGATCTCAAAATTTTTTTTTTTGAATTTTCTTGACACTCCATAGGCTTGCTTTTCTTACGTCTCTCCACTAATGTAGACAATAAAATCAACTTAAATCAATAGGTCTTTATTAGCTTATAATGTTTGGCCAAGGTATTGGTTAATAAAGAAAGGGAAGGTAAAAATCAAAACAAGAGAGCTAAAAATGATAAGCACATATTAAATTTCTCTCCTTTTTTTATTACTTCCTTTTTCTTTTTCTTTTTTTTAACTCCACATATTTATCTCCACAACCCCCAAACCTATCTTTTTCATATATTTGCTTGTGGATGACAATTTCCATGCCACATTTTAAACTCCTTTTTTTTTCTTTTCTTTACATCACAATGGAGTCAAGGCATGATCCACACAAATTTTTTTTTTGAACCTCTTCTTTTATTTCTAGCTTGAAAATATTTCTTGAATCACATCCCCTCAATGATAGATATGTGCATTAAAGCTCTCTTTAAGGGTACATTCATTGTTTTTCAGGCTAATTTGGGTAAAGACAATGAGGTTACAAGAAAATTTGAATGGTGGCTATTCATATGCTTTTGCATATGTCATTCTTTCAATAAGGCTCAATGGGGTATACTAGTGAATAATTTATAACATGGTAGGCTTGAAAGGCTCAAACGTTCCAAGGAATGCCTAAATCATCTCTAAGTCAATCAGTTGCCTATGATTTCGCCTCAAGTGTAATAAATCAAGTTCTAGAGTGTCATGCATGATCACTAATTTCACAAGTTCACATAATCATTCACTAAGTATCAACAATTCATAAGAGTATGACTTATGTGCTCAATTGTTCATCAATCATGAAGTGAATAAAATTAACATCAAATTATTTAATTACCTAAGTATGCATTTCTCACAATCACTTAACATAGTAAAATTCTCTCATATTCATCATAGACTAGTGAAAAATCATAGTGAAAAAGAAAAACATAAATCCAAGTAAATTTTAAAAAAAAATTTTTTAAAATTTTTTTTGCATTTTTTATTTTAAAAAAAATAATAAACTAAACAGACACAACTAAACCACACCCCCAAACCTAAATCAAACATTGTCCTCAAAGTTGAAAAACAAAGATTAATAAAAGAGTAGGAATGTGCACACTAAAAAAATAAAAATAAAATTAAAAATAAAAAAAATGAAAAATCATACCTAGTTGGGTTGCCTCCCAACAAGCGCTTTATTTAACGTCTAGGCAAGACGGAATGCTCGGTCTAAGGCCTCTCCAAATCAACGAAATCCACTATCTGCCCCTTTTGAGTGCCTTCCAAGTATGGCTTCAATCTATGCCCATTCACCTTGAAACTAGCTCCTGTTCTCATGTTCTCAATCTCAACTGCACCATACGGAAACACCTTCCGCACCAAAAATGGTCCACACCACCTTGACTGCAAGTTTCCTGAAAAGAGACGCCAACGTGAATCATAAAGTAAAACTTTCATACCTTGTTTGAACTCTTTCCGGAGAATAGATTTGTCGTGGTACAGCTTTCTTCTCTCCTTGTAAATCTTTGCATTCTTATAAGCTTCTTTTTGAATCTCATCCAACTCATTCAATAGGAGCTTTCTAGCTCCACCAGCCAATTTGTCATCTGCTTTATCCTGCACAAGATTAGAGTCAACAACTGAGTCCAAAACATCAACTAAGAAGCAATCATTAGAATCTGTAGGTAATTTTAAAGAATTAAACACAGAAAATTCCACAGTCTCATCTAAGACTGTCATGTTAGTTTCCCTTTTGAACATCAATTATTGTCTTTGTTGTAGCCATGAATGGACGTCCAAGCAAAATGGGTAGCTCATGCTCATTCTTTGACTGTCTCTCCATGTCCAAAACTACAAAATCAACAGGAATGATTAGTTTATCAATTTGAACTAAAATATCCTCCACAATGCCTCTAGGATATTTAATTGAACGATCAGCAAGTTGAAGAGACATTGTAGTAGGTTTTAGCTCTCCTAAACCTAACTGCAAGTAACAGAATAAGGCATTAAATTGATGCTTGCACCCAAATCCAACATAGCCTTTTTCTTCATTGAACCTCCCACAGTAATGTCAATATTAAAACTCCCTGGATCTTTCAATTTGGGTGGCAAGTTCTTTTGAAGCACAGCATTTACCGTTTCCGAAACCATTACCTTTTCATTGGGCTCATACTTACGCTTGTGAGTATTCAATTCCTTTAAGAACTTTGCATAAGATGGTATGTTCCTGATCATATCAAGCAAAGGTAAGTTCACATTAACCTTAGACAAAATGTCATAAATTTCAGAAAATGACTTATCCAATTTGCTTTTCTTGAGTCGGCTTGGAAACGGAATAGGAGGAACAAGGGTGTTGAGCCTTGTGCAACTTAGGAGTTTCACAAGATGGATTGGACTCCTCACTTTGACTCGGCTCCTCAATCTCCTTCTTTTTGCACCACTTGGACTTTTATCTTGTTGCTTCTCCTTGGCAACCTCATCACCTGCAGGTAAGGTTAAACTTTCATAGAATCATCATTCATTTTATTATCAAATACCTTACCATTTCTCAGAATAGTAATAGATTTGGCTTGTTCAGGTTGGCTTGGAAATTTTCCAGGAACATGGCCTTGCAATGCCTTAGCAATTTGTCCAACTTGGACCTCTAATTTTCGCTGAGAAGCCTCTAGTTGCTGGAATCTCTGTTCATTGCTCTGTTGATTACTCTGACAAACTTCTATAAAGTTTTGCAAAGTATCTTCTAAAGATGGCTTCCGCAGTTGGAAAGAAGAGCTTGCTTGATTCTGGTTCTGGTTGCTACTCCATGAAGAATTAGGATGACTTCTCCAACCCGGGTTGTAAGTTTTTGAAAAAGGATCATTCCTCACCCGTGGGTTATGAGAGTTCATCATATTGGCTTGCTCAACAAAATCTGGAAATTTTTCACTAGAAGGACAAGCATTAGTAACATGACCAAATCCCACAAATTCACATACCTCATTAGACGCTGGCATTCTTTGACCCATAATCATCGAGCACATAGACTTCATTTGCTTGGTTAATTCTGAAACCTGCATTGCCAACTCAGTGTTAGTGTTAATCTCATAAAGACCTCTAGGCTTACCTCTAACACTCCTTTGTTGCGAATTAGCTCCAAGCATCTCGTAGAGCACGTAGGTCTCTTGTGCAGTCTTTTCTCCCATGGCACCTCCAGCAGCATTATCAACCATAGCTTGACAAGCTTGGATTAGTCCATCATAAAAAAATTGATTTTGCAATTCTAATGGGTACCGATGATGTGGACATTGTATCAAAAGCAATTTAAAGCGTTCCCAAGCTTCATGGAATGCCTCACCATCTGCTTGTGTGAATGTTGCAATCTTACCCCTCAATTCAGTGGTCTTAACATGTGAGTAGAACTTACCTATGAACTTATTGTACACTGCATCCCATGTGGTAAGTGAGGCTGGTGTTATAGACATGAACCACGTCTTTGCCGCATCCTTCAAGGTGTAGGGAAAACATCTCATTCGTAATTGGTCCTCAGTCAATCCCTGCAAAGGAAAAGTTTGAACAGTTGCATAAAAATCACGAATGAATGTTAAAGGATCTTCAATAGCAGCACCATGAAAAGAAGGAAGCATATTAAAATGAATATTCTTAAGCTCATAGTTTCTGGCTGCATCATTGAGAACAATGCATGATGGTGATGTCCCTACAGTAGGACGTGCAAACTCCTTCATAGGACGATTTTGAACTTGATTTTCAGCTTGATTCCCCACTTGTAACTCCATGTTCATTTTAACTAGTTCCTCTTCTTGTGCCTTATCCTTTCTACCGATTCTGTCAATTTGATCGTTGATGGGCACTATCTCTTGATCAAGTGATCGTCGACCTTGCATCTACTATCTAAAGAAAGAAAAAAAAATAGTAAGCTAAAAAAAAAAACACACGTAGTTAAATAAAATTGAATAAACTTAAGACAAATCCCCGGCAACGGTGCCAAAAACTTGATGAACAAAAAGTTATATTCTCGCAAGTGCACGAATCAAGGTAGTATAGCGTGCAAATACAAGAGTTGATCCCACAGAGATTTGGTAAATTTATTCAATTAAAATCTAACTACTTATGCTCTAACAATTATATAAGTCAAATAAAAGGAATTACCTAAGTGTCTAATTAATTACTAAATTAACTAATTAAATTAATTAACCTAATAAAATCAAGAAATTAACCAATAGAGAAAAGCCTAGGAATTTGATTTCACCAATACATTGCAATTTTATGTCTTCAATCCTAAAAATCTCAATTCAATTCTAGGGTTCATTCTTCCTAATATATGATTACTCTGTTTGATGGCAGCTATAATCAAGTATTTTTAATCATTAAATTATCTATGATGTGTAGCATAATCAATGATTAAAAATCCATTAAGAACAGAAGAACATCTAACAAGAACCAAATAAATATTCTAGCTTGATGTATGCATCAAATACTTATTCAATCATTCAAGAGAGCTATACATGGCTTAGCATATGATGTGTACCCTTACCATGTCTCAAACAATCAATTAATTTATATTAAAGGTGGCCAATCAATAACACAAATCAAAAGATTGAATTAATCACAATGAATGATACTAGAATTTAAGAATTAATCAATTAATCATAAAGACATAAAATATGCAAGTAGGCTTAATCAAATTCCTAGTAAAAAAATTTAGTTCATGTTTAATATAACAAAACACATTATCAAATTCACAAGAGTCATGCTTTATCAAACAATAAACTGAATAAAAAATTAATTGAAAGTGCAGATATTAAATATAACCAAAAGATAACATCCCTTAAAACCAAGTTTCCAAGTACAATTCACGTGTGGACAAACACCACTTTTTAATTGCCTTGTTTTCAATAGCCCACTTCAAATGTTGCTCTCCCCTCAAGTGCAGTACTGCTCCAACACATTTTGCTCAACGTTGCGTGTACTGCTCCTGCAGATTTGGTAACAGCCACGGTTCGCGTCTGTTCTGTCTCGGGTGTACTGCTCCAGCACAGCACCGATTTGCACCCAAGCTGCAAAGTCAAGGACACCACCGAGGCAACAGCAAAAATCGATCCCGCTCAGGTCTCTCGCCTTACGTATAGTGCTCTTCCTCTTCTCTTTTATCTCTGCAGAATAGAAAGCAACAACACAGAACAGAGACCTACAAAACAACCCAAAAACCGATCCTCTCTCCCTCTCTGTTCTCTCTTTTCTGCAATTGCTCCCCGTTGTTTCGTCTGTGTCCCTTTACTGCCACCCCTCTCCTCTCTTTTATAGTTTTTCCTTTAAGATTTTTAGGGTTTGTTTTTTTTTAATCAAGAATAAATCTCAACCCTCTATTTTATTTTAATCCTACGGTCCAAAAGTCTTTAAAACAAATCAGAATTTAATTACAACTTTAGAAAGTCAAACAATATATATATCAAGAATTTATTCCAATTACAAGATTTATTGTTTGATTTCATGCCATAATTTCCAAAATTAATTCTAAAATCACTTTCTCTAAATTAATTAACAAGATACATTAAACAATTAATTTTACACAAGAATATAGCAATAAATGTGGTAATAAATAATAAAATAATATAACAAATATATTATTATCACATCTCAACAACATCTGATCTCTACCCCTTTTATACAGAACGCCTCCATCAACAAGGAATCCCATTGCCAGTCTTCTGAGGATCTTTTTATCATTCTCTGAGGCATGCTCTGGGTATTGTTGATTCTTAAGGTACTGCATGATATCATAGTACCAAGGTTGTTCGTCTACTTCTTCTTCAATGCTAGAGTTGTGGACTGGTGAGTCTCTTATACGAAGCTTGATGGGCGAGATCTTTGCTTCTATCTCTATTTTAAACATCGCAGCTAGAGTTGCCAGGGCATCAGTGACCTGATTTTCTTCTCGAGATAAATGTTAGAAGGTGATATCGTCAAATTGTTGTACAAGGTCAGCTATGTACTTCTGGTATTGAACTAGCTTCTGATCCCTTGTTTCCCATTCACCTCGAAACTGATAAATAACCAATGCTGAATCTCCATAAACTTCTAAGTTCTTGATTCCCCTATCGATTGCAGCTTCTAAGCCCATTGCACAAGCTTCGTATTCAGCCATGTTGTTGGTACAGTTGAAATTTAATCTAGCTGTGGAAGGGTGATACTTTCCATTTGGGGATATTAAAACTGCCCCTATCCCATGTCCTAAGGCATTGGATGCGCCATCAAAGAACATTCTCCACTGTATACTATTAGGCTCTTCTTTCTCCGCCTGGAAGACTGACATTATATCTTCATCCGAAAAATCTAACTTGATGGGCTCATACTCATCGGTAGCACGATCTGCTAGGAAGTCGGCTATTGCCCCACCTTTGACTGCTTTTTGAGACACGTACACGATGTCATATTCAGAAAGCATAACTTGCCATCTAGCTAGTCTGCCTGACAATGATGGTTTTTCAAAGATGTACTTGAGGGGATCCAACCTAGCTATCAACCAAATGATATAACATATACTGCCTCAATCTACGAGCAACCCAAGCCAATGCGCAACACATTTTTTTTATTGTAGTGTACTTGGCCTCGTAATCAGTGAACTTTTTGCTCAAGTAGTAGATAGCCCGTTCTTTCTTACCTGTATCATCATGCTGGCCCAGTACGGATCCCATAGAGTGTTCGTTGACAATCATGTACAGCAACAAGGGTCTTCCAGCTATCGGCGGTACTAGGACAGGTGGATTTGATAAATACCCTTTCACCTTTTCAAAAGCCTCTTGGCATGCCTCGTTCCATTCTCCCGGATCTTGTTTCCGAAGCAACTTAAAAATAGGATCGCATTTAAGCGTAAGTTGCGAGATGAAGCGGGAAATATAGTTCAATCTTCCCAAAAAGCCTCTCACTTCCTTCTGTGTGCGTGAAGGCGACAGATTTTGTATCGCGCTGATTTTGTCCGGGTCCACTTCAATTCCTTTTTCGCTGACTACAAACCCCAACAACTTTCCCGATTTAACACCAAAGGTGCATTTGGCAGGGTTCAACTTGAGCTGGAACTTCCGTAGCCTTTCGAACAGCTTGCGAAGGTTGGCCACATGATCCTCTTCTCCCCGAGACTTGGCAATCATGTCATCCACATACACCTCTATCTCCTTGTGCATCATGTCATGAAAGAGGGTTACCATTGCCCTTTGGTAAGTGGCCCCGGCATTCTTTAGACCGAAAGGCATGACTTTGTAGCAAAATGTTCCCCAAACTGTCACAAAGGTGGTTTTCTCCATGTCATCCCCAGCCATTCTGATCTGATTATAGCCTGAAAAACCATCCATGAATGAAAACATGTAGTGCTGGGCTATATTATCCACTAGGGTATCAATATGAGGTAATGGGAAATTATCCTTAGGGCTAGCTCTGTTTAGGTCCCGATAATCTACACACATTCTTACTTTCCCATCCTTTTTCGGTACCGGGACTATGTTAGCCACCCATTCTGGATACTTGGCTACCTTCAAGAACCCCGCATCGAATTGCTTTTTTACTTCTTCCTTCACCTTCAATAACATCTTGGGCTTCATGCGCCTAAGCTTCTGTTGTACCGATTTACATTCTGTTTTCAAAGGCAGGCGATGCTCCACAACTTCAGTGTTTAATCCGGGCATGTCTTGATAAGACCAAGCAAACACATCCACATATTCACGAAGCAATTCCTCTAGTTTCCGTCTCTCAGCCAATGGAAGTGCTGTGCCCACTTTGACCTCTTTGACGTTCTCATCATTCCCTAAGTTGACCATATCAATAGCTTCTTTGTTGGGTTCAATAGGTCTTTTTTCTTGCTCAATCATTTTCAATAGATCTGGAGACAAAGCATCGTCGTCTGAATCTACATTGCTATCGAGTTCACCAACATTCATAGAGTTTTCAAAATCGAACTCCGGATAGCTGTTAAGGTTTTCTTCACATTCATTATTCATTTTCCTGAAAAAGTAAAAAAAACATCTGACAGATATGGTTGGTTGTTCATGCCAATGGTAGTGAATGAAAAGAGAAAATAGTTACAGAAATGATGATGGATGGAAAGAAAGTACTCGAAATGCACTGAATTTGTTAATTTATTGAAATGATGATGAAGATCAAATTCAGAAAATGATCTTCTAGAGCTCTCTAGACCGAGATGTTGATAATCTACCTTACTACATTACAAAAGGAAAAACAAAAAGATAGAAGGTATCCTTTCAACAATCCAGTCTTTCAACTTTGTGCCCAACAACACCATCATTTCCATAATCAAAAATTGTAATTTCTCCATGGATCCCTTTAGACGAGGAACCCACGAGAGGATCCTTTCATAAGTCCTCCTTTCACTGCCTCTAATGCATCAGGGTGATAGCATCCGCCAAAGCGAAAAGTATCATAGAGGTACGGTATCACCATCTTCTCCGACTTTTCTTCGTATCCCCGAAGGCGAGCTATTCTTCTCTTCCTTCTTTCTTCCAAGATCTTTCTCCTCTCCAAACCAGTGGCCTTATATCCGAGACCAAACCTATCTTTGTTTTCCTCAATCCTCACAGGCTTCCTTTGTCCTTGGAGATTCTTCCCTAAACCTCTTCCGACACGCCAGCCCTTTTGCAGTGTCTGCTTAACAACCATCTCAGTGGTGGTTGACAACCGAGGGGTGGGGATTCTCGATCCTTCTCCTACATATGTTGCATTTACAATTTCAAAGGCCCTAAAAGGGCATTCCAACGCTTCTTCGGCTGCCTCGATGTAGGGTACAGACAAAGGTTTGGTGATCAAGAGGTCCTCTTCTCCAGAAACAGTTACTTGTTTATCACCAACAACAAATTTCACCTTCTGGTGCAGTGACGAGGGAACAGCACCCGCCGTATGGATCCACGGTCTCCCCAGTAGGAAACTGTATGACGGCGAAATATCCATCACTTGGAAATGTATGTTGAAGGTAACCGCCCCGATATCAATAGGGACTTCGATATCACCAATCACGTCCCTTCTGGAACCATCAAATGCCCTCAAAACCATGTGACTGGGTTGTATGCAAGAAACGTCAATAGGCATCTTCGCCAACGTGGCCATAGGCAAGACATTGATCGACGACCCATTGTCAATCAAAACTTTGGCAATTGTATGGCCCTTGCAGCTGGTAGTGATGTTCAAGGCCTTAACACTCCCTCGCCCTTCCGACGGAATTTCATCATCGGTAAAAGATATGAAGTTAGCCGCTGTGATATTCCCCGCCAGTTGGTCCATACTATTAACCGGGATGTCATGAGGCACGTAGGCTTGATTCAAAACCTTCATTAAGGCGTTCCGGTGAGATTCAGAATTTAGTAGCAAAGATAATAGTGAAATTCGAGCAGGCATCTTGTTCAATTGCTCGACTACACTATACTCACTGTGCTTGATTAACTTTAAAAATTCCCTTGCATCTTCATCTGACACCGGCTTTTGCAGTTTTTCCTTTTTGTCCTTGGAAAGCGCAGCCTGTTCTCCTTCTTTGTCTATCTGACCTTCCTCCTCTCATTCCTTTGCTTTTCCCTTTCGGGCCCTTTCTAGCATTTCTGGAGTATAGCACCTCCCACTTCGTGTGATTCCCCCTACTCCACTTATGTTGGCATTATCTAGCAAAGCTGATCCCACGTCGCCCGACCCTTCAATCACTGCTTTGAACTCATACTTCCAAGGGATGGCCTTGTTGTTCTTGTAAGGGAAAGAGCTTGGAACTTTGATTGTCATAGTGGGAGGAGCGACAACATAAGCTTCTCCCTTCTCAGGACTCGACTTTTCTTTATAGAACACTGTCAATGGTTTCTCCCAAGGATAATCGTGTCTCGAAGATTCATTCGAGGCAGCGCTCACTACATCTTTTTCCTCTTCCGTATGGAACTCAATCAGAAATGAATCCATCAATGATTGGACCACATTTCTAAATTGGTGACAGTTTTGGACAGAATGGCCAACATGTCCCATGTGATATTCACAAATTTGATTTGGGCTGAATTCATCTTGGCAAATATTCGAGCCCAAAAGTACTGGCTGAATTATCTTGGCTTGGACCAAAATGTCAAATACTTTACTCAGGGGGGTTTTGATTTCTTCTACTTTCCTCTTCGTGTGATTTCTCCTTCTGACTTCGGTTGCGCTAACGGATCCTCCACTGTGACTGGGAAGTGGGTTTGCATTGATACTGGGTTCCTCCTCCTTAGAAAAAGTCAACCTCCCTGACTTGACTAAATCTTGCACCTTGTACTTTAGAGCCGTGCAGTTTTCCGTAGAATGGCCTGGGTTCCCATGATAATCGCATCGGGCATTAGGGTCATACCATCTTGGGAAAGGTGGTTTCATCGCCTCCATGAAAAGGGGAGCAATCATGTGGCCTTTCACAAGTTGCTGGAATAAGTCTGTGTATGACATGGGGATAGGATCAATAGGAGGCCTTTCAGTATTTCTTCGGGGAGGCCTTTGGCTAGTAGTTGGGTTACTGTTTGGCTGGTAAGGTTGGGCCATAGGTGTCGATGAGTAGTAAGGTGCTGGAGGGCGAAGATTTGGTTGAAATGTCTGTGGTTGAAAAGAATTTTGGTAGGGGGTGTATGAGACATTGTTTGTGGTTGGGGAATAGGGTTGGTAATTTGGGTAAGGTTGGGGTTGTGGTTGAAACCGGGGTGAGTAAGGTGCCCTTCCTCTATACCGAGGTGTTGTGTGGGTGACGGCCTGGGTTTCAACTTCCTTCTTCTTGGATAACCCACCTTTCTTTGGATCACTACTTTCCAATTTCCCGTTCTTAATTGCATTTTCAATTATTTCCCCAGTGATGACCATGTCAGCGAAGTTCTTGGTCGCATTCCCTATCATGCGCTCATAATAAGGTGCTTTCAAAGTGTTGACAAACATCACCATTGTCTCTTTTTCAGTGAGAGGCGGCTGGACTTGAGACGCAAGGTCTCTCCAACGTTGAGCATACTCCTTGAAGCTTTCGCTGGCCTTCTTTTCGATGTTTTGTAGGGATAGTCTATCTGGGGCCATGTCCGTGACATGTTTGTACTGTGCAATGAATGCTCTAGCTAGGTCACTCCAACTGTGGATGCGTGTACGGTATAGCTGTACATACCACCTAGCAGCGGATCCTGTGAGGCTGTCTTGGAACACATGCACCAACAGCTTGTCATCATGATTATACGCGGCCATTTTGCGACAGTACATCGTCACATGAGTAATGGGGCATTTGGTCCCATCATACTTCTCGAAGTCAGGAGTCTTAAATTTAGGGGGGATTACCACGTCTGGAACTAAGCACAATCCCATTGCGTCCACCGACCCGTAAAAATCACTACCCTCGATGGCCCTTAACCTTTCCTCTATAATGCTGAACTTTTTAGAGTCTGAATCTCCTTTCATCTCTGACACGCTTCCCCTTAATTTCTCTTGTTCTTTTGGATCATCTAAGTCAGGGACTTGAATTGGATCCGCAGGTTTTGCCCCTTGAGTGGGAGGTATACGCACCGTGATATGAGGTTGTGCTGAGGCGCTCGGTGCTCCCGGATACTCATAAGCGTAACTGCCCATAGGCTGTGGAGGAGGCGAAGGTGGAGGTATGCCTTGTGAGGACTGGACATAAGGTGGAGGTGGAGGTATGCCTTGTGAAGATTGGGCATGAAATGGGGTAAATCCTAGAGGGTATTGGGGGTCATCATCCTCCCGAAGCTGATCTGTCCCTGGGTTAGGTGTTTCTCTAGCCACTTCTTTCTCTCGGTTCATCCTTGTCATCATTTCCATTAGAGCGGCTAACTGACCTCGGATTTCTTCTTGTGCCTTCTCCATTCTGTCCATCCTATTATCATGTTCTTCCTCCATCGCTCTTGAACGCGACCGGGTATTGTATGAGTGTTTGGGTATTTGGACCGGAATCTTGAATGTTGAAGTTACCCAGAATCTTGATTACCACAATTAAGGAACTAATTACTACATGATGTAATCTTGAAATATTACATTTTATTTAAACTATATGAAGAAATGAATGAATATGATGAATGTGATGCAAGATGAATGACACTTTGAGGGATATTTAAACCATAACAATTTCAACAAAAGGGAAATTTTCATTCATTCAACAAGTCACTTGTTACATTCCGATCATATTCTGATTATATCCATAAAAACGACTAACTTGTTGATATTGATCCTTAGCCTCATCTAAGAAGTTCAGCAGTCTTTGCCCGTATTTTTCTGTTGGGAGGATTTCTTGTTTCAATGCTTCAGCCTTATCGACCATCTCCCTCACCTTTGTCACGGCCTTGCAAACTTGAGTGGCCATATGCTCTATATATTGTTGTCTCCCCAAACTTCCCACTCTCCATACCATGCTTGCATCCTGGGCCAAGTCATATCCATATCTCCAGTTGTTTTCACTTTGCTCCCAATCTTCTATGATCACTTTAATGTGGTTCTTATGGATTTGTAGCTGCTCCTCTAGGTTGTGAACTTTTTGTTGCAACGTGGCTTTGTCATCATCTATCTTGACTTGCTTTCCTTTTTTCAACTTCTCTTTTAGCTCCTCATTCTCTTTCTGACATTGAGCTAGCTCCCTTGCGCTTGCCGAATACATGCCTTCCCAATTTTTTCATTCTTGGGACAAATGAACGACTTCTTCTTCACTTTTCTTGGCTTTGTGTGCCCAATGTTCTACCCTTCTGTGCAAGTCTTCTAATTCTCTTTTTCTTTCATTTGAAGTTTGCATGATTCCTCCGACCCTCATTTCAGATCTCAGCTTCTTGTTCTCTAGGTGCAGATTTCTGAAATCCTTGTTGGTGATGCGGTGTTCTTGCTGGACCTTCTTAAGCTTGGCTTCTCGCATCTCTGCCTCGTACTGGAGTTGTTCCATCTCTCTCCGAAGCCTCAAATTCTCTTGCTTCCACCTCTCTTCATCTATCTTGAACTGCTGCCTAGCGATTTCGGCCTCAGATACTTCTATTTCCGGTTCTAAAGGCATGCTGCATTCACTTGGGAGAAAAACTACCTCCCTTATTTGCCTTGTTCTCCACATCCAATATTCCGGGGTAGCTTTATCAGAGAGAGGCCCAAGGTTGATTCTTCGTGCTTGCTTCCATGATCGAACCACTTGCTCACCCTTTTTGATTGCCTTGGGCTCACCATAAGAAAACTCCAAATCACCAAGCCCATATGTTAGTGGAATAAACTGTTTAGCTCCAAACTGTCTTAATACCATAAGTGGCGCATAGCTTATCCCTCCCCATGGTCCCAGAAGTTGCACCCACGGATCTTCTCCACATCGATACAAGACCGGTACATGAGGCATCCACGGAGTCATCCATACAATCTGTTTCTCCCCGAGTCTTTGTAAAAACTCCACCCAGTCTTCCTTACTTTTCAGTTTTGGCCACTTACTGTTGCAGAACTCTCTAACCGGAGCGCGATGATGTAGGAAAGTCCTCTTGAAAGCCTTTTCCACACATTTAAAATGACTTTTGGCCCAAACATGCAATAGCTGTGCACATCCCACAAATCGCCCTTCTCCGTTCCTCCGACAGTAATTCAATGTCCTGAAGGTTTCGGCTAATATGGCAGGTGAAGGATTCCCATTATTTTCAATTTGCTCAAAAAAGTCTATCACCGCTACTTCAATGTGCCCTAACACCTTCGGAAAGATAACCATCCCATAGATCGCTAAAGCAAAAACTGTCAACCCTTGCTGGTCATTAAGATGTCCCTTGATGAACTCGTGAAGAAAATCCCACGGCATACAAACATCGGACCCCTTCTCCTTTTTATGGGAGTCTATGTTTTCTGACCTGACTCCCATTAGCTTGGCTAACTTTTTGCGGTATCCGGATTTTGGCTTTCGAACATATATTTTGTCCGGACTTTTCAAATCAATGCCTAATAGGACGGAGTACTCCTCTACTATGGGTGTCAAGTCCATTCCATTGAAAGAGAAGCACCTATGGGAGGGGTCCCAAAACTGAATAGCAGCCCTGATCAGTGGTTCTTCGACTTTTACTGCAATTAAAGACTCTATTTGGCCATATTTTTCATGGAAAACCGTCTTCCCTTCTTCACTAATTTGGTCCCATAAGTTGGCTAAATCTGTTAAGTTGTTTTGCTGGAGGTTCAGATTCACTTCTTGTGGGAGCGAGGGCACAAAATTCCTAGTCAAACAATCACCTTTTACTTGTTGACTCTTTTCAGACCAAATTTGCACCTCCCGGTAGGAATCACACGGAACATTCACTGATGATGAACAAGCTAGCCTTTCTATGGATTCGGTGAAAAATTCTTCGTTGAAAAGAGCCATGGTTAAAATACCCCCTTTATGTGACTATGCGATGCAAGAAAATTCATGCAAAAAGAACAAGAGAACAAGTAAAAATCAGTATATGAGTAAAATATGAACAAAGAAACAAAAGGCAGATAAAGGACGGAATGTTTATTTATGTCCTACCAAGGGTCACTCTCATTAATGGGAAGGAATGGCTCTAACTTAGGTTGGTCTCCTCACAACACACTATATGCTGGTTTAAGGTTTCACAGATCTAAAAGGCTCCCAAACCATTCCATACTGTCGTCCACACTTGGACTAGTAAAGGAACAGATCTGAGTGGGAGTATTTCACTTGCCATTGCGGAGGTGACTACCTCACGAGAGCATAGCTACTTTACCCCCTCCTAAAAAGGACGGAACCCGGGTGTAGGGCTCATGTTATGCAAATGCATCGATGTATGCAACAGTACATGCATATATATTCTACTTCATTTATTCAACAACATCTTTATACACAAAAAAATGTAATGAAAAAATGGATGAAATGAAATTTCAACTTATTTATTTATTTGCGTAGATTTTTATTTTACTTCACTTTTCCTTTTTTCATTTTTCATTTATTTGTTTTTTTAGAAAGAAAATTAAATTTAAATGCCAACCCAGACTATCAAATTGAAATTTAAAATACCATATGATTATTTAATGGCTCGACCCTCAAAAAGACACTCCTCAGTGGAGTCGCCAAGCTGTGGTAACGGCTTCGCGCTCGACGATTTTGAAAAACATTTTAAAAACAAATGGGAGTCGCCACCAAGCTTTTTTTGTCTAGGTGTGATTGGTCACCTAAAATATTTATCTTTTTAACAAAATCTCAAAATTAATTAAGTTTTATCAAAAAGACAAATTTTTGGTCTGCGAAAACAAAATTTGGGTTCGGGGGTACGGTTACGAGTGGGGAAGGATTAGCACCCCCACAACGCCCGTTAAAAAATGGTACCATCCTAAACACACGATATCTTTTGATTTTAATAAGATAGTCTTGGCTTTTGTTTATATGGGAAATTAGCATATTTGCTTGAAAAATCGTTGTTATAAAGGGATTCATTATTAAAATCAACATGAACACCGTTTATTGAAAAATTTAATCAAATATCCCAATCCTCTGGTAACATTTGAAATAATCCCTCTCACCTAGGGATCAGTCAAGAAATCACTACTTGTGAGTCTCATGACATCCCATCCTCGGAAGAATTCCATTTATTATTTTCCTTTATTTATGCACATGATGCACACATATGGTTTATGATGCATATGGAATTATGAAAAGACTTTATATTTTGATTTTTATTAATGAAATTCTTAATATTGAGAAATTTAACTAAATATCCCAATACTCTGGTAACATTTAGCTAATTCCTCTCACCTAGGGATCAGTCAAGAAATCACTACTTGTGAGTCTCATGACGTCCCATCCTCGATAGAATTCTATTTTATCTTCTTATTTTTATTATGTCATTCTATTTATATATTAAAAGTATTTAAACAAATGAATGAATAACTAAAACGGGAAAAGGAAATATACCCCTCGCGGGCGGGCGATCTCTTTGAGCGGGCGAACGAGTGGATACTCTTTCTCCTCAGGTGGGCGAGCTCCTCAAACGAACGCGAGGACTCTCTTTACTTTGGGCGGGCGACCTCGTGAGCTAACCAGTGAGCTCACGGATCCTACTGGCGAGCGAACAAGCTACTGCTTCCAACGAGTGGGCGAACTCCCAGACGGGTGAGCCAGTAGGAGCAATACGGGGGTCCTATACTATTATTTCCTCGGCCGGGCGAGTTCCTCGTATGGACTAACTTCTTGCAGGCGAGCTCTTCGTATGGTCTAACTCCTTGGCGGGCGAGCTCCTCGTATGGTCTAACTCCCCGAATGTTCCCGCTCCTCGGGCGAACGGACGAGTTCCTTCTTCTCCCTTTTGGTTGCGCAGGTGGGCGAGCTTCCTGGATCCTGCCGCTCCCTCACCTTTTTCTTTTCTTCTCTTCTCTTTTTTCTTTTTTTTCTTTTCAACTATAACAGACCATCTCCTTCTTTTTTCTTTTTCTTTTTTTTTTCTAATTCATTTTTCTTTTCTTTTCTACTAAAAACTCCAGAGTCTCGCCAAAAGCTCTCGGTTGGGGCGACCTCCGACTGTCGCCTATTGGAAGCGACACTCGGATACCGCTCCTTTCTTCACGGGCGGGCGAACTAAAGCGGATCTTAGTTATATCCTTAGGCGGCCTCGTGAACGGGTCACGGTTTCCGTGTCAGGTCGAGTGCGCACGCGGATCCCTTTTTATTTTCCCTTTTCAGTTGCAACGGGCGACCCCTATTCCCTTTAAACTTGCTTTCTTTTTCTTTCTTCCTTAAAAGCTCAACATCCCGAAAATCCTCTCCGCCTCTCCATTCCCAGACTATTGCCGGCTACAGTGTACCACCTCACGTCTGTCTCTTCCCTGTACCTAAAAACACTCCGCTCCTTCTCCTCTTCTCCGACCTGGGGTCCGTTTCCTCTGAAAACAACTCTAACCTCACTGATCTAGCCCTCCGAGAAACATCTCACCTTTCTTTTTTCTATTTTTTTTTTGTGTTTGATATTTCTGGTTGATGGATCGGTTTTGGTTGTTGTTGTTAGTTTTCTTCTGGTTTGCTTTCTTGTTTCCTTTTGCAGGTTGGTGGAGGTTTGGGTTTGAGATTAGGCTCGGGATTCTCGGGTAAGGGGTTTTCAGATCTGGGTTTGGGCTAGGTTTCCTTCGGTGTTAGAGGTTGAAGGCTTTGGGGTAACGTGGTGTTGGTAGTGGTGATGATGTTTGGTGTTGGTGGGAGTCGGCGATGCTTACGGTGGTGGTGCTTCTGGTGTGTGGCGAGGATGGTGCTTGCAGTGGGGTATTTGGGGTCTCCGCTCCTTTTTTTTCTCCGGAAGAAGTCCTCTTTCCACTGCTTGGTTCTGCTTATAACGATTTTTGGAGCCCTTTCCCTAGCCTTTCAGAGTCACCAAATCAATAGGCCACTGTTGGATCAAGATTCACGGGATGGGAGGATCTGACTCAGGGTGAGGCTTGTGACAGGGGAATGGTCTGGTCGCCGGCGGCAGTATGGGGGAGGATTGGGTAGGTTTTTAACATTTAATGTGATGGGGTTTGGCTTGACAGATTACCTAAAGAAACTGGCGGCAAAAACAAAATAATAATATAAAACTAAAAATAAAAATAAAAATAAAAATGATAATAATAATAAAACTAGAAATAATACTAATAGTAATAATATCAAAATGGGACAAAATTAGGTGTCAACAGAGAAAATTCACAAGTCACTTATAAAGATATTAAACTCTTAATCAAACAAAATAATTTTTCAAATCTAAATCTCCATATAATAAGCCAGCATTTAGAGAAAATTGAAACAAAAATAGACAATTCAAACATCCAAACTTCTAAAAAAGACAAATCAAGTGAAGAAAAACAAAACACAAAAATTCAAAACCTTTATTTAAGCCACATGAAATATCATCAAACACTCAATTAAATTTCTTGCAAGAAATTCAACAAAGACTTAATGCATTAAACTCAGAAATAACTGGAGAAAATGAAAGATATATACCAGATACACCTGATAGAACACAACAAAGGTCAATTAATACAATAAAAGATTCAAAACTAATAGTGAACAATTTCAATCATCTGATGAACAGATAATTCAAAAACTCCATTGGAAAGAACCACAAAAATTGTACTACCCAAAAACATCTGCACCAGATTTAGTATTAGAAGAAAAACCCTTAATCCAAAACAAATATAATGCAAATACAGTTTATGAATGGAACATAGATGGAATGTCTGAATATAACATTCTCAATCTTTTGCAACAAATGACAATGGTATCAAATGTTTATAAAACTCAAAAAACAATATCTGATTGGGCAATAACCGATTTATTAGTATCTGGATTTTTCGGACAACTCAAAGGATGGTGGGATAATTATCTCAATTCCAAAGAACAAAAAGAAATACTTAATGCAATCAAAACTGATAATGATAATAATCCAATCTTAGATGAAGAAAATCAACATATACAAAATGCTGTTGCAACATTAATCTTTGCAATTGCTAAACATTTCATTGGAGATCCATCACACTTAAGGGATAAAAATGCAGAACTTTTGTCCAATCTCAAATGTAAGAAATTAGGCGAATTTAAATGGTATAAGGATAATTTTATCACCAGAGTCATGCAAAGAACAGATAATAACCAACTCTTTTGGAAAGAAAAATTTCTAGCTGGATTACCAAATCTGCTAGGAGCTAAAGTTAGAAACAAAATAAGAGAAGATTTCAAAGGAATAATTCCTTACGAAAAATTGATATATGGTGAACTAATTAGTTACACCCAAAAAGAAGGATTAAAAATTTGTCAGGATATCAAACTACAAAAACAATTGAAAAAAGAATAAATACAATCTAAGAAAGAATTAGGAACAGTTTGCAAACAATTTGATATAAACTATAATCCAGAATGTTCTTCAACAAAATGTTGTAAAACAAAGAAATTTGAATACAAACGAAACTTTTCCAAAGACAAATATTTCCAAAAACCCAAAAGAAATAAAATTCAAACTAAAAAGGAATTTAAAAGCAAAGAAAACAAACCTAAAAAGGAATGGAAAAATCCAAACAAAAAATGCTATAGATGTGGGAAAACAGGACATATCTCAAAATATTGTAAATAAAGAGAAGAATAAATCAAATACAACTTGATCAAGAAACAAACCAGAAAATTTGTGAACTTCTGACATATACAACTTCAGAGACACAAACTTCAGATACTGAATCACAATCTTCATTAGATATACAAGTTAATCAAATGGATGATATAGAGACATCTTCAGATCAAGACACACTCAAAGTCTTAACAAAAGACCAAGAATTGATGATGGAGATAATTGATAAAATACAAGATCCCCAAATTAAGAAAGATTATTTAGAACAATTAAAAAAATCCCTCTCTAGACCAACCTTTATCTCATCAACTTCAAAATCTTATAATTTAAAAGATATAATCTTTGATAAAATACAAACATCCAACAAAGAAATCACTATCCAAAACCTCCAACATGAAATCCACAATATTAAAACAGAAATAAAATTGCTTAAACAACAACAACAACAGCACAGTCAACAACTAAAAACTTTACAAACTCAAATGGAAACACTTCCAGTGAATCTTCTGATGAAGACTGTCGTAACGGCTTCGCGCTCGACGATTTTGAAAACATTTAAAAACAAAAAGGAGTCGCCACCAATCTTTTTTGACTAGGTGTGATTGGCCACCTAAAAATATTTATCTTTTTAACCAAATCTCAAAATTAATTAAGTTTTATTAAAAAGACAAATTTTTGGTCTGCGAAAACAAAATTTGGGTTCGGGGGTACGGTTACGCGTGGGGAAGGATTAGCACCCCCACGACGCCCGTTAAAAAACGGTACCATAATAATAATGTGTTATCCTTTTTGTTTTAATAAAATGATCTTGATTTAATATTTAAAATTAATTCCTTTTTATTCCATTTTTGAAGCATTTTATTATTTATCAAATTTATTTTTTCATTTTTTAAAAAAGTAACTAAATGTTATTTTTTTGAAATTGAATGTGAACCCTTTTGTATTGAATAATTAAATCAAATACTCCAATACTTTTGGCAGCATTTGAAATAATTTTCCTCACCTAGAGATTTCTTAAGAATCACTACTTGTGACTTCTATAGAATCTCATCCTCGGAAGATTCACACTTATTTGAAAATTAAATGGATGCATATGATGCAAACAAATAATATATGAGGCAAATGAATTTTTAATTTTAAATTTCCTTATTTATTTATTGATTTATTTATATATTTTTGTTTTAGAGAAACTTATTCATTTTCATTTCATTTTTTTATATAAAAAATTTAAATTATTGAAAAATCATACTAAATATTCCAATACTTTTGGCAACAATCAGTATGACTCTTCTCACCTAGGGATCAGCTAGGAATCACTACTTGTGACTTCCATAACGTCCCATCATCGAGCATTTTGTTTAATTAAATTTAAAATTTTATTATCAATTTTAAAAAATCAATTTTATTTTCAAAAATTTAAATTATTGAAAAATCATACTAAATACCTCAATACTTTTGACAATATTTAGTACAACTCTTCTCACCTAGGGATCAGCTAGGAATCACTACTTGTGACTTCCGTAGCATCCCATCATCGGAAGAATTAATTTAATCTAAATCTTATTATTTTCTTAAAAAAAAAAGAACTTGTTTTATTTTCATTTTAATAAAAATAAAAATTATTGAAAAATCATACTAAATATTCCAATACTTTTGGCAACAATTAGTATGACCCTTCTCACCTAGGGATCAGCTAGGAATCACTACTTGTGACTTCCGTAGCATCCCATCATCGGAACTTTATTATTAAATTTAATTTTTATTATTTTTAAATACATTTCCTAATCAGTAATACTAATTAATGAAAATACAAATAAAAGAAAATTTTTCAAAAAAAGAACTTTTATTTTACAACATGCAAAAATAATAATAATAGTAATAATAATAGTAACAATAAAAACAATAAGCACAATAATAACAATAATAACATAATAATAAAAATAATAACAATAACAATAATAATAAAACATAATAATAATAAGATTTTTTCAACTTAATTTTTTTATTCTTAATTTGTAATTTTTTAATTTTTAATTTTTAAATTTTTATAAAACAAATAAATACTAAATAAATAAATAAACAAATAAAAAAAATTTACCAAATTGGATTTGGGTTTGGAACCCAAATAAGCTCTTGCATGGCCCCAAAAACACAGCCCAAATTGAGGGCCCAAAAGGCCTTCCACGTGGCCCAAAACAGGTGGGCCAAATCGAATCGGGTCGGGTCGGCAGGTGCGCGGGTCAGGCGCAGCTGGCGCACGCGGATCTGTTCCGCTGGCGGGTCGGGCGCGGGTCGGATCCTCGCTGGGCACGCGGGTCGCGAAGAGAGCTGGAGCCGGGTCGGACGCGCGGATCCTGGTTGGGCGTGCACGCGGGTCTTCTTCTCTCCCTGGCAGGCCGGGTCGGGTGCGCGGACCCCGGGTCGGATCCCGGGTCGCGCGCGGGTCAACCCTCTCCTATAAAAACCCTCTTTTTTTTTCTTTTCACTTTTCCTTCTTTTCTCTCAAAAAAATCCAGAGCCCTTGAAGGCTCTCCGCCGGGGCGATTCCCGGCCACCACTGGGGTCGCTTCCGGCCGCCGCCGGCCACCGTCGCCGGTGGCCAAACCCCAAAAAGATTGCCCTTTTCCGATTCCTCTCCCCCTCCTCCTTCCGATTCCAACCTCCGATTCACCAAAAAATCCCCCTAACCCCACAAATCTGAGTTTCACCGAAACCTCCTCCCTCTTTTTTTTCGTTTTTTTTTTTCAGATCTGGTTGATATTTTGGTTGTGGTTGATTTGGTGGTGATGATGGTTGTTGGTATGTGGTTTTTCTTTTTTTTGTAGGTGTGCTTAGATCTCCGATCTAAGTCTCGGGGCTCTCGGGTCCTTTCTCTTTTTTTGGGTTTGTTTTCGGTAGTGCTAAGGGCTGTGTGCGCGTGCGTGTGTTTGTGTGGTGGCTGGTCCGGTGATGGTTGGGGTCACGGTGGCTCGGGTCAGTGAAGGATTGAGGGTTTCCGGATTTTTTTGGTTTTTTCCTTGAGGCTCCTCCCTTGATGTTAGCTGTAGATGGGGTTTTTAGAGGGAGTCCGGTATGGTTGGGGTTGGTGGAGAAGCAGTTGGGGGAGGCAGAGATGGGTGACAAGAATTGGTGCCGTGCACGGCACCAGTTCTTTCTCCCTCTTTTCCCTTTTTTTTTTTAAATTTTAATTGAATATTAATTAAATTTATAAAAATCAAACTAAAAATAAATAAATAAATAAAAAGATAAAAATAAAAAATAAAAAATATTTAAACTTTCAAAATGTTTAAATCCGGACAAAATTGGGTGTCTACAGTTATCTTTTGGTTATATTTAATATCTGCACTTTCAATTAATTTTTTATTCAGTTTATTGTTTGATAAAGCATGACTCTTGTGAATTTGATAATGTGTTTTGTTATATTAAACATGAACTAAATTTTTTTACTAGGAATTTGATTAAGCCTACTTGCATATTTTATGTCTTTATGATTAATTGATTAATTCTTAAATTCTAGTATCATTCATTGTGATTAATTCAATCTTTTGATTTGTGTTATTGATTGGCCACCTTTAATATAAATTAATTGATTGTTTGAGACATGGTAAGGGTACACATCATATGCTAAGCCATGTATAGCTCTCTTGAATGATTGAATAAATATTTGATGCATACATCAAGCTAGAATATTTATTTGGTTCTTGTTAGATGTTCTTCTGTTCTTAATGGATTTTTAATCATTGATTATGCTACACATCATAGATAATTTAATGATTAAAAATACTTGATTATAACTGCCATCAAACAGAGTAATCATATATTAGGAAGAATGAACCCTAGAATTGAATTGAGATTTTTAGGATTGAAGACATAAAATTGCAATGTATTGGTGAAATCAAATTCCTAGGCTTTTCTCTATTGGTTAATTTCTTGATTTTATTAGGTTAATTAATTTAATTAGTTAATTTAGTAATTAATTAGACACTTAGGTAATTCCTTTTATTTGACTTATATAATTGTTAGAGCATAAGTAGTTAGATTTTAATTGAATAAATTTAGCAAATCTCTGTGGGATCGACTCTTGTATTTGCACGCTATACTACCTTGATTCGTGCACTTGCGAGAATATAACTTTTTGTTCATCAAGATGTGTAAAGGCGTCTGAAGCCAAGAGGATTCTTGAAGAAGTACACGATGGAACTTGTGGGGCACATGCAAATGGTCATTTCATGGCTAGACAGATCATGAGGGCAGGCTATTATTGGACTACACTAGAAAGAGATTGCATATATTATGCTAGAAAATGCTACAAGTGTCAAATCTATGCTGACAAGATTCAAGTTCCCCCGACATCACTGAACGTCATGGCACCACCATGGCCTTTTTCTATGTGGGGAATGGATGTGATTGGACCCATCTCTCCCAAGGCATCAAATGGGCACAGATTCATTTTTGTAATGATAGACTACTTTACAAAATGGGTTGAAGCTGTCTCTTATGCAAACGTGACCAAGTCTACTGTTTGTAAGTTTCTAAAGAAGGAGATAATATGTCGGTACGGGCTCCCAGAAAGGATCATATCAGACAACGCCCTCAACTTGAATAATGACATGATGAAGGAAGTATGTGCACAGTTCAAGATCAAGCATCACAACTCAGCCCCGTATCGCCCGAAGATGAATGGAGCCGTTGAGGCTGCCAACAAGAATATTAAGAGGATCGTGGGGAAGATGACCAGCACATACAAAGACTGGCACGAGAAACTACCATTCGCTTTGCATGCTTATAGAACGTCAGTGCGTACTTCTACTGGGGCAACTCCTTTTTCTTTGGTTTACGGCATGGAAGCGGTGCTGCCTGTTGAGGTAGAAATCCCCTCCCTAAGAGTCTTAATGGAATTAGACTTGGACGAGGCCGAATGGGTTCGAAGTCGTTTTGAGCAATTGAACCTTGTAGAAGAGAAAAGGCTTACAGCACTATGTCACGGTCAAATGTACCAGAAGAGGATGATGCAGGCCCACGATAAAAAGGTTCGACCCAGGCATTTCCGTGAAGGGGAATTGGTGTTGAAAAAGATCCTCCCGAATCACCACGATAATCGGGGCAAATGGACACCAAATTGGGAAGGGCCATATGTAGTGAAAAGAGCGTTCTCAGGTGGGGCGTTGATCTTAACAGAAATGGATGGGAATGATATGCCTAATCCAATAAATTCTGATGCTGTGAAGAAATACTACGCTTGAAAAAAAAAGGGAAAAAGAAGAAAAAAAAAGAAAAAAGAAGAAGAAAAAAAAGAAGAAGAAAAAAAAAGAGAAGAAGGAAAAGGAAAATGAAAGGAGAATTCAAACTGAAAACCCGAAAAGGGCGGTTTGGATTAAATGGGGATATCTAAGTTGAAAACCTGAAAAGGCGGCTTAGATGTGAAAAGATCAACGCCTGAGATTGAAATCATGTGGAGCATGGCATCAGCCAGATGAACTCAGTGTGACAGGGGGCATCAACGGATTAGTTTTCTCCGAAGAAAGCACCGGTTTGGTTCATGAAGGGTTATCTGGACATTCATTATTTGTTTTGGTTACCATTCCTTAAAATTCATCACTTGACCCTTGTGACTTTCGCTACCCAACTGTACTTTTGTTGTCATTTTCTCTTGTCAGCCCAATAATAAATGTTTTTTTCTAAAAATTGGTTGTTCTACAATTAACCGAAAAAGTACAAGAATGCATGGTATTTGTTAATCAGATCGAAAGGAAGATGATGATTAAAACGATAATCTACCTGCTAACCTTACTAAGGAAAAACAAAAAAGAGAAAGAAAGAAAAGGGGGGAGAAAGGAGGAAAAGAGAGAAATAAGAGAATGAAACAAAAGGAATTGGAAATTATGATAAGTACATGCTACGAACCAGCTCCGATTCAAGATTGGTGACAACTATTTTGTGAACGACGGGTAAAAAGATCAAAAGACACAAATGACAGTTCGAAGAATTTGGTTACCACAATAGGAATTGCATGGCTTTGTCAATACATGCATTCGCATTTCATCCACACTAGGAGAATTCAAGCACAAAAAAAATGTGTATTGGCATTGTTGTATTTGCATCAGGGATCATTGCATCTGCCAAACATTGAAAAATGTGAACATATGAGATTTTGAAAAAATTATTATGAAAAAGAAGGCAAAGAGAGAAAGAAAAGAGGAAAAAGAAAGAAAAGAATGAAGAGAAAAGAAGAAAGAGAAAGAGAGGAAGAAAAAAAAAGGGAAAAAAAAAGAAAGAAAAAAGAAGACCAAACAAAAGGAATATTTAAAGTTTCATCGCCTCTGCTGCAAGAGGAGCACATTTCAGAAGAGGAATTTAAAGTTTCATTGCCTCTGCTGCAAGAGGAGCACATTTTCAGAAGAGGAATTTAAAGTTTCATTGCCTCTGCTGCAAGAGGAGCACATTTCAGAGAAGATATTTAAAGTTTCATTGCCTCTGCTGCAAGAGGAGCACATTTCAGAAAAGGAATTTAAAGTTTCATTGCCTCTGCTGCAAGAGGAGCACATTTCAGAAAAGGAATTTAAAGTTTCATCGCCTCTGCTGCAAGAGGAGCACATTTCAGAAGAGGAATTTAAAGTTTCATTGCCTCTGCTGCAAGAGGAGCACATTTCAGAAGAGGAATTTAAAGTTTCATTGCCTCTGCTGCAAGAGGAGCACATTTTCAGAAGAGGAATTTAAAGTTTCATTGCCTCTGCTGCAAGAGGAGCACATTTCAGAGAAGATATTTAAAGTTTCATTGCCTCTGCTGCAAGAGGAGCACATTTCAGAAAAGGAATTTAAAGTTTCATCGCTTCTGCTGCAAGAGGAGCACATTTCAGAAGAGGAATTTAAAGTTTCATTGCCTCTGCTGTAAGAGGAGCACATTTCAGAAAAGGAATTTAAAGTTTCATCGCCTCTGCTGCAAGAGGAGCACATTTCAGAAAAGGAATTTAAAGTTTCATCGCCTCTGCTGCAAGAGGAGCACATTTCAGAAGAGGAATTTAAAGTTTCATCGCCTTTGCTGCAAGAGGAGCACATTTCAGAAGAGGAATTTAAAGTTTCATCGCCTCTGCTGCAAGAGGAGCACATTTTCAGAAAAGGAATTTTTAAAGTTTCATCGCCTCTGCTGCAAGAGGAGCTTCCCGAAAAAAAAAAGGGAGAATTAGGTTGGACAAAATTAGTGTGTCTATTGTCTTTGCTCTATTCCTGATCCTCAGTAATGAGCAAAGAGGGGCAGCTGTTGACACCTAATTTTGTCCCATTTTGATATTATTACTATTAGTATTATTTCTAGTTTTATTATTATTATTATTATCATTTTTATTTTTATTTTTATTTTTAGTTTTATATTATTATTTTGTTTTTGCCGCCAGTTTCTTTAGGTAATCTGTCAAGCCAAACCCCATCACATTAAATGCTAAAAACCTACCCAATCCTCCCCCATACTGCCGCCGGCGACCAGACCATTCCCCTGTCACAAGCCTCACCCCGAGTAAGATCCTCCCATCCCGTGAATCTTGATCCAACAGTGGCCTATTGATTTGGTGACTCTGAAAGGCTAGGGAAAGGGCTCCAAAAATCGTTATAAGCATAACCAAGCAGTGGAAAGAGGACTTCTTCCGGAGAAAAAAAAGGAGCGGAGACCCCAAATACCCCACTGCAAGCACCATCCTCGCCACACACCAGAAGCACCACCACCGTAAGCATCGCCGACTCCCACCAACACCAAACATCATCACCACTACCAACACCACGTTACCCCAAAGCCTCCAACCTCTAACACCGAAGGAAACCTAGCCCAAACCCAGATTTGAAAACCCCTTACCCGAGAATCCCGAGCCTAATCTCAAACCCAAACCTCCACCAACCTGCAAAAGGAAACAAGAAAGCAAACCAGAAGAAAACCAACAACAACAACCAAAACCGATCCATCAACCAGAAATATCAAACACAAAAAAAAAATAGAAAAAAGAAAGGTGAGATGTTTCTCGGAGGGCTAGATCAGTGAGGTTAGAGTTGTTTTCAGAGGAAATGGACCCCAGGTCGGAGAAGAGGAGAAGGAGCGGAGTGTTTTTAGGTACAGGGAAGAGACAGACGTGAGGTGGTACACTGTAGCCGGCAATAGTCTGGGAATGGAGAGGCGGAGAGGATTTTCGGGATGTTGAGCTTTTAAGGAAGAAAGAAAAAGAAAGCAAGTTTAAAGGGAATAGGGGTCGCCCGTTGCAACTGAAAAGGGAAAATAAAAAGGGATCCGCGTGCGCACTCGACCCGACACGGAAACCGCGACCCGTTCACGAGGCCGCCTGAGGATATAACTAAGATCCGCTTTAGTTCGCCCACCCGTGAAGAAAGGAGCGGTATCCGAGTGTCGCTTCCAATAGGCGACAGCCGGAGGTCGCCCCAACCGAGAGCTTTTAGCGAGACTCTGGAGTTTTTAGTAGAAAAGAAAAGAAAATGAATTAGAAAAAAAAAAGAAAAAGAAAAAAGAAGGAGATGGTCTGTTATAGTTGAAAAGAAAAAAAAGAAAAAAGAGAAGAGAAGAAAAGAAAAAGGTGAGGGAGCGGCAGGATCCAGGAAGCTCGCCCGCCCGTGCAGCCAAAAGGGAGAAGAAGGAACTCGTCCGTTCGCCCGAGGAGGGGGAACATTCGGGGAGTTAGACCATACGAGGAGCTCGCCCGCAAGAAGTTAGTCCATACGAGGAACTCGCCCGGCCGAGGAAATAATAGTATAGGACCCCCGTATTGCTCCTACTGGCTCACCCGTCTGGGAGTTCGCCCACTCGTTGGAAGCAGCAGCTTGTTCGCTCGCCAGTAGGATCCGTGAGCTCACTGGTTAGCTCACGAGGTCGCCCGCCCGCCCAAAGTAAAGAGAGTCCTCGCGTTCGTTTGAGGAGCTCGCCCACCTGAGGAGAAAGAGTATCCACTCGTTCGCCCGCTCAAAGAGATCGCCCGCCCGCGAGGGGTATATTTCCTTTTCCCGTTTTAGTTATTCATTCATTTGTTTAAATACTTTTAATATATAAATAGAATGACATAATAAATATAAGAAGATAAAATGGAATTCTACCGAGGATGGGACGTCATGAGACTCACAAGTAGTGATTTCTTGACTGATCCCTAGGTGAGAGGAATTAGCTAAATGTTACCAGAGTATTGGGATATTTAGTCAAATTTCTCAATATTAAGAATTTCATTAATAAAAATCAAAATATAAAGTCTTTTCATAATTCCATATGCATCATAAACCATATGTGTGCATCATGTGCATAAATAAAGGAAAATAATAAATGGAATTCTTCCGAGGATGGGATGTCATGAGACTCACAAGTAGTGATTTCTTGACTGATCCCTAGGTGAGAGGGATTATTTCAAATGTTACCAGAGGATTGGGATATTTGATTAAATTTTTCAATAAACGGTGTTCATGTTGATTTTTATAATGAATCCCTTTATAACAACGATTTTTCAAGCAAATACGCTAATTTCCCATATAAACAAAAGCCAAGACTATCTTATTAAAATCAAAAGATATCGTGTGTTTAGGATGGTACCGTTTTTTAACGGGCGTTGTGGGGGTGCTAATCCTTCCCCACTCGTAACCGTACCCCCGAACCCAAATTTTGTTTTCACAGACCAAAAATTTGTCTTTTTGATAAAACTTAATTAATTTTGAGATTTTGTTAAAAAGATAAATATTTTAGGTGACCAATCACACCTAGACAAAAAAAGATTGGTGGCGACTCCCATTTGTTTTTAAAATGTTTTTCAAAATCGTCGAGCGCGAAGCCGTTACCACATTCTCTTTCAGGATTTGTAACCTTGAGTGGGGATACTTTCAATCCAGATCCTTTATGTTCATATTGAATTTCTGTCAATGGTGGATGTTGAGATTCAACTTGAGATTATTTGTTTGCCATACTTTAACTGTATTATTTGTGTTAATACACTTATCATAATACTGTTCATACCATTTGAAAAATTTTATTTGAATTTTATGTGTATTCATGAAATCATAATATTCCTCTTGGATTTCTTGTTTACTCTCTTGATGATTTTTAAAGAATAGTTCACGTTTGATTTTATTCTTTTCAGAATAAAATTCTTTTCTTATTTTTTCTTTATCAATAGAGAATTCTCTTTGTAAAATGTTTAATTCTAGATTATTTGTCATTGAAGAGTAAGTTGGGAAAATTGGTAAATCTTCATCACTTTGTGATTTAGTTTGGGGAGACATGGGCTGTCTTTGCCTTTGGTAGATTGGTTTAGGAACACTTATAGATGTATTTACAGATTAGAGATTAGTGGCTACAGTTTGAAAATCATGTAAAGTTGAAGGAATAGATGATGTTGAATATCTAGGAGTTTGAAAACTTGAAGTTGATCTCAAACTTTAATATGGTAGATGTATCGGAATATGGGAGGGATGTCCAAAGTTTATAGAATTTGTTCTATTAAAAGAAATCTTGACGTCTCCATTATCAGTTTGAGAGAACTCTTAATTCAGTTGTTTCTTGTGTTTTAGGTTGGACTGCTTTTTCTAAAACCCATTCATCTGGAAAAGAAACTTCATTCCACTTAATTGGTTTGGGAATATGTATCCTGGATCTAGTCATGTCTGTTTGGAAAAGAAGTGTCTCTCCTTTTGGGCTATGGATTAAGGCTCTTGAACCTAAAGCTGAAATCATGGCTTTATAATATATTCTATAAGCTAAAGCCAAAGGTACAGATCCTGGTTCATTTTATAATTATGGGTTTTTATTTGAAGAGTTAAAACATCTAAGATGTTTTTATCTTGTAAAGAAACAGTATAGTTTGGAAAACAATTAAAATAAATTGGACCATTACAGAGACTTGATTTAAAAGTTCCTAAGAGGGAATCATTGAAATCTTCAAATCTGGTGTCTCTTAATGTCATAAAGATTGAAGTGTTTAGACCTTCTTTTGAGAGTGGTTTAACTGCGACTTGAATTAATCCTATATGAATATATTTATATTTTCTTTGAATATGTTTGTTAATTGATTCTCTTTCTAATAATTGGATTGATTCATAAGAATTTGTAATTGGGAGATCTTTTTCTTTTAATTGGATTGTACAGTCCGTTTTTAATAGAAGACTTATTAAAGATTTATTTTGTTTGTATATTTCGTTTAGATGTATTTAAGAATTTTCCAATTATCTATGTCTTGAATTATGTTTGTTATATTGATTTCTTCTTTATTATCATTTGGCTCATGGGCTTTTAAGCTACTGGAAGCAAAAGAACTAGATGTAAATAAAAAATTCATTCTTAAAACAAAAACTTAACTATTTTAATTTTTATTGCTGTATACAAAGGAAAGCTAGGTTGAATGCCTATAAGGGAGAAAAATCCTAATTGTGCCTAACCCATGGCTTATCAAGACAATCAAAGGACTCAACAATCACTAGCTTGAAACTCAACAGCACAAAACTTAAAACAATTAAGAAGTTATTTCTTAAATAAATTCTATATTTACCTCTAATTGCTCCTTGCTACAGTGGCTCTGATACCAGTGTCTCCCGGGATCTTTTTTATTCTGAAAAAAATAAAATCAAACGTGAACTATTCTTTAAAAATCATCAAGAGAGTAAATAAGAAATCCAAGAGGAATATTATAATTTCATGACTACACATAAAATTCAAATAAAATTTTTCAAATGGTATGAACAGTATTATGATAAGTGTATTAACACAAATAATACAGTTAAAGTATGGCAAACAAATAAATCTCAAGTTGAATCTCAACATCCACCATTGACAGAAATTCAATATGAACATAAAGGATCTGGATTGAAAGCATCCCCACTCAAGATTACAAATCCTGAAAGAGAAAATTCACAAGTCACTTATAAAGATATTAAACTCTTAATTGAACAAAATAATTTTTCAAATCTAAATCTCCATACAATAAGCCAGCATTTAGAGAAAATTGACGTCTCCATATTGATGCGTACGGACAAGACAAAACGTAGCTTGGAATTTGAAGGAGCTAACACGCAAGAAGACAGAAGCAAAGTTGATGAATGACAACTTCTGAAACCTAGACTCGAAGCCTAAAGAGACTCGAACCCAAAGGTATTGGACCTTGACCCTACGAATAAGAATTCGAGAACCTAAGGTATAGCAATGGTGGATGGTGAAGAAGGAGGCGCCACAAGGAAGAAGACCTTGATAAGCCTAGTTGAGAGGGAACCCAAGAGAAAGGCACACTCAATTTCTGAAAATTCAATTAACTGATCTCCCCATCAATAGCGTTTACAAGGTATTTATAATAATACCTAGCACTTAAGCCCATAAACAAGTGGGCTGGAATTAACACCAATAGAAAATAAAACTAAACCCAAATTCATGCCTAAACCTAGTTACATAAAATAAATAGTCCAAGACACAACAAGACTCAAACGTGGGCTATCCAAACACTTAGCCAATCTTATTGTTAAGCTAAAATAAGATAGTAAACCATGCTCATGTCGTTTGGGCTTCCAAGCAAGTATAGATGTCTTGAGACTCTTCATGGAAGCTTCCTTGACACTTCAATGATGCCAGAGCTTGTTGCATGAATGAGGCCAGGGCTTGTTGCGTTTTCTTAGCTCGAGCTCGGGTAATTGGACCTCCTTGGATGACCAATGGATCCTTAGCATCACGAACATCACGAGCAAGTGGATCTCTGGATCTCCATCATTCCCCCTCTCCTCAAAAGGATTTGTCCTCAAATCGCATATACCTTCATCAAAAGAAAAGGGAGAAAGATCAGAAACATTAAAAGTAGCAGATACACCATACTCACCAGGAAGATCTAATTTGTAGGCATTATCGTTGATCTTCGCTATGACTTGGAATGGTCCATCTCCTCGGGGATGCAGCTTGGTTCGTCGCTGAACAGGAAACCTCTCCTTTCTCATATGCACCCAAACCCAATCACCAGGCTCAAAGACTACTTTCTTTCGATGCTTATTTGCTTGGGTGGTATACTGCTCAGTCTTCTTTTCAATAGCTTGACGAACTCTCTCATGGAGTTGCTTCACAAACTTAGCCTTTTGTTCTCCATCCAAGTTACTCTGCTCCGCACTAGGTAATGGCAACAAATCCAAAGGAGTAAGAGGATTGAAGCCATAAACAACTTCGAATGGAGGAACAAATCTCTTCCTCATGATGCGCTTCATCTCATCCCATGTAGACACTGGTGGATCACCATATCTTCTTAGACTAGTGACTAACTGATCCCACCACCATAGCATACTCTGTGAACTCAATTGCTGCAAGTTTGACCTTCTTTTCTTCGGAGTAGTGGTGGCAGTCAAACACTATTTCAAGCTTCCTTTCCCACTCCAAATATGCCTCAGGATCATTCTTGCCTTGGAAAAGAGGAATCTTTAATTTTATACTGCTAAGGTTTCCATCCAGCTTCTCCTTGCCTCTATCACGGGCTCTATCAACTCGATCTCTATACCCATGGTACCTTCTATGATGTCTATCTATCCCAGACTCTTCATTCGAATCATACCCAACATTATCATCATACTCATCATTGGCAACAACCTTACTTTTTTGACGAGAAGTATCACCTTGTTGGATCTTTGCAAACCGAGCTTCATGTTGGTTCAACTTATCATGAATGTCATTGAATTTCACATCCATCCGTTGGAACTGTTGTTGCATTGCCTGAAGCAGGAATTCAATCTTTTTAAAGTCTGACTTATCACCTTCAGAAGACATTGTCAACAAGTAATATCCTCACGTGTTACACTCCTGTTTCACTCAAGTAATTTGGCTTTTCTCTACTAATGTCTCTCACACACTCGTGCCTTTTCCCTTACTGTACCTTAACTCTATAGGTTCACAATCACACTAGAGACTCAGTCAAAGATTCAACCTCGTAAAATCAACTAATTCACCAAGTATTGTCGCCAAGAATTTTTTTTTTTGAATTCTCTTTTTTTTCTTTTTTTTTTCACAGAAAGGTGTGGCTAGGGCTAGGGTGACTCAAAGAAAGAAAGAAAGATAAAAAATAAAATAAAAAAATAAAAAAAATCACTAGAATGACAAAAAAATAAAAAATGGCCTAAAACTATAGGAAAACGATGGAATTTGGCCAAGATAGGGTGGGGCTAGTGAAGCAAAGCTCAACTAGGTCGTTTTCTTTCGTTGTTTTCTTTAAAACGGGTACTCACACGCCTCCTAACTCAACCAAAACTTCTGTTTGAACATTATCGCAAAAAAAATTTTTTTTTTTTTTTTTTTTCGAATTCTTTTCTTCTTCTTTTTTTATGAATTCTTTTCTTCTTCTTTTTTTTTTAACTCTGAGTGTTGCGGTTTCCTTGAAAGAGGAGGGGTGCGGCTAGGTTTTTTTTTTTTGAGGGGTGAGGCTAGGGTTTTTTTTTTAGGGGTGCGGCTAGGGTTTTTTTTTTGAGGGTGCAGCTAGGGTTTTTTTTTTGAGGGGTGCGGCTAGGGTTTTATTTTTGAGGGGTGCGGCTAGGGTTTTTTTGAAGGGGTGCGACAGGGTTTTGAGGAATTGCGGCTAGGGTTATGAATTCAACTCAAACACAACAACAAACCAGAAATCGAAACCAACAAGAGAGAAAAAAAAAGAAAAAAAATCGAAACCAATAAACCAAAAAACGAAAAGTGAGTAACGCACAAACTAACCAGAAATCGAAACTTGAGCTCTGATACCAACTGATGTGTACGGACAAGACAAAACGTAGCTTGGAATTTGAAGGAGCTGACACGCAAGAAGACAGAAGCAAAGTTGATGAATGACAACTTCTGAAACCTAGACCCGAAGCCTAAAGAGACTCGAACCCAAAGGTATTGGACCTTGACCCTACGAATAAGAATTCGAGAACCTAAGGTATAGCAATGGTGGATAGTGAAGAAGGAGGCGCCACAAGGAAGAAGACCTTGATAAGCCTAGTTCAGAGGGAACCCAAGAGAAAGGCACACTCAATTTCTGAAAATTCAATTAATTGATCTTCCCATCAATAGCGTTTACAAGGTATTTATAATAATACCTAGCACTTAAGCCCATAAACAAGTGGGCTGGAATTAACACCAAATTCATGCCTAAACCTAGTTACATAAAATAAATAGTCCAAGACACAACAAGACTCAAACGTGGGCTATCCAAACACTTAGCCCATCTTATTGTTAAGCTAAAATAAGATAGTAAACCATGCTCATGTCGTTTGGGCTTCCAAGCAAGTATAGATGTCTTGAGACTCTTCATGGAAGCTTCATTGACACTTCAATGATGCCAGAGCTTGTTGCATGAATGAGGCCAGGGCTTGTTGCGTTTTCTTAGCTTGAGCTCGGGTAATTGGACCTCCTTGGATGACCAATGGATCCTTAGCATCACGAACATCACGAGCAAGTGGATCTCCATCACATATTTTAACTCTTCAAAGATAAGAAAGTGACTAATTTGGTCAATAAAAGTTTTGTGCTTAAAACAAAAACTTAACTATTTTAAATGTCAGATATTCCATTATTAAAATAATGGAATATCTGTGCCTTTTAATTGAATCAATTAACTTGTATTTCTGAGTTTAATGCATTAAACTCAGAAATAACTAGAGAAAATGAAAGATATATACCAGATACACCTGGTAGAACACAACAAAGGTCAATTAATACAATAAAAGATTCAGAAACTAATAGTGAACAATTTCAATCATCTGATGAACAGATAATTCAAAAACTCCATTGGAAAGAACCACAAACATTGTACTACCCAAAAACATCTGCACCAGATTTAGTATTGGATAATATTTTAAGTTTATCAGCACAACCAAATTACATTCAACTTTTCTCCCTTGTAAATGCTTAAAACAAAAACTTAAGTATTTTAATTTTTATTACTGTCTACAAAGGAAAGCTAGGTTGAATGCCTACAAGGGAGAAAATTCCTAATTGCGCCTAACCCATGGCTTATCAGGACAATCAAAGGACTCAGCAATCATTAGCTTGAAACTCAACAGCACAAAACTTTAAAACAATTAAGAAGTTATTTCTTAAATAAACTCTATATTTACCTCAATTGCTCCTAACTACAGTGGCTCTGATACCAGTGTCTCCCGGGATCTGATGTAGCAATGATGAAGTCTCTCGGCAAAATTAATAATAATAAAATTTGAAAGAGTAAATTAAAATTCGAAAAATTGAATATGATTGATGAAATAAAATTTGGATAAATAGATTGATATAAAATTTGATTTACAAAATAAGAAATAAAGAATGAGAGCATTCAGAATTCCTAAAAATTGAAACTATCTGTCCTCCCAAAAAGTCTGGTGATAAAATTATCCTTATATCATTTAAATTCGCCTAATTTCTTACATTTGAGATTGGACAAAAGTTCTGCATTTTTATCCCTTAAGTGTGATGGATCTCCAATGAAATGTTTAGCAATTGCAAAGATTAATGTTGCAACAGCATTTTGTATATGTTGATTTTCTTCATCTAAGATTGGATTATTATCATTATCAGTTTTGATTGCATTAAGTATTTCTTTTTGTTCTTTGGAATTGAGATAATTATCCCACCATCCTTTGAGTTGTCCGAAAAATCCAAATACTAATAAATCGACTATTGCCCAATCAAATATTGTTTTTTGAGTTTTATAAACATTTGATACCATTGTCATTTGTTGCAAAAGATTGAGAATGTTATATTCAGACATTCCATCTATGTTCCATTCATAAACTGTATTTGCATTATATTTGTTTTGGATTAAGGGTTTTTCTTCTAATACTAAATCTGGTGCAGATGTTTTTGGGTAATACAATTTTTGTGGTTCTTTCCAGTGGAGTTTTTGAATTATCTGTTCATCAGATGATTGAAATTGTTCAACTGGAAATGATTCGTCAATTCTCTGAGTCATTACCATAACCCTCTTCAGAGGTACAATCTATTTAAAAAAATAGAGAGGTCATGATTTCAAAAAACCAACCTCTCCAAACTATTTTCCCAAAACAAGGAGTGGTGATTACATATCCACGTCCTAAAGCTGATCAAAAATATTTTTCAAAATAGCAATTTCAACATATGGTTCTTGTTGAGCCTGAATATTTTCATGAAAATCCAAACATTGTTATCAAAAAGATTTTCAATGGTTTTCATTACAAATCATGGGATCAACAAAAACCTCAAAGTTTTTATGAAATTATTTTAATTTTATGTTAACTAACTCAAGATGTTTTTAGGGAGTCTGAATTATATTTTAGATTTCTATCCAAATCTCAATAAAATTCTTAAACCTCTTCATGAAAGACTTAAGAAAAATCCTCCACCATGGACTTAAGCCCATACAGAAGTAGTTCAATCTGTTAAAGTCCAAATCAAAGAATTACCATGTCTACATTTAGCAGACCCAAATACTTTCAAAATCGTAGCAACCGATGCTTCTAACATAGGATACGGAGGAATCCTCAAATAGTTAAAAGATAACAAAGAAAGTATAGTTCAGTATACTTCCAAACACTGGAATAGTACCCAGAAGAATTATTCCACAATAAAGAAAGAGATTCTTTCCATCGTTTTATGCATCACAAAGTTTCAAAGTTACTTGTTAAATCAAAAATTTCTTCTTAGAATTGATTGCAAATCTGCAAAAGAGATTCTTCAAAAAGATGTGAAAAATATGGCATCCAAACAGATTTTTGCGAGATGGCAAGCAATTTTATCAATCTTTGATTTTGAAATTGAGTTTAATCCAATCTTAGATGAAGAAAATCAACATATGCAAAATTTTGTTGCAACATTAATACTTGCAATTGCTAAACATTTCATTGGAGATCCATCACACTTAAGGGATAAAAATGCAGAACTTTTGTCCAATCTCAAATGTAAGAAATTGGGCGAATTTAAATGGTATAAGGATAATTTTATCACCAGAGTCATGCAAAGGACAGATAATAACCAACCCTTTTGGAAAGAAAAATTTCTAGCTGAATTACCAAATCTGCTAGGAGCAAAAGTTAGAAACAAAATAAGAGAAGATTTCAAAGGAATAATTCCTTACGAAAAATTCACATATGGTGAACTAATTAGTTACACCCAAAAAGAAGGATTAAAAATTTGTCAGGATATCAAACTACAAAAACAATTGAAAAAAGAACAAAGACAATCTAAGAAAGAATTAGGAACATTTTGCAAACAATTTGATATAAACTATAATCCAGAATGTTCTTCAATAAAATGTTGTAAAACAAAGAAATTTGAATACAAACGAAACTTTTCCAAAAACAAATATTACCAAAAACCCAAAAGATATAAAATTCAAACTAAAAAGGAATTTAAAAGCCAAGAAATCAAACCTAAAAAGGAATAGAAAAATCCAAACATAAAATGCTATAGATGTGGGAAAACAGGACATATTTCAAAATATTGTAAAATAAAGAGAAGAATAAATCAAATACAACTTGATCAAGAAACAAATCAAAAAATTTGTGAACTTCTGACATATACAACTTCAGAGACACAAACTTCAGATACTGAATCACAATCTTCATCAGATATACAAGTTAATCAAATGGATGATATAGAGACATCTTCAGATCAAGACACACTCAATGTCTTAACAAAAGACCAAGAATTGATGATGGAGATAATTGATAAAATACAAGATCCTCAAATTAAGAAAGATTATTTAGAACAATTAAAAAAATCCCTCTCTACACCAACCTTTATCTCATCAACTTCAAAATCTTATAATTTAAAAGATATAATCTTTGATAAAATACAAACATCCAACAAAGAAATCACTATCCAAGACCTCCAACATGAAATCCACTATATTAAAATAGAAATAAAATTGCTTAAACAACAACAACAGCAGCACAGTCAACAACTAAAAACTTTAGCAAACTCAAATGGAAACACTTCCAGTGAATCTTCTGATGAAGACAAACAACCATCACAAGAATTTTTAAATATCCTAACTGACGTCTCAATCCAAAAATACTTAATAAAAATATCAATTTTAATCAATAATGAATTTTTAGTAGAAACAATAGCTCTATTTGACACAGGAGCTGATCAAAATTGTATTAAAGAAGGAATAATTCCAACAAAATATTGTGAGAAAACTTTTGAAAGTTTAAAAGCAGCAAACAATGAAAAACTCCAAATCCAATACAAATTAACAAAAGCAGAAATCTGTAAAGACCAAATTACATTCAAGACACCATTTTTAATAATAAAAAATATTAGTCAAAAGGTTATATTAGGATTACCATTTATATCCCTAATCAAACCATATAAAGTAACAAATAATAGAATATCTACAAAAATCCTTGGAACAAAATTAATATGGAACTTTACAGAAAAACCAAAGATAAGAAATATAAATTTATTAAAATAAAAAACAATTACAAATCAACAAATTAATATAATAATCAAAGACAAACAAAATCAAATATTCTATCTAAAAGAAGATATTAATTTCAAAAGAATCCAACAGTAAATACAAAATCCTCAAATACAGAATAAGATAAAGTTATTGCAAACTGGGAAATTCCTAAAATACATCTAAACGAAATATACAAACAAAATAAATCTTTAATAAGTCATCTGTTAAAAACGGACTATACAATCCAATTAAAAGAAAAAGATCTCCCAATTACAAATTCTTATGAATCAATCCAATTATTAGAAAGAGAATCAATTAACAAACATATTCAAAGAAAATATAAATATATTCATATAGGATTAATTGGGAAATTCCTAAAATACATCTAAACGAAATATACAAACAAAATAAATCTTTAATAAGTCATCTGTTGAAAACGGACTATACAATCTAATTAAAAGAAAAAAATCTCCCAATTACAAATTCTTATGAATCAATCCAATTATTAGAAAGAGAATCAATTAACAAACATATTCAAAGAAAATATAAGTATATTCACATAGGATTAATTCAAGTCGCAGTTAAAGCACTCTCAAAAGAAGGTCTAAACACTTCAATCTTTATGACATTAAGAGACACCAGCTTTTAAGATTTCAATGATTCCTGTTAGCTTTAAATTGCCATATACATTTTGAAATGACAAAAACTTAAGTAAGCTTTAATTTTTTAATTCATATTGTAAATTTGCCTTATCACACATGATTTTTTCAGTCTATTTTCAAGTGAACATATCAAACATTAAGACCATGATTTAATGATGCATACTCTTATTGGTCTTAATACTTTGTAAATGTTTTGAATATTTTAGAAAATCACTTAATGAATTTTTGGACCATGTTTTCATCATAGAAAGTCAAGAAAAGCTTCCACAAAAATGTCAAAATGTTTTGGGTTGGATTAGGATCAAAGGTCATATCATTTCTAACCCAAAAGTGCACGAAAATAGCTCTCTGGAGGCATGGGATCGATCCCCTAAGGGAAGGGATCGATCCCTTTTTGGCAGTAGGCATTTTGGCGAAAGGAAAGGTCCTTCAGCCAGGATAAAGCATTCTGGAATGAAGGGATCGATCCCTTATGGAAAGGGATCGATCCTTTTGCCCGAAAATAGCCTGTAATGGCTAGTTTTGTGAGATACAATGGTCATATTCAAATTTGGCTCCACCCAACGTTCACAAACCATCCAAGGGACTATAAATAGGGGCTTAGAAGCTGAAGCAACCAAGAGGAACTACTTAGCAACTCCATAACTCATATTCCTCTAATCCTCAAACCTCAAACAACAATTCAAGAGCTCCAAAGTCTTCATCATCTATCATTCTCTCATTCCTTGTAGTGCTTAGCACAAATCTTGTATAGGTTTTCATTGTACTTAATTTCTGTAATCACTTGCCTACTTAGAGGTCTTCTTTGATTACACATTGTAAACCAATTCAATACTTGTAAAAAGGGGAGGTTTCTCTTAAGCCTAGAAAAAGAGGGAGGTTTCTCTTGAGCCTAGAAAAAGAGGGAGGTTTCTCTTGAGCCTAGAAAAAGAGGGAGGTTACTCTTGAGCCTAAGAAAAAGAGGGATTGTAATCACAAATTCAAGATAGTGGATTTGGAGAAAATCCTTGGGAGCGTCTCAAGGTAGCGGACGTAGGCAAAGTAGCCGAACCTCTATAAATCGATTGTGTAAATCTCTCTCTCCCTACTCTTTATTTACTTGCAATTATATTAGGTTTATTGCATTGAACTTGGATTGCATGCTTGCTTAGCTTAGAGAACTTAGAAAATAATCAAATAGGCTAGAGAATTTAGAAGAATCGCAAAACGAGCTTAAGGGTAGTTAAAAACCGATTCACCCCCCTCTCAATATAGCCTATAGAGCCAACAATTGGTATCAGAGCTTGGGCTCGAGATTGATTTAGACTAACCTCTATCGAGCAAAACGATCATAAATGGCTCACTTGAATGTAGGCACACCCCTAAGAGAAGAGGGACAATCATTAGTTAGACCTCCAATCTTCAATGGTGAAAATTATTCATATTGGAAAATTAGAATGATGTTATTTGTACAATCAAATGATTATGAAGTGTGGAGAATTATAGTGAATGGTCCTAGAATTCACATGAAGAAAGTAGATGAAAAAGATGTCCCTAAGAGTGAGGATGAGTGGGACACAAATGACATGAGATTGGCACAAATGAATGCCAAGGCTATGCACACCCTATTTTGTGCTTTAGGTCCCAATGAGTATAATAGAGTATCATTATGTGAGAATGCCAAGCAAATATGGGACAAATTAGCCATCACACATGAAGGGACCAATCAAGTGAAAGAGACCAAAGTAGGAATGCTCACACATGATTATGAGCTATTTAGGATGAAAGAAAATTAGTCCATTAGCGAAATGTTCACTAGGTTTAATGATATAATTAATGGACTTAAGGCTCTAGGCAAGGCTTATTCCAATGTTGAAATGGTAAAGAAAATTTTGAATAGCTTGCCTAAATCTTAGGAGGCAAAGGTAACCGCAATAGAAGAGTCTAAAAATCCAAATACCTTGTCTCTAGATGAACTTATGGGCTCCCTACTTACATATGAGATGAAATTGAAAAGAAATGAAGAGCCTTCAAAGAAAGTAGGAGTAGCATTTAAGTCTTCCACTCATGAGGTCATTGAAGATGATAGTGATGAGAGTGGAAATGAGGAAGAAAAGGAAATGGCAATGTTTGCCAAAAGATTCAATAGGTTCATGAGAATGAATGAGAGAGAGCAAAATAGGAGACATCATAGGGGAGAGTCAAGTAGAAGAGAAAAAGACCCCTTAGTGTGTTATGAGTGTAATGAACCGGGTCATACTAAGTTAGATTGCCCCTTGCTTAGAAAGGAAAAGGATAGGAAACCTAAGAAGAAAGCATTTGTGGCTGCATGGAGCGATAGTGATAGCTCCGATGAGGAGAATTGTAGATGAAGAGGTAGCCTATTCATGCTTTATGGCCATTAGTGATGATGAGGCTCGTTGTAGTTCTAGTGAAAATAATGATTATACCTTTAGTGAACTCCAAAATGCCTTTGATGATTTAGCAAATGAATTTCAATGCATGAACTCCAAATATAAGAAAATCATTGCTAAATTAAAAATAGAAAATGAAGTCTTGACTAATACTAAGCTAGAATTTGAAAAGAAATTAGTAGAAGCAAATCTAGAAATTGATGAAGTAAATAAAAAGAACTTAAATTTGCATAACTCATTTACTAGGTTTTATATAGGTCAACAAAAGCTAGATCATATGTTAGAGACCCAAAGAGCTTTCTTTGACAAAGATGGGTTAGGCTATAATGCTAAACAAAAAGAAACTTATCTTAAGAATTTCCTAGTGAGCAAAAATTCTATGCATGATTTATCTCTCACATGCTCACTTTGCAATAGAATAGGCCACACGTCACAAGCATGCACAAATAGAAAAACTTTATTTAGAGGAAGAGTTGTTAGACAAATGTGGGTACCAAAGCATGCAATAAATAATGATGATTTGAGTTTAAAATGGATCCCTAAGGGATCAAAAATTGTTAACACTAACTCTCATAGACTCAAGAAAATTTGGGTACCAAAGCATGCTTGAATTTGTTTGTTATAGGAGCGTTAGAGCATGGGAATACAATGAAACAATGGAGTTCAAATGCTCTACACGTCCCTTGGAGTTTGCTTGTGCCAATGAGAGAGAGGAAGAGCTTAAGGATCCATCCTTGGCAAGTTCACAACAATCCTTCAAGAAAGGCCTAAGGTGGATTCAACAATTCAAAGCAAAGCACTCTCAAGCAAAGGAGTTTTGTAAGCTTAATTGCTTACTCCTTAAAACTATTATTTGATTATTTGTGCTTTGATGAGAAAATGTGTTAATGATTCTTGGTGCATTATGAGTTGAATGAATAAAGAAAAGGCATGTTGAATGATTGTTGATTGGTTGATGGATGATTCTTGAGGCATTGGATTATTGGATGAAAAGCATGTTTAGTAATTTTGAAATGATTATTGGATTTCTGCATTTTGAGCAAGTTTCCTATGTGTTGATAATGTATTTACTTGTCTCAAAATACCAAATATGTCATATATGCAAAATGTCATGTCATGAGTAACAATGAAGAACTTATATGTTGGAAATCATGGCATGTTGTTCACAAGATGTATGATTTGATGATATATGTGCTTAAAACCTATGTGAACAAGTTTGTTTTGACATATTTGTGGTTTCCAATGCTTGAGTTTTGTCAAAATATGCTTAACTCCCAAAATGACATCCTTTGAGACCAAAAATGCATTTTATTGTGTAAATTCTTCCAAAATTGCAAAATCTTTTGTAAAATGGTTTTTCATTCATACAAGTCCAAAATCATGTTTTACAAATATTTAAACCCTTACTTGGACTTAAAATACTCAAAAACGAAGTTTTGGTGCCTCAAAGATTGGATTTTCTGTCAAAAACTGCAGAAACAGGATGAGGGATCGATCCCTCAACAAGCAGGATCAATCCCCCTTGGGCAGAATGCAGGAAATTTGCTTTCTGGAGTTAAGGGATCGATCCCCCTCCCATAGGGATCGATCCCCCCAAGCCAAAAAGGGCTTTTCTGCACTTTTTCAACCGAAATTGAGAAGAACTTTTCATTGTTTTGATACTTTCTCTCTTCTCAACTTAAAATTCATTGTTTTAACTTCTTTTTAATGAACTTTAAAATATGAAAAATCATTTTTCATTGATATCATGCCTCAACTCCATCAATTTCTATTATTTCCAACAAATGGTATCACTTTCAATAATCAGTATCTTTTTTCTTGAGCTCACAAGCGCAAAATCAGTTTTCTCATTGAAGATGGACAGGAATTGAATAAATCTTGAAATAATCTTGAAATATATTTTCAATGAATGCTTAAACATAATTTTGAGATTTATTTCAATGCTTTGTGAGAATTTGATGAACTTGTGCATAATGAATATTCTTCATTCCTTTTGTTCATCTTAGTCAAGCATACTTATAAGATTATGTCTCTTAGCTTGACTTATCTATTCCACACTAGGTTTCATGATAATTATACATCTAGTGGAATGATTTCAAATGTAAATTCAACAATTGGTAATGGTCATTGGCCTATAATTTATGATGGTAAATGGATCTTAAATGTTCAAATACATGAAACTTTATCATCCATGAACTTAAAATTCTTTTATGGCAAAATTATTAAAGAACTTGGGCTTTAATGACAACACCAACATTCAAAGATAAATGCAAACTTGAACAAATGAACCTTGATTGATATCCATGCATTTATTCTTGATTGTTTTGATGTTGAACTTACATGCTTGCTTGAGTTGAATCAATAATCATGCCTATGAGATGAGAATAGTTGTTTTCATGATATTATGTGCTTAACCTCACTTATAGTTTATGGATTTTAATGATAAAATATATTTTAGCTTGATAATATTGATTTACTTAGGTGAAGCCATTTTAGTTAAAATAGCATATACCCTCTAGAACGTTAAATGATGATAACAACTAGGGATATGGCTCTTAATTGATTAAAATGGTAATTTTGAATCTTTCCTTGCTCATAATTGGTTAAGGACTTGAATTAGAAAATGAGCATAGGATTTTTGTGCTTGAAACCATGGGAGAAAATGTGTTTGCTTGAATACTTTGATTTTATGAATCTTCCATATGGTATAACTTTGTGAATATGAATGTGGATTAATACTTTATGATAGTATGCTTATGTTTAATTAATCCATATGTATAGTTGATGATGTGTGATTGTGTTCTTGCATATTTAGAATGATTATTTTCTTGATATGAACACACAACACATAAATATTGGATTCATGCAAAATGACTAAGTCAACCATTAGTAACAATTGGTGTTTAGATTGAAATAACAATTAGTATCATTGGCAACCATATTTTTAATAATTGGTAAGCCAAAACTAAATTGCCAATTGGTATGCGCTTTAAATTGACATTCTTCTCATACTCCTTAGATTGAAATGACAAATAGGGAAGAATTCATATAAGACACTTTTGCATGAAACACTTTTGTGCTAGAGTTTGTGATTAATTGATATATGATTTAATTCTAGACACAATATTTCTTGAGAATGATTTATGAGCTCATGCATATGATATGTCATCTAATTTTAGCTCATAATCATGATGTCTTGCCATGCACCTTAGTTGGACTTAAGAAAACAATTGATGTACTTAGGTGCTTAATAGGATTGAAATGAGCAAGTCATATACCTTAGTAGATATTTATACACAACTTGCTTCATTAATTACCAATTGTGAACTTCTTGCAAAATTATTTATAAACAATTGGTATAGGATCATAAGTCATGTTCTTTGCATGAATTTTTCATACTCTTTATGAACAATTGACTTATTTATTTGTGCTATGAGTCCCATGGACTAACATGTTTCTTGTTGGATGGAGCATATTCTTTTATCTCTTCTCACATAGCATGTTTTATTATTTTTCCTTCTTTTTTCTATGACAAAAAGGGAGAGAGATAGATATTAAAAGGGAGAGATATTAAGGGGGAGAGATAATGGGGGAGAAATAGTTTGAAATTCATTTCAAAACCATGCTTATATTAAGGGGGAGCTTTGTAAAAATCCTGCTTTATTTGAGGGGGAGTATTTTATCAAAGAATTTTCAAAGCAAATTTACATTAAGTTTTGTCATATCAAAAAGGAGGAGATTGTTAGCTTTAAATTGCCATATATATTTGAAATGACAAAAACTTAAGTAAGCTTTAATGTTTTAATTCATATTATAAATTTGCCTTTATCACACATGATTTTCTCAGTCCATTTTCAAGTGAACATATCAAACATTAAGACCATGATTTAATGATGCATACTTTATTGGTCTTAATACTTTGTAAATGTTTTGAATATTTTAGAAAATCACTTAATGAATTTTTGGACCATGTTTTCATCAGAGAAAGTCAAGAAAAACTTCCACAAAAATGTCAAAATGTATTGGGTTGGATTAGGATCAAAGGTCATATCATTTCTAACCCAAAAGTGCAGGAAAATAGCTCTCTGGAGGCATGGGATCGATCCTTTTTTGGCAGTAGGCATTTTGGCGGAAGGAAAGGTCCCTTAGCTAGAATAAAGCATTCTGGAATGAAGGGATTGATCCCCTATGGAAAGGGATCGATCCTTTGCCCGAAAATAGCTGTAACGGCTAGTTTTGTGAGATACACGGTCATATTCAAATTTGGCTCCACCAACGTTTCACAAACCATCCAAGGGACTATAAATAGAGGCTTAGAAGCTGAAGCAACCAAGAGGAACTACTCAGCAACTCCATAACACATATTCCTCTAATCCTTAAACCTCAAACCTCAAACAACAATTTAAGAGCTCCAAAGTCTTCATCATCTATCATTCTCTCATTCCTTGTAGTGCTTAGCACAAATTTTGTATAGGTTTTCATTGTGCTTAATTTCTGTAATCACTTGCCTACTTAGAGGTCTTCTTTGATTACACATTGTAAACCAATTCAATCCTTGTAAAAAGGGGAGGTTTCTCTTAAGCCTTAGAAAAAGAGGGAGGTTTCTCTTGAGCCTAGAAAAAGAGGGAGGTTACTCTTGAGCCTAAGAAAAAGAGGGATTGTAATCACAAATTCAAGATAGTGGATTTGGAGAAAATCCTTGGGAGCGTCTCAAGGTAGAGGTCGTAGGCAAGGTAGCCGAACCTCTATAAATCAATTGTGTAAATCTCTCTCTCCCTACTCTTTATTTACTTGCAATTATATTAGGTTTATTGCATTGAACTTGGATTGCATGCTTGCCTAGCTTAGAGAACTTAGAAAATAATCAAATAGGCTAGAGAATTTAGAAGAATTGCAAAACGAGCTTAAGGGTAGTTAAAAACCGATTCACCCCCCCTCTCGGTATAGCCTATAGAGCCAACAATTCCCTCTTAGGAACTATTGAATCAAGTCTCTGTAATGGTCCAATTTATTTTAATTGTTTTCCAAACTATACTGTTTCTTTACAAGATAAAAACATCTTAGATGTTTTAACTCTTCAAATAAAAACCCATAATTATAAAATGAAACCAGGATCTGTACCTTTGGCTTTAGCTTATAAAATATTATAAAGCCATGATTTCAGCTTTAGGTTCAGGAGCCTTAATCCATAGCCCAAAAGGAGAGACACTTCTTTTCCAAACAGACATGACTAGATCCAGGATACATATTCCCAAACCAATTAAGTGGAATGAAGTTTCTTTTCCAGAGGAATGGGTTTTAGAAAAAGCAGTCCAACCTAAAACACAAGAAACAACTGAATTAAGAGTTGTCTCTCAAACTGATAATGGAGACGTCAAGATTTCTTTTAATAGAACAAATTCTATAAACTTTGGACATCTCTCCCATATTCCGATACATCTACCATATCAAAGTTTGAGATCAACTTCAAGTTTTCAAACTCCTAGATATTCAACATCATCTATTCCTTCAACTTTACAAGATTTTCAAACTGTAGCCACTAATCTCCAATTTGTAAATACATCTACAATTGTTCCTAAACCAATCTACCAAAGGCAAAGACAGCCCATGTCTCCCCAAACTAAATCACAAAGTGATGAAGATTTACCAATTTCCCCAACTTACTCTTCAATGACAAATAATCCAGAATTAAACGTTTTACAAAGAGAATTCTCTATTGATAAAGAAAAAATAAGAAAAGAATTTTATTCTAAAAAGAATAAAATCAAACATGAACTATTCTTTAAAAATCATCTAGAGAGTAAACAAGAAATCCAAGTGGAATATTATGATTTCATGAATACACATAAAATTCAAATAAAAATTTTCAAATGGTATGAACAGTATTATGATAAGTGTATTAACACAAATAATACAGTTAAAGTATGGCAAACAAATAAATCTCAAGTTGAATCTCAACATCCACCATTGACAGAAATTCAATATGAACATAAAGGATCTGGATTGAAAGCATCCCAACTCAAGGTTACAAATCCTGAAAGAGAAAATTCACAAGTCACTTATAAAGATATTAAACTCTTAATCGAACAAAATAATTTTTCAAATCTAAATCTCCATACAATAAGCCAGCATTTAGAGAAAATTGAAACAAAAATAGACAATTCAAACATCCAAACTTCTAAAAAAGACAAATCAAGTGAAGAAAAACAAAAAAAAAATTCAAAACCTTTATTTAAGCCATATGAAATATCATCAAACACTCAATTAAATTTCTTGCAAGAAATTCAACAAAGACTTAATGCATTAAACTCAGAAATAACTAGAGAAAATGAAAGATATATACCAGATACACCTGATAGAACACAACAAAGGTCAATTAATACAATAAAAGATTCAAAAACTAATAGTGAACAATTTCAATCATCTGATGAACAGATAATTCAAAAACTCCATTGGAAAGAACCACAAAAATTATACTACCCAAAAACATCTGCACCAGATTTAGTATTAGAAGAAAAACCCTTAATCCAAAACAAATATAATGCAAATACAGTTTATGAATGGAACATAGATGGAATGTCTGAATATAACATTCTCAATCTTTTGCAACAAATGACAATGGTATCAAATGTTTATAAAACTCGAAAAACAATATCTGATTGGGCAATAGCCAATTTATTAGTATCTGGATTTTCCGAACAACTCAAAGGATGGTGGGATAATTATCTCAATTCCAAAGAACAAAAAGAAATACTTAATGCAATCAAAATTGATAATGATAATAATCCAATCTTAGATGAAGAAAATCAACATATACAAAATGTTGTTGCAACATTTACAAAATGTTGTTGCAACATTAATCTTTGCAATTGCTAAACATTTCGTTGGAGATCCATCACACTTAAGGGATAAAAATGCAAAACTTTTGTCCAATCTCAAATGTAAGAAATTAGGCAAATTTAAATGGTATAAGGATAATTTTATCACTAGAGTCATGCAAAGGACAGATAATAACCAACCCTTTTGGAAAGAAAAATTTCTAGATGGATTACCAAATCTGCTAGGAGCAAAAGTTAGAAACAAAATAAGAGAAGATTTCAAAAGAATAATTTCTTATAAAAAATTGACATATGGTGAACTAATTAATTACACCCAAAAAGAAGGATTATATATATATATATATATATGTAACTGACTAAGTAACCAAAAACAGAGAGATAATAATTAGTTAATCACTTCAATGGCAGAAAGAGTAGAATTTCCTTGTTATGAAATATCAACAGCTTTTATTGCAGCAGCCTTGTATATATGCATTTGAGAATTTTTTGACACTGAGGCTTGATACAAGCCAACACAAATTCATCTACGCTGATCATTGACGATTTCCTAGCCATCCATAGCCAAAGACCTAAAATGTACTCCGGCAAAAGAAACTATACTATTATTTAATTTCAGCTACATTATAAGTTGTTTGAGACTAATTAACCATCTATACATTTGAAGGCAAATTATTGTGAATACATTCAACATGGTCCTAATCCAATCAAGGCTAGCTTTCACCAATACTCGTCTAGTGGTTCAATATGTTCCTCTCTGCCACGAATTCTACCTTTAGGAAGAGGTGGAAGATTGGATAACTTCACCAAATTATCATCTCTTACATCAGAAGAATTCTCCTTGCATGAAAAAGTGATCTTCTTCTTCTTCTTCATGAAGAACATGGAGCCTCCATTTTTCCTACCTTCACTTGACAACTTGCCATTTCCCCTACTTTTGGTGCACTCTTTGTAAGCCGCGAGAAAAGGGTCTTCGTGCCACCACCACAACCTCAAGCCTTTCACGGAAGTGCTCCGCTTTGGAGGCAGCTGTATTGAGCATGGAGGTGGAGGAGGAACTTTCTTTTCATGAACCAAAATCTTTGTCAACGAGCCACCGGCGTTATCGGAAGGAGGAGCTGTTTGGTCAAGGGCATACGACCCTATACCAGTAGGACATTGATCATAATGGCTGACCTTAGACTTGGATACCCCAGCCTTGGCCTCCCAAGAAAAGGGTATATATCCCTGTGAATGAACCTTTCTTTGACTCATTTTTCTGTACTGAAATCAAGCACTTGTTCTTGCTTATATATTATATCGAAAGAAGGGATTTAAGAATAAATTTGTTTGCCACACAATCCACACTGTCTAACGGCAGATAAGCTTATTTCTAATGAGCAAGCGAATATAACGTGAAAGTTAAGCAGCTTTCTTGCTTGCAAATGAGTTTAAGAGAAGAGATGATGAAAGTAAAGAAAGACAACAGAAAAAAAGGGCAGTTCCTTGAAATGTGCAGGTTCAATAATATCTAGCAGAAAGAGTTGAAAAGCGTGTTTGTTAATTTAACAGCCTTGAATTGACAAACCCTAGTGGTTCACTCTTCGGGTAGGTAAGGTTGATACACTGCTTTTAATCACCTACTAAAGAGAATTTTTAGTTAAGAGAAGAATCTGATTGCTGACAAATTAACCAACAAGCATTTAATAATCATGAACCAAAACCTAGCAAGAAATTAACTAAACATAAGCTTTTGTCTTCCTTGTTAACATCGGCCTTAACCAAACAGAGGAATTCTGATTAAAGTCTTTGAAAATCAAAAGATATTATTAAGTAAAATATTGAAAAAGTATCATCTTTGTATATTTAAAAGCATGTTTGCCATCAGGATTTGGGGTTGGCCAGCTTCTTTTGTTTGGAAACTTGAGGGTTGGAGACAAAATTACAGGCTAGAACATTTGCAGCTTGCAAGCAAAAATCTTGGAAAAAGAAGTGCCCAAAATGTTGGGTTGGTGGTAAGGGAGAGAGCAAATTTATGGAGTCAAGTTTAAGGAAAACAGATGATTGGATAATATGGTAAAAAAGCAGTCAAGAAATAGACATTTTATATGATGATTGCTTATTTTTGTTGCATGGAAGAAAAGAAAATAAAAACTTCTGTATTTTTCATTTGTAGATGATAAAGTTAGAAAAGAATGAAAAGTGTGGAAAAGAATATATTTTTGAATTTTTTTTATACTAACTGATTGTAATTAAAGAAGAATAAATGCAAGTGCTGACACTCGAATTTTAAATTTACAAAACAGTTACATTTTAGAAGATATAATCATTTGAATCAATATTCAAAATCTATATTTCCTTTTATGAGATGTAAAAACATGCTCTTTTTTCATTTTGCAAATAAAATGCTTTTTAAAACTCGCAGTTAAAAACATAATTTTTTATATAATTATTAATTATCTTTTAAGCATCACACCTTGACTTGAGAGAAAGCATACCTTTTTTTAGATTATGTTTGTAGGCACCTAATTTTGTCATAAGTTTAAAATTTTTATATTAATTTTTCATTTTGTTTTATTTATTTATTTTATTATTCTATTTTATTTTATTTGTTTATTTTATTTTCATTTTGTATTTTTATTTTTATTTTCATTTTCATTTTCATTTTTTTTCTTTCTTTCTTTCTTCCCATTATTTTGATTTTATTTATTATTATTTAAATTAATATTAAAACAAAAAAAAAGAAAGGGGACAGAACTGGTGCCGTTTCTGACACCCCTTCCTGCCACCACCACCCCTCCCTCACCGAGACAACCACTTTCTGCTAGCCCATCCCCTCTCCACCAGCCACCACCAACTCTGTGAGCCTCACCCTATAAGCAACCAAATCCACAAACCCTACAGGAGGATTGCTACCCGTTGGTTCAGAGCTTCCCTTTTCTTTCGACCAAAAATCACCACTGAGGAACCCTACACCTTCACCGAAATCATCACCGTATATCACCACCCTCCTTGCCCTAGCCTCACCACCGAAACCCCTAAGCACCACCACCATCGTCACCACCGAAGCCCCAAACACCACCACCAAAGCCAAAACAAACCCCCTAACCCAGATCTAGAAAACCCTAACCCGGATCTGGAAAACCCAAGAACCGAGACCCTCAAAACTCAGAACCTAAACCCTAAACCAAAAATCAATCTTCAAGTACCTGAAAGAAAAACAACAACAACAATACAAGCCCAAAACCATCCGAACCATCAACCAAACAAAAAAACAAAAAAAAGGGGTAAATCATCTCTGTCTAGGCTAAATCAATAGGGTTAAAGAAGTTTTTAGGAAGAACGGAGGCCAGATCTGAGGAGAGGGATACGAGGGGAGTGTTTTTGGTGTGTTGGGAAGACTACCGGTGACCGGCGCACGGCGGCCGGCAATCGTCCGGAGAGGGAGAGAGGCGAGAGGCTTGAGAGGATTTTGCCTTTTTTTTGGGAGAAACCGGGTAAAGTGAAGGAAGAAAAAAAAATAGGGCCTTTTATAGAGGAGCAAAACGAGGCGTTTTGAGGGCTGGAAGATCCGCGCGGCGACCCGACCCGACCCACGATCCGCGCACCCGGTTCCCGCACCCGCCGTCGACCCGGTTCCGGCACCCACGTGTCGACCCGACCCGCTCCGCTCACGCACCTGATTCGGCCCGTTTTGGCTTGCTTCGGCCCAGCAGTCTCAGCCCGCTTCAAGTGGCTATTGGGCTCGATTTTGGGCCTGCGTTGGAAGGGCTTTCTTTGGGTTTTCAAGCCCAATCCGTTTGGTATATTTTATTTTATTTCCTTATTTATCTATTCAGTATTTATTTATTTATTCTGTTAAATAAATTATTTCATGTATCTTTAATATATTTACATAATACAAAAATAAATATATGTTTGTATATAAAATTCTTTAGGAGCTAATGATTTTAGGTTTAATTATAGAGTCATTAATAAATATATGGTTTTGAGATATAAATAAATAAATAAAATATACAAATAACTATATGAAATATATATGGTTTAAATGTATAAAAATAAATATGGAAATAAGTAGGTAAATAAATATAAGGAGTATTTAGTTTAAAATATATATAAATATTTATAATAAAAAATGTATATAAATATATATATATATATATATATATATATAAGGTACATAAAATAAGTATACAAAATACATATAACCATATAGTTGTTTTTCTATATATAATAAATATTTTCTTAAACAATTTATTATGAAAATCTTTTTAGGTATATAATTTTAAAATGTACATAGGAAATATAAAATGTATAAATAAATTTATAATATGACTATATAATTTTTTATATATATAATTTTCTTTTTATTATTAAACAATTTACCATGAAATAATATTTTAAGAAGCTAAAAAATAAAATAAGAATACAAAAATAAAATAAATAAATAAAGTAAGCATGAATCCCGATGATAAGTTTCCGTAGAAGTCGCAAGTAGCGATTCTTCGAAAAACTTTAGGTGAGAGGAATTTATCCGATGTCGCCAAAAGTATTGGGATATTCGATATAATTTCTCAAAATTCAAATTCATACTTATTTTAAATAAATATATATAATAATATATTTTGCAATGACAGAAAATGAATATTTAGAAAAAAAAATACTAATTAAAATTAATAAAAACAAAAGAAGCAATGAAGATAGCTAGAAAGGATTAATAAGAATGTAGATTTTAGGAACATATAAATACAAACAATCAAACCAATAAAAATTGAGAACAATAAAATTTCAAAAGTAATTAAATTAACTAAATAAGTGGTAATAGAATTTCAATAATAAAAAACCATAGTTAAAGGAATTAAGTTAATAAATCTAAATAAAAAATAAGAATCAATAAAGATGAAATATTCTAATTATTCGCAAGAGATAAAAGTCCCTCCGATGATGAGATGTTACGGAAGTCACAAGTAGTGATTCCTAACTGATCCCTAGGTAAGAGAAATTTCACTAAATGTTGCCAAAAGTATTGGAATGTTTAGTATGGTTTTTCAATAAATAAGCTTTTATCTCAAAAATATTTGATAATAAAAATAAAAAATAAAATCAACAAAAATAATAAAACAAATAATGTAAAATAACAAAATGAAGATAAACAATGAACATGTTAAATAAGAAAGTAAAAATCTATATGCATTGTATATTGTATGCTTGCATCATATGCATAAATGTTAATATTATAATAAATGGAGTTCCTCCGATGATGGGATGTTACGGAAGTCACAAGTAGTGATTCCTAACTGATCCCTAGGTGAGAAGAGTCCTACTAAATGTTGCCAAAAGTATTGGAATATTTAGTATGATTTTTTAATACAAGAATTTTTATTTTTTCAAAAATAAAAAAAACAAATAATATAAAAAATAAAGAAATGATAAATACATTAAGTAGACATGCATGCTCATCATTTATTATCTATTTACATCACATGCATTCACGCGAATTTAAAATGTGAATCCTCCGAGGATGAGATTCTATAGAAGTTACAAGTAGTGATTCTTTAGAAATCTCTAGGTGAGGAGAATTATTTCAAATGTTGCCAAAAGTATTGAAATATTTGATTTAATTTTTCAATAAATGGGGTCCATGTTAATTTTCAAAGGAAGCTTTTAAACATACATATAATAGTAATTTTAAGCCAACACACAAAATTCTCCAAAATGAGCAAATTAATTTTAAACCAAGACTTTTTTATTAAAATCAAAAAATACCACGTAGTTAGGATGGTACCGTTTTCTAACGGGTGTTGTGAGGGTGCTAATCCTTCCTCACACATAACCGTACCCCCGAACCCGATTTTTGTTTTCGCAGACTCAAATTGTCTTTTTAATAAAACTTGATTAATTTTGAGATTTTATTAATAAGATAAATATTTTAGGTGGCCAATCACACCTAGTCAAAAAAGATTGGTGGCGACTCCCTTTGTTTTTAAAGTGTTTTCAAAATCGTCGAGCGCGAAGCCGTTACAATAGCTTGGCGACTCCACTAGGGACGCTAAGAGGGTCAAGCCATTAATTGACCATGTGGTGTCTTGAATTTTCATTCGATAGCCTTGGTTAACATTTAAGTCTAGTTTTTCATTTTAAAACAAATTTCTTTAAAACCAAAAATAATAATCCTTTCATTCATTTTTGAACTTTTGATTCATTACATTCTTTGTATGTGAAGATATTGTAAATAAAGTAGAATATATGCTCATTCATTTTACATACATAAATGCATTGGCATAACATGAGCTCTATACCCGGGCTTTGTCCTCCTTAGGAGGGAGTAAAGTACCTATGCTCTCGTGAGGTAATCACCTCCGCAATGGCAAGTGAAATACTCCCACTCAAATCTGTTCCCTACTAGTCCAGTGTGGACGACAGTAGAGAATGGTTTGGGAACCTGTTAGATGGGTGATACCTCAAACAAGCATATAGTGTGTTGTGAGGAGACCAACCTAGGATAGAGCCATTTCCACCTTTTTGAGATTGACCTTTGATAGGGCATAAATAAGCATTTCATTTTTTATCTGCTTTTATTTCTTTTGTTTATATGTTTTATACACATACTGATTCGTATTTGTTTTCCTGTTTTCTTTTGCATAAATCACCTTGCATCACATAGTCACATAAGGGGTGTTTTTAGCCATGGCTCTCTTCAACGAGGAATTTTTCACAGAATCCATAGAAAGGTTGGCTTGTTCATCATCAGTGAATGTTCTGTGTGATTCCTATAGAGAAGTGCAAATGTGGTCCGAAAGAGTTCAGCAAGTGAAAGGAGATTGTTTGACTGGAGATTTTGTGTCCCCACTACCGCAAGAGGTGAATTTGAATTTGAAACAAAACAACCTAATAGACTTAGCCAATTTATGGAATCAAATCAGCGAGGAGAGGAAGAAGGATTTCTGGGAGAAATATGGCCAAATAGAATCCTTGATTACTGTGAAAGTTGAAGAACCTATGATTAGAGCAGCCATACAGTTTTGGGATCCTTCTCACAAGTGTTTTTCTTTCAATGGGTTGGACTTAACACCTACGGTCGAGGAATACTCCATTTTGTTAGGAATAGATCTGAAAGTCCGGATAAGATATACGTTCGGAAGCTAAAGTCCAGATTTCGTAAGAAGCTAGCTAAGCTTTTGGGAGTCAGACCGGAGGATGTAGATCTCCATGTGAAGCATAAAGGGTCCAACATCTGTGTGCCGTGGGATTTTCTTCATGAATTCATCAAAGGGCACATTAATGATGAACAAGGGTTGACAGTTTTTGCTTTGGCAGTCTATGGTTTGGTTATCTTCCCGAAGGTATTAGGACACATTGAAATAGCTGTAATAGATCTTTTTGAGCAAATCGAGAATAATGGAAATCCATCGCCTGCTATTCTAGCTGAAACTTTTAGATCTCTGAATCATTGTAGGCGAAATGAAGAAGGTCGATTTGTGGGGTGTATACAGTTACTTCATGTTTGGGTGAAGAGCCATTTCAAGTGCGAGGAAAAAGCGTTCAAGAGAACATTCATCCATCACCGTGCCCCGATCAAAGAGTTTTGCAACAGCAAGTGGCCGAAACCGAAGAACAAAGAAGAATGGGCCGATTTTCTGCAAAGACTCGGGGAAAATCAAGTAGTGTGGATGGCACCATGGATGCCTCATGTACCCGTCTTATATCGATGCGGAGAAGAGTCGTGGGTACAACTTTTGGGACCATGGGGAATAGTGAGCTACGCGCCGCTTATAGTACTACGACAATTTGGAGCAAAACAATTCATTCCTCCGACACATAAACTCAATGACGTGGAATTTTCTTATGGTGAATCGAGGCAATGAAGAAAGTCGAACAAGCTGTTCGATCGTGGAAATAAACCCGAAGAGTCAATCTTGGACCCCTCTCTGATAAGACTACCCCAGAATACTTGGTGTGGAGGACAAAGCAAGTGAGGGAGGTAGTCTTTCTCCTAAGAGAATGCAACATGCCTCTAGAACCGGAAGTAGAAATATCCGAGGTTGAGATCGCTAGGCAGCAATACAAGATAGAGGAGGAAAGGTGGAGGCAAGAGAATTTGAAGCTTCGAAAAGAAATGGAACAGCTCAGATACGAGGCAGAAATGCGAGAAGCCAAGCTCAAGAAGGTCCAACAAGAACACAATGTTACCAGCAAGGATCTCAAAAGTCTGCACTTAGAGAACAAAAAGTTAAGATCTGAAATGAGGGTCGGAGGAATTATGCAAACTTCAAATGAAAGGAAAAGGGAATTAGAAGACTTGCACAAAAGGGTAGAACACTGGGCACACAAAGCCAAGAAGAGTGAAGAAGAAGTCGTTTATTTGTCCCAAGAACGGCAAAATTGGGAAGGCATGTACTCAGCAAGCGCAAGGAAATTAGCCCAATGTCAGAAAGAAAACGAGGAACTAAAGGAGAAGTTGAAAAAGGGAAAGCAAGTTGAGATAGATGATGAAAAAGCTACATTGCAACAAAAGGTTCAGATGTTAGAGGAACAGCTACAAGAACATAAGAACCACATCAAAGTGATAATAGAAGATTGGGAACAAAGTGAAAACAACTGGAGTTATGGATATGACATGGCACAGGATGCAAGCATGACGTGGAGAGTGGAAAATCTAGGGAGACAGCAATATATAGAACACATGGCCACTCAAGTTTGCAAGGTCGTGACAAAGGCAAGGGAAATGGTTGATAAAGCTGAAGCTCTGAGACAAGAAATCCTTCCAACAGAAAAATATGGGCAAAAGCTGCTGAACTTTTTAGACGAGGCTAGGGATCAATATCAACAAGTTAGTCGTTTTTATGGATTTAATCAGAATATGATCGGAATGTAACAAGTGACTTTTTGAATCAATGAAAGTTCCTTTTTGTTGAAATTGTTATGGCTTAAATATCCCTTAAAGTATCATTTATTTAACATCACATTCATTCATCTAACATCACATTCATTCATTCCTTCATATAGTTTAAATAAAACGTAATATTTCAAAGATTGCATCATGTAGTAATTAGTTTCTTATTGTGGTAATCAAGATTCAAGGGTAGCTTTAACATTCAAGATTCCAGCCCAAATTCCCAAACACTCATACAATACCCAGTCACGCTCAAGAGCAATGGAGGAAGAACATGGAAATAGGATGGATAGGATGGAGAAAGCGCAAGAAGAAATCCGAGGGCAGTTAGCCGCTTTAATGGAAATGATGGCAAGGATGAACCGAGAGAAAGAATTGGCTACAGAAACACCTAACCCAGGGACAGATCAGCCCCGGGAAGATGATGATCCCCAATACCCTCCAGGGTTTACCCCATTTCATGCCCAATCCTCACAAGGCATACCTCCACCTCCACCTCCTCCACAGCCTATGGGCAGCTACGCTTACGTGTATCCGGGAGCACCAAGCACCTCAGCACAACCTCATATCACAGTGCCTATACCTCCCACTCAAGGGACAAGACCTGTAGATCCAATTGAAGTCCTTGACTTAGATGATCCAAGAGAGCAAGAGAAATTAAAGGGTAGCGTGTCGGAGGTTAAAGGTGATTCCGACTCTAAGAAATTCAGCATTATAGAAGAAAGGTTACGGGCCATCAAGGGCAGTGATTTCTATGGATCAGTGGATGCAATGGGATTGTGCTTAGTTCCGGATGTGGTAATCCCTCCTAAGTTCAAAACTCCTGAGTTTGAGAAATATGATGGGACCAAGTGCTCCATTACTCATGTGACAATGTACTGTCGTAAAATGGCCGCTTATAATCATGACGACAAGCTGTTGGTACATGTGTTCCAAGACAGCCTCACAGGGTCCGCTGCTAGGTGGTATGTGCAGCTAGATCGTACACGCATCCACAATTGGAGTGACTTAGCTAGAGCATTTATTGCACAGTACAAACATGTCACGGATATGGCCCCAGATAGGTTATCTCTGCAAAATATCGAAAAGAAGGCCAATGAAAGTTTCAAAGAGTATGCTCAACAATGGAGAGACTCGGCTGCGTAAGTCCAACCGCCTTTGACTGAGAAGGAGATTACAGTGCTATTTGTTAACACTCTGAATGCCCCCTATTATGAACGTATGATAGGGAACGCAACAAAAAATTTCGCTGACATGGTCATCACCGGTGAAATAATCGAAAATGCAATTAAGAGTAGGAAGTTGGAAGGCAGTGATTCGAAGAAGGGTGGAGTGTCCAAGAAGAAAGAGGTTTAAACCCAAGCAGTCACCCATACAACACCCCGATATAGGGGATATGCACCTTCCTCACCTCGATTTCGACCACAGGCTCAACCTTACCCATATTACCAACCCTATTTCCCGGCCTCAAACAATATTTCTCCTGTTCCTTACCAAAGCCCATTACAGCCACCAACTTTTCGCCCAGATTTTCGTCCTCCAGCACCTTACTATACACCAGCGCCTACGGTCCAACCTTACCAATCAAACAGTAGCCCAATGGCTAACCAAAGGCCTCCCCGAAGAAATACTGAAAGGCCTCCTATTGATCCTATCCCCATGACATACACAGACTTATTCCCACAATTGGTAAAAGGTCACATGCTCGCACCTCTTTACATGGAGCCAATGAGACCACCTTTTCCAAGATGGTATGACCCCGGTGCTCGATGCGACTATCATGGTGGAAACCTGGGTCATTCAACGAAAAATTGCACGGCTTTGAAATATAAGGTGTAAGATTTGGTCAAATCAGGGAGGTTGACTTTTTCCAAGGAAGTGGAGCCAAGTATCAGTGCTAACCCACTGCCCAGTCATAGTGGAGGATCGGTTAGTGCAGCTGAAGTTGGGAGGAAATGTTGCATAAAAGGACACGTGGAAGAGGTTAGGACTCCAATGAGCCTAGTATTCGATGTTCTAACCAAGGCCAAGATGATTCAGCCTACATCGTTGGAATCGAAAGTCCATCAAGATGAACTCGACTCAGATCAATGTGTGAATATCATATAGGATCTGTGGGCCATTCTATCCAAAACTGTCATCAATTTCGACAAGTGGTCCAATCAATGATGGATTCATTCTTAATAGAGTTCTATACGAAGGAGGAGGAAGATGTGGTGAGTACTGCTTCAGGTGAATCTTCAGAAGACGATTATCCATGGGGAAAGCCAATGACAGTATTTTACAAAGAAAAACCCAGTCCCAAGGTGGAAGAATCTAGCTTTGTCACTCCTCTGACCATGACAATCAAGATTCCGAGCTCTTTCCCTTACAAGAGTAATAAAGCTGTCCCTTGGAAATATGAATTCAAAGCAGTGATTGAAGGGTCAGACAACGTGGGCTCGAACAAGTTGGCCATACCGGGTAGTGCAAACATAAGTGGAGTAAGTGGAATTATGCGAAGTGGAAGGTGCTATACACCGGAGATGTTAAATAAGGCCAGAAAAGGGAAAGCAAAAGAGGGTGAAGAGGACAATCAAGCGGAAAAAGAAGAGGAGCAGGCTTTGTTCTCCAAGGACCAAGAGGAAAAGCTACAAAAGCCGGTGTCAGAAGAGGATGCAAGGGAATTTTTAAAATTGATCAAGCACAGCGAATACAGTGTAATTGAGCAATTGAATAAGATGCCTGCTCGGATTTTGCTATTATCCTTGTTACTGAATTCAGAATCACACCGGAATGCCTTAATGAAGGTATTGAATCAAGCCTATGTGCCTCATGACATTCCGGTTGACAGTATGGACAAGTTGGCGGGAAATATCACAGCGGCAAACTTTATATCTTTCACTGATGACGAAATTCTGCCGGAAGGGCGAAGGAGTATTAAGGCCTTGAATATCACTACCAGCTGCAAGGGCCACACGATCGCCAAGGTGTTGATTGATAATGGCTCATCGATAAACGTCATGCCTATGGCCACGCTAAAAAAGATGTCGGTTGACCTGTCTTACATACAACCGAGTAATATTGTTGTGAGGGCCTTCGATGGTTCTAGAAGGGATGTTGTAGGTGATATTGAAATCCCAATTGAAATAGGGCCAGTTACTTTCAATGTCCAATTCCAAGTGATGGATATTTCCCATCCTACAGTTTCCTGCTGGGGAGACCATGGATCCATACGGCGGGCGCTGTTCCTTCGTCATTGCACCAGAAAGTAAAATTTTTCGTTGGTGATAAACAAGTAACTGTTTCGGGAGAAGAAGACCTTTTAATCACCAAACCTTGTCTGTACCCTACATTGAGGCAGCCGAGGAAGCATTAGAGTTTTCTTTCCGGGCCTTTGAGATAGTGAATGCAACATATGTGGGAGAAGGATCAAGAATACCCACTCCTCGGTTGTCAACCACCACCAAGATGCTTGTTAAACAGACACTGCAAAAGGGTTGGCGTGTCGGGAGAGGTCTGGGGAGAAATCTCCAAGGACAAAGGAAACCTGTAAAGATCATGGAGAACAAAGACAGGTTTGGCCTCGGATACAAGGCCACTGATTCAGAGAGGAGAAAGATCTTGGAAGAAAGAAGAAAGAAAAGAATAGCCCGCCTCCGAGGATACGAAGAAGAACCGGAGAAGATGGTGGTCCCGTACCTCTATGATACATTTCGTTTTGGCGGATGCTATCACCCCGATTCGTTAGAGGTAGTGGAAGCGGGACCTATGTTATTGATGAAAGAATCCTCTCGCGGGTTCATAGTCTAAACGGTGCATGGGAAAATGACAACTTTAGATATAGAAATGATTGTGTTGTTGGGCGCAAAGCTGAAAGACTGAATTGTTGAAAGAATACCTTCTATCTTTTTGTTTTTTCTTTTGTAATGTAGTAAGGTAGATTATCAACATCTCGGTCTAGAGAGCTCTAGAAGATTTTTTGTAAACTTGATCTTCATCATCATTTCAATAAATTAACAAGTTCAATGCATTTCAAGTGCTTTCTTTCCATCCATCATCATTTTTGTGACTGTTCTTTCTTTTCATTCACTACAATTGGTAAGAACAACCAACCATATTTGTCAAATCTTTACTTTTTCAGGAAAATAAATAATGAATGTGAAGATAACCTTAACAGCTATCCGGGGTTTGATTTTGAAAATTCTATGCATGTTGGTGAACTCGATAGTAGTGTAGATTCAGACGAGGATGCTTTGTCTCCAGATCTATTGAAAATGATTGAGCAAGAGAAAAAACCAATTGAACCCCACAAAGAGGTAATTGATATGGTCAACCTAGGGGATGATGAGAACGTCAAAGAAGTCAAAGTAGGCACAGCACTTCCATTGGTTGAAAGGCAAAGGCTAAAGGAATTACTTCGTGAGTATGTCGATGTGTTTGCTTGGTCTTATCAAGACATGCCCGGGTTAAACACTGACGTTGTGGAGCACCGTCTGCCTTTGAAAACAGAATGTAAGCCAGTACAACAGAAGCTTAGGCTCATGAAGCCGGAGATGTTGTTGAAGGTGAAGGAAGAAGTAGAAAAACAATTCGATGCAGGGTTCTTAAAGGTATCCAAGTATCCGGAATGGGTGGCTAACATAGTTCCTATGCCGAAAAAAGATGGGAAAGTAAGGATGTGTGTGGATTATCGAGACCTAAACAGAGCTAGCCCTAAGGATAATTTTCCATTGCCTCATATTGATACCCTGGTGGATAATACAGCCCAACACTACATGTTTTCATTCATGGATGGTTTTTCAGGCTACAATCAGATTAAAATGGCTGAGGATGACATGGAGAAAACCACTTTTGTGACAGTTTGGGGCACATTTTGCTACAAAGTTATGCCTTTTGGTCTAAAGAATGTCGGGGCCACCTACCAAAGGGCAATGGTAACACTCTTTCATGACATGATGCATAAAGAAATAGAGGTGTATGTAGATGACATGATTGCCAAGTCCCGAGGAGAAGAGGATCATGTAGCCAACCTTCGAAAGCTGTTCCAAAGGTTACGGAAGTTTCAGCTCAAGTTGAACCCTGCCAAATGCACTTTTGGTGTTAAATCGGGAAAGTTGTTAGGGTTTGTAGTCAGTGAAAAGGGAATCGAAGTGGACCCAGACAAAATCAGCGCAATACAAAATCTGTCGCCTCCACGAACACAGAAGGAAGTAAGAGGCTTTTTGGGAAGGTTGAACTATATTTCCCGTTTCATCTCGCAACTTATGCTTAAATGCGATCCTATTTTTAAGTTGCTTCGGAAACAAGATCCGAGAGAATGGAATGAGGAATGCCAAGAGGCTTTTGAAAAGGTGAAAAGGTATTTGTCAAATCCACTTGTCCTAGTACCGCCGATGGCTAGAAAACCCTTGTTGCTATACATGACTGTCAATGAACACTCTATGGGATGCGTACTGAGCCAACATGATGATACGAGCAAGAAAGAACGGGCTATCTACTGCATGAGCAAGAAGTTCACTGATTACGAGGCCAAGTACACTACAATAGAAAAAATGTGCTGCGCATTGACTTGGGTTGCTCGTAGATTGAGGCAGTATATGTTGTATCATTCGACTTGGTTGATAGCTAGATTGGATCTCCTCAAGTACATCTTTGAGAAACCATCATTGTCAAGCAGACTAGCTAGGTGGCAAGTTATGCTTTCTGAATATGACATCGTGTACGTATCTCAAAAAGCAGTCAAAGGTGGAGCAATAGCCGACTTCCTCGCAGATCGTGCTACTGATGAATATGAGCCTATCAAGCTAGATTTTCCAGATGAAGATATAATGTCTGTCTTTCAAGCGGAAAAGGAAGAGTCCGACAGCAAACCATGGAAAATGTTCTTCGATGGCGCATCCAACGCCCTAGGGCACGGGATAGGGGCGGTTTTAATATCTCCAAATGGAAAATATTACCCGTCCACAGCCAGATTAAATTTCAATTGTACCAACAACATGGCCGAGTATGAAGCTTGTGTAATGGGCTTAGAAGCTGCAATTGAGAGGGGAATCAGAAACCTAGTGTCGTAACGTATCAGGCTTCGGGGGAAACCTAATAGCTAGACACAAAACTATGGAGTCGCCACCAATCATTCTAACCTAGGTGTGATTGGTCACCTATTCAAACTAAGGATAAGGCTTGGTCTACGTTAAGAGTTCTAAGTTCGGGAGTACGGTTACGTGTGAGGAAGTATTAGCACCCTCACAACGCCCATCCTAAAATGGTACCAAGTGATCTAAGGTTATCTTAATTTTGCCTTTTACTTTAATTTCGATATAATTAAATATTGAAAAATCTTTTAAGTCTCCTCCATCAAGCTGGTCGGATAACCTAAAAGTTTTTCTCACCTCAAGAGTATTCAAGTATGACCAATCGCCTTTCTTGAAGAGGCTCCGTCGTCGGATTGTTTACATATTTTATGCAATCCCTATTTAGACTCCTACCCAATTTTCATTTATTATTTTATCCTATTTTATTCTATTATTTTCTTATATAAATTATTATTTCATATATTTTTATCTTTAAATAAACATGAATTATTTGATGTTAAAGATTTTCTTAAAGACCTTCCATCAAGCTGGTAAGACCTTAAAGAAACTTTCTCACCTTAGGAATTTTTAAAGAAACTACTCAAGCGCAATTTCCTTTAAATTCCATCCTCGGAATAATTCACATTAAAATATTTAATTTAATTTAATTTCTATTTATTTTAATTCTTTTCTAATTTTAATTCTAATTTATTAATTTGATCTTTATTATAATAAATTTAATTTTAATTTACTATTTTTTAATCTAATTTAATTCTTATTTTTTATAATTAAATTTATTAAATCTTGGAAATATTCTTTAAATCTTCCATCAAGCTGGCAAGACTTAAAAGAACTCTCCTCACCTCAAGATATCTAAAAGTACTACTCGAGCGCAGTCCTTTTAGAATTCCATCGTCGGAATGTTTATAGTTATATTATCTTATTCTATTTCTAAATATATATTGAAATTTTTTTTGACTTTTAATTCCTAATTTGATTACTAATTTTTTTAATTGCGCTTACTTTTCATTAATTCTTATTTCAATTTTTTAAAGATTTTTAAGTTTTAAATATCGGAAATAAGTTTTTAAATCTTCCATCAAGCTGGTAAGATTTAAAAAAAAACTTCCTCACCTCAAGATATCTAAAAGGAGTCTCGATCGACTTTCTTAAATTACATCATTGGTATAATCCACACTTATCAATTAACTTTATTTTTATTTCTAAAGAACTAATTTTTCTTTTTAAAATTTAGTTTCCTTATCTATTATTTTAACCAAATATATTTATTTAAACATTTTTCGTAAATTTATTACAATTATTTACAAACCTAAATAAATTAATTTAATAAATTAATTAATCTACCTAGTTTAATAAAATTTCCTAATTTAAATTTAACTATCCTAAATATTCATTAAAACTACTAATATAATCATAGATATAAAACTAATGAAAAAAAAAACGAAGCTATTTTACCTATACAGTGAACGGCACTTGCTTTGTGGTCTATTTTGCTACCTCACGTCTCCCCTGTTCCAACCGAATACCTCAGCTCTAAACAACAGCCATTCCAACGTTCTTATGGCTTAGAAGGGTTAGCCAAATGAGGTGGTAACAATGTGAGCAGCTTCTCCTTTCTTCTCCCTATCGCTCCTGGTTTTTCAGCTTGTTTCTTGGTCAGTTTTCTGCCTTCATGCTCCCCCCATTTCCATACGTGTCTTCACTTCATGCACGCACCATCAGCCACGCAGCAGCACATTCCACGTACATCGTCTGTTCTGCCTTCACGAACGGCAAGCCAACCACGCCACTCTTGCTTCCAGCCTTCTACACAGCCTCAGTCAAACAACAGCTTCCAAAACTCCACGACAAAACTGAACCGCAGCAGCCTTTTGCAGTACACGTTCTTCCTCTGTATTAATGAGTTACAGCAGCAGCAAGGGTTAGCAGGGGTGGTGGCGTGAAACTAGCAGCAGGCAGAGAAGAGATGATAGTGTAGGTGGCTCGGGTGAGGATGATGACCGTGATGATGGTGGTGGACGAATGCTGGAGGCTGTGGTTTGGTGAAGCAAAGGTGATGGACAAGGTTTGATAGCTAGATCAAGGTGAAGATGATGATCGTTTCATGAGCTGGGCACGGGTTCAAGATATAATGTGGTAAGGTGGCTGCATCCAGTAGTGAGGATGACAGAGGATGGTGGCCTCGGTTTTGAGGATGAAAGTTGATCAGAATCACTTGGTTGGGAAGCTGTTCAGCAAAAAAAAATGCCGTCCGTTTTCCTCTTCTTTCTTAGGGTTTTCTCCTCTCTTTTTTCTAGGGTTTTTTTTAGGTTTTTTTCTGTGTGTTTTTTTTCCTAGGGTTTTTCTCTAGGGTTTTCTCCTCCATATTTTTATTTTTTGTGCCTCTATATAGGCTTAGGAATTTATCAATTTTAGAATCTGTTTTAATGGCCAAAATCACCTCCCATAAATTTTGATTCTCATTTCTATTTATTTTGCTTCAATAATTAATTCCAGAATATCTTCATTGATGTATAATTCTTTTCCTAATTGATTTCCTTCCCAAAAACTTTAATTGTAATTATCTCTACTTGTTTAGTCTGATTTAATTTCTTTCCAATTTCTGACCAGATTTTTATTTTGATTTCTTTCTTGAATTCCCAAATCAGATTTTTTACTTTGCCTTTATAGTAAGATCCCGATTTTCCTTTCCGAATTTCTTTTTTTCGGAGCTTGACCACTTTATTATTTTTTTCTATTTTTTTATTTTCTTTTCATTTTTTTTAATAATAAACAAGATAGTAATACAAAAATTAGATTCATCTTCTAATTATCAAACCCAATAGGCCCAATAACATTAAAAGATCCCGGACAAAATGGGGTGTCTACAGTTGCCCCCTCTTTGTACATTTGCTATGAAATAGTAATTGTGCAAAGACATAGACATCCATTTTGTCCGTATCCGTTTTATTATTTTTTTTTCTTTTTTTTCAATTTTTTTATATTTACTTATTCTAAAAGAAATTGGTTTTCATCATGAAAATGCTCCTTTGACCAGGAAGGCCCTGAAGCTTTAAATTTTCTCATCTCTAAAATGCTCCTTCGACTAAGAAGGCCCTGAAACTTTAAATTTCTCATCTCTAAAATGCTCCTTCGACTAGGAAGGCCCTGAAACTTTAAATTTTCTCATCTGAAAGTGCTCCTTCGACTAGGAAGGCCCTGAAACTTTAAATTCTCTCATCTCTTAAATGCTCCTTCGACTAGGAAGGCCCTGAAACTTTAAAATTCTCTCATCTCTTAAATGCTCCTTCGACTAGGAAGGCCCTGAAACTTTAAATTCTCTCATCTCTTAAATGCTCCTTCGACTAGGAAGGCCCTGAAACTTTAAATTCTCTCATCTCTTAAATGCTCCTTCGACTAGGAAGGCCCTGAAACTTTAAATTTTCTCATCTGAAAGTGCTCCTTCGACTAGGAAGGCCCTGAAACTTTAAATTCTCTCATCTCTTAAATGCTCCTTCGACTAAGAAGGCCCTGAAACTTTAAAAATATCTCATCTTCAAAATGCTCCTTCGACTAGGAAGGCCCTGAAACTTTAAATTTTCTCATCTCCAAAATGCTCCTTCGACTAGGATGGCCCTGAAACTTTAAATTTTCTCATCTCTTAAATGCTCCTTCGACTAAGAAGGCCCTGAAACTTTAAATTTCTCATCTCCAAAATGCTCCTTCGACTAAGAAGGCCCTGAAACTTTAAATTTCTCATCTCCAAAATGCTCCTTCGACTAGGAAGGCCCTGAAACTTTAAATTTGCTCATTTAAATGTGTTCAATTATGCCCGGAGGTTTTATGGATTGTACCCAGAAGATTTGACGAATCATGCCTGGAGGTCTTACAGATTGTACCTGGAGGTTCTAATGAATCATGCCCGGAGGTCTTATAGATTGTACCTGGAGGTTTTAATAAATCAAGCCCGGAGGTCTTACAGATTGTACCCGGAGGTTTTAATGAATCGAGCCCGGAGGTCTTACAGATTGTACCCGGAGGCTTTGACCTTATCTCATCATTTCAATTCTATCTTCTAGATCATCTTATTATTCCAGTTTCTTCTTTTTGTTATTTCCTATCACACTTTTTCATCTCATCACATCTTTCAATCCCTTTTTCATTATCCCATCATATCCATAACTTTTTAATTTCCTCTTTCTTTCCAAATTTTAACATTTTTGTTTCAAAACTTCATACCTTTTTTTTTGTCACATCTTATTCCTAATCTTTCTCACATTTTCTGACTTTTTTTTTTCTTTTTTAAGATTTTCCAAATTTTTAGTCATCTAGTCTTCCAGAACCTTCTTTTTTTTTTATCCTATTGTCTTAACAAACAAACTCTCTCTTTTTTTTGTGTCAGAATGCATGTAATGGAATGCAATGTCACGTATGCCATGAATGCAATGCAAATGATAAACAATGCCTTACCAAGTCACATCATCAGCCTACCTTATTCCTTTCTTCAAAAATTTGTCATCCTTCAATCTTCTCTTTGTCTTATCATTCAATCTTTCAATGCCTCATCATTCTTCTTTCTTCAAATTTAGCAATCTTAAAATCATTTGCCCCATCATTGTCATTCATTCAGTCTTTTTCATGCCCCACGATTCTTCTTTCTTTAAATTTAGCAATCATCAATCATTCAATCTACCTGTTGCCCCATCATCATCATTCATTTAGTTTTCTTCTTGCCTCGCAATTCTTATCAACTTAAAATTCATCAATCCAAATCATAACAACAAAATCACCTCAAACTACTCACAAGAACACTTCACCACTTCTCATATCTTCCAGAAGATTCATGCTCTCATAACAACCAAAGATTGCCCCAAGAATAGTCTTAAAAACATCATCACCACACTTGATTTCTTTAAAACAAGAACTTGCCCCCATAAAATCTCAAAACTCTCATTTTTCACTTCTTCAAGTTTCTTTTTGAAAATAGAAAATTGCCCCACATAATAACTTTCCAAGTAAAAAACATTTGACATTTAAATCTCTTAAAAATTGGTGATTACTATTGAGAACAAATAGAATGAGTTACAACTTGGTTTAGTTGAATAAATGTGCTGATTTGGTGCATCAAGGATGTTTGGTTATCAAGAAAGGTTCTATTGATCAATGTCTCTTCAATCTTGGCTCACAAATGAAACAAATTCCTTGAAAATCAAAATTCCTTTTGTAAAAATAACTTTCACAGAACACAATCCATTTTAGCACTCTCTTAATTTCTTGATACATGGACTTTAACAAATGTCAAGACTAGCTGTGATGGCTCAAATTTCGGGGTAAGGAAACCAAAGATACAAATCTCAAGTCAAATTTCAAGGTGATGGTTTTTGAATTTCTCAAAAGGTCTTGACTGAAAGCATCACTCCTCTGGTTTTTCTTCTTTTTGTTATTGCCTTAGCATAGTCACAAACAATGGCCTTGAGTTGTTTCAAATTTGCTCTAGACTGCCCTTTCATGGGTTTTCACCCTAGAGCTTCATTCTTTTTTTTCTTTTTCTTTTCTTTTTTTTTTATTGATTATTCTACCATGCATTTGAGAACTCAAATTTCATTCCAAACAAAATAATGATGATGGTTTCTCAAAGAAAAGCTTTTCAATACAAGCATCTTATTTGATCAAAATGGACTTTTAAGCACGTACCATAGGCCAAGGTTTAGGGTTTTCAAAGAATGGATAAATAGGCCCAAAATGAGTATTTTCAAGGTTTATCGAACCAAGGATCATTTCTTCGATTGTGAACATCTGTCCTTCCTACTCTTCGAAGCATTTTTCTTTTCTTTTCTTTTCTAACATTTTATTCGCATTCATTTCTTCTTTTTTCTTTTTTTCTCTTTTTTTCATCTACCTTTTTTCATTTTTTGTTTTTTTTTTCATATTGATTTCCATCTTCACATATCTTTCTTCTCACATTTGCCCCTTAACAAAGGCATCATTTTCTTGCATTTGACATAAGACCAATCACTAATGCTTCTAAAACTCCTCTGATGTATTTGCCTCTCCAATGTGGAGGGTGATCCTTGGTCAAGGTTCATTTAGAAAAGAAATCAATAAGCTCAAAAGGAGTAACAAAGGGATGATTTCATTTCAGTAATAGGAATATGAAAGATGGCCATTTGTCATATCAAATATTGACACTTCTATTGAAAACCAATCCTCAAGATGAAAATTCGACTTTTGAAATCATTTGAATATCCCTCGTGCATGGTTTCACAATCAATTTTTTTCTTCTTTTCTTTTCTTTTTTTACTTCCTTTTTCTTTGCTTTTTTTTTTCACAACTCATGCCTAGAATGTATCAATTCAACTTTATGAAGGCCATATGCAACAATCTTCATTATCATGGTTTAAGATAGGAAAAAGGATATCAATCAAATTAAGAATGGTCATTAAAAGATGTTGAGGCTTATCAAAAACTTGGCTCTTTCAATCATTTTGCCCCAAGGTGTAGCGAAGGATGATTTGAGTCGGAGAGTTCAAGTTATGAGAAAGAATTTTTGGTTGATGTGTTTGGGACTCTTAGCTTGGCCTTAACATCTATCAAATTTCCAAATACAAAGTCCTTAAGAGAATGCTTCATGAATTGGTCCTTCAAAACAGTTCAAAACGTTTTGCAAATTCATCAATCATTTCATTGCTCATTACCTTAATGAAGATCATTGACTTCAAAAGTTTATCATGGTACGCAAAAATGAATGAATGAATTTCAAGCCTGCGTTTCTTTATGGATTCCAAGTTTTCATTGAATTGGGAAGTATACTGGAAATGTAATGGCTAGGTCTATTCATTCTCAATAACAATCACCAATGTTTTTCAAAATTATTTTATTTCATCTACTTGGAAAGAAAAATATGGAAAGCTTTCAAAACAACTTGATGAAAATTTTAAGAATCCTGAGAACATCTCACATCCACATATAGAAAACTTGGCCTATGGAGGAGCAGACTTCCATTGTTCAATAAGCTCTTGAGTCAAGGCACCACTACTGATGAGTTCTTCGACATTTTCCTTCAATTGCCTACACTTTCCTGTTGAATGCCCAATTGCCTTCGGTGCAGGCCAAGTTTTCTCACAGAATTCTTTTATCGAGACTGTACTGAGATAAGCTTCTCGAAACTTTTCTTCGTTGCCTCCAAGGTGACTTTTCATCCAAATGTATAACAATGGGGTACATCCAATGAAACGTCCTTCTCCCTTGCGGACAAAAATTTAAAGACCTAAAAGTCTCAGACAAGATAACTGGGGCCACGTTCACCTCATGATCAAGCTGCTCAACAAATCCACCATTGTAATCTCAATGTGTCCTAAGAATTTAGGGAACATGGCCATATCATACACAGCTAATGCCATTATGCTCATATGTTGTTCTTTCGTTAGCTGCTTCTGAAGACAACTTCGTAGAAACTCCATGGTACATAAGTGGTCTCTCCTTTCTGCCTTGTGTGATGATCAATTTCTTGAATACTATGGCCAGTCATGGAGGACAATTTCTTACGATATCCGATTTCCTTTTCTTCCAATAGATTTTGGTGGGATTTTCTAACTCACGACGGAGCAAGGTGAATACTCCTCTATGGTTGGCATCAAATCGGCCTCATTGAAGACAAAGCATCTGTAGGATGGGTCCAAAATTGCACCATGGCCTTTATCAAATCCAAGTCCACTTCCACTGACAAATAGCATCAAGTCCCCATATTTTTTCTGAAATTCTGTCTTCTTTTCTTCACCCCATGCCTTCCAAATTCCTAGCAACTCAGTGTAGTCATTTTGTCTTAGGTCCAAATGAATTCTTTCTGGCAGAGTAGAAACAAAACCAACAGGTAGGCAATCACCATTCTCACATTGGGCCTTTTCAGATCGTTCTTTCACTATGTGGGCTAGTTCCTCTTGCAATAATTTCTCCATGGATGCAAATGAATCTTAACTTATTCAATTGTTATGAGACAGAGAAAAAAAATGCAAGGAATGAGAATATGCATTATGTTTTTTTTTTGTTTTTTTTTGTTTTTCTCTTTGGTTTATTATTTTTGTAGCTATTTATTTTTCATATTTTTCTTGTATGAGATGATAGTCATTCTTTGTGTCCTTATATAGGCTTCAATTCTAGAGCTCTAGCTTACAAGTGGGCATCATAAGTTCACTATATGCTTGGCTTGGATAGATGGATTACTAAACGTTCCCAGACTGCTCCCCACTATCGTCCACGTGGACTAGTAAGGCACCCCAATCCTCACCCATTATAGGCTTCAAACGGAAAGGGTTCAACCTGAGTGGGAGTATTTCACTGGCCTATGTGGAGGTTACCACCTCACGAAGGCAAAGCTACTTTACTTCCTCTAAAAAGGTAACCCGGGTCGAGGCTAATGCATGCACATGTAAGTGGAGTGTGTGTATTTAAATGTCTTATGAAACTTAAAGTTTTTAGGCAAGATTTTGATAACCTTAAACTTCCTAATGGCCTGACTCTCTAAGTCCCCAGTGGAGTCGCCAAACTGTCGTAACGTATCAGGCTTCGGGGGAAACCTAATAGCTAGACACAAAACTATGGAGTCGCCACCAATCATTCTAACCTAGGTGTGATTGGTCACCTATTCAAACTAAGGATAAGGCTTGGTCTACGTTAAGAGTTCTAAGTTCGGGAGTACGGTTACGTGTGAGGAAGTATTAGCACCCTCACAACGCCCATCCTAAAATGGTACCAAGTGATCTAAGGTTATCTTAATTTTGCCTTTTACTTTAATTTCGATATAATTAAATATTGAAAAATCTTTTAAGTCTCCTCCATCAAGCTGGTCGGATAACCTAAAAGTTTTTCTCACCTCAAGAGTATTCAAGTAGGACCAATCGCCTTTCTTGAAGAGGCTCCGTCGTCGGATTGTTTACATATTTTATGCAATCCCTATTTAGACTCCTACCCAATTTTCATTTATTATTTTATCCTATTTTATTCTATTATTTTCTTATATAAATTATTATTTCATATATTTTTATCTTTAAATAAACATGAATTATTTGATGTTGAAGATTTTCTTAAAGACCTTCCATCAAGCTGGTAAGACCTTAAAGAAACTTTCTCACCTTAGGAATTTTTAAAGAAACTACTCAAGCGCAATTTCCTTTAAATTCCATCCTCGGAATAATTCACATTAAAATATTTAATTTAATTTAATTTCTATTTATTTTAATTCTTTTCTAATTTTAATTCTAATTTATTAATTTGATCTTTATTATAATAAACTTAATTTTAATTTACTATTTTTTAATCTAATTTAATTCTTATTTTTTTATAATTAAATTTATTAAATCTTGGAAATATTCTTTAAATCTTCCATCAAGCTGGCAAGACTTAAAAGAACTCTCCTCACCTCAAGATATCTAAAAGTACTACTCGAGCGCAGTCCTTTTAGAATTCCATCGTCGGAATGTTTATAGTTATATTATCTTATTCTATTTCTAAATATATATATTGAAATTTTTTTTTGACTTTTAATTCCTAATTTGATTACTAATTTTTTTAATTGCGCTTACTTTTCATTAATTCTTATTTCAATTTTTTAAAGATTTTTAAGTTTTAAATATCGGAAATAAGTTTTTAAATCTTCCATCAAGCTGGTAAGATTTAAAAAAAACTTTCTCACCTCAAGATATCTAAAAGGAGTCTCGATCGACTTTCTTAAATTACATCATTGATATAATCCACACTTATCAATTAACTTTATTTTTATTTCTAAAGAACTAATTTTTCTTTTTAAAATTTAGTTTCCTTATCTATTATTTTAACCAAATATATTTATTTAAACATTTTTCGTAAATTTATTACAATTATTTACAAACCTAAATAAATTAATTTAATAAATTAATTAATCTACCTAGTTTAATAAAATTTCCTAATTTAAATTTAACTATCCTAAATATTCATTAAAACTACTAATATAATCATAGATATAAAACTAATGAAAAAAAAAAACGAAGCTATTTTACCTGTACAGTGAACGGCACTTGCTTTGTGGTCTATTTTGCTACCTCACGTCTCCCCTGTTCCAACCGAATACCTCAGCTCTAAACAACAGCCATTCCAACGTTCTTATGGCTTAGAAGGGTTAGCCAAATGAGGTGGTAACAATGTGAGCAGCTTCTCCTTCGTCTCCCTATCGCTCCTGGTTTTTCAGCTTGTTTCTTGGTCAGTTTTCTGCCTTCATGCTCCCCCCATTTCCATACGTGTCTTCACTTCATGCACGCACCATCAGCCACGCAGCAGCACATTCCACGTACATCGTCTGTTTTGCCTTCACGAACGGCAAGCCAACCACGCCACTCTTGCTTCCAGCCTTCTACACAGCCTCAGTCAAACAACAGCTTCCAAAACTCCACGACAAAACTGAACCGCAGCAGCCTTTTGCAGTACACGTTCTTCCTCTGTATTAATGAGTTACAGCAGCAGCAAGGGTTAGCAGGGGTGGTGGCGTGAAACTAGCAGCAGGCAGAGAAGAGATGATAGTGTAGGTGGCTCGGGTGAGGATGATGACCGTGATGATGGTGGTGGACGAATGCTGGAGGCTGTGGTTTGGTGAAGCAAAGGTGATGGACAAGGTTTGATAGCTAGATCAAGGTGAAGATGATGATCGTTTCGTGAGCTGGGCACGGGTTCAAGATATAATGTGGTAAGGTGGCTGAATCCAGTAGTGAGGATGACAGAGGATGGTGGCCTCGGTTTTGAGGATGAAAGTTGATCAGAATCACTTGGTTGGGAAGCTGTTCAGCAAAAAAAAAATGCCGTCCGTTTTCCTCTTCTTTCTTAGGGTTTTCTCCTCTCTTTTTTCTAGGGTTTTTTTTTAGGTTTTTTTCTGTGTGTTTTTTTTTTCCTAGGGTTTTTCTCTAGGGTTTTCTCCTCCATATTTTTATTTTTTGTGCCTCTATATAGGCTTAGGAATTTATCAATTTTAGAATCTGTTTTAATGGCCAAAATCACCTCCCATAAATTTTGATTCTCATTTCTATTTATTTTGCTTCAGTAATTAATTCCAGAATATCTTCATTGATGTATAATTCTTTTCCTAATTGATTTCCTTCCCAAAAACTTTAATTGTAATTATCTCTACTTGTTTAGTCTGATTTAATTTCTTTCCAATTTCTGACCAGATTTTTATTTTGATTTCTTTCTTGAATTCCCAAATCAGATTTTTTACTTTGCCTTTATAGTAAGATCCCGATTTTCCTTTCCGAATTTCTTTTTTTCGGAGCTTGACCACTTTATTATTTTTTTCTATTTTTTTATTTTCTTTTCATTTTTTTTTATATTTTTTTTTAATAATAAACAAGATAGTAATACAAAAATTAGATTCATCTTCTAATTATCAAACCCAATAGGCCCAATAACATTAAAAGATCCCGGACAAAATGGGGTGTCTACACCTAGAAGTCTATGGTGATTCAGCACTGGTCATTTATCAATTACGGGGTGAATGGGAAACGAGGGATCATAAGTGAGTTCAGTATCAGAAGTACATAGCTGACCTTGTACGACAATTCGATGACATTGTCTTCCAACATTTATCTCGAGAAGAAAATCAGGTCGCTGATGCCTTGGCAACTCTAGCCGCAATGTTCAAAATGGAGGTAGAAGCTGAGGTCTCACCAATCAGGCTACGCATGAGAGACTCTCTGGTCCACTGTTCTAGTATTGAAGAGGAAGCAGATGGACAACCTTGGTATTATGACATCATGCAATACCTTAAGAGTCAACAATACCCAGAGCATGCATCGGAGAATGATAAAAAGATCCTTAGAAGATTGGCAATGGGATTCCTCGTTGATGGAGATGTTTTGTATAAAAGAGGTAGAGATCAGATGTTGTTGAGATGTGTAAAAGCGTCTGAAGCCAAAAGGATTCTGGAAGAGGTACACGATGGAACTTGTGGGGCACATGCAAATGGTCATTTCATGGCTAGACAGATTATGAGGGCAGGCTATTATTTGACTACACTAGAAAGAGATTGCATAGATTATGCTAGAAAATGCCACAAGTGTCAAATCTATGCAGACAAGATCCAAGTCCCCCCGACTTCACTCAACGTCATGGCACCATCATGGCCTTTTTCTATGTGGGGAATGGATGTGATTGGACCCATCTCCCCCAAAGCATCAAATGGGCACAGATTCATTTTCGTGATGATAGACTACTTTACAAAATGGGTTGAAGCTGCCTCTTATGCGAACGTGACTAAGTCCACTGTTTGTAAGTTTCTAAAGAAGGAGATAATATGTCGGTACGGGCTCCCAGAAAGGATCATATCAGAAAATGCCCTCAACTTGAACAATGACATGATGAAGGAAGTATGTGCATAGTTCAAAATCAAGCATCACAACTCAGCCCCGTATCGCCCGAAGATGAATGGAGCCGTTGAGGCTACCAAAAAAAATATTAAGAGAATTGTGGGGAAGATGACCAGCACATACAAAGACTGGCACGAGAAGCTACCATTCGCTTTGCATGCTTATAGAACATCAGTTCGCACTTCTACTGGGGCAACTCCTTTTTCTCTGGTTTACGGCATGGAAGCAGTATTGCCTATTGAATTTGAAATCCCCTCCCTAAGAGTTTTAATGGAACTAGACTTGGATGAGGTTGAATGGGTTCGAAGTCGCTTTGAACAATTAAACCTTATAGAAGAGAAAAGGCTCATGGCACTATGTCATGGTCAGATGTACCAAAAGAGAATGATGCGAGCCCATGATAAAAAGGTTCGACCCAGGCATTTCCGTGATGGGAGTTGGTGTTGAAAAGAATTCTTCCAAACCACCATGATAATCGGGGCAAATGGACACCAAATTGGGAAGGACCATATGTGGTAAAAAGAGCGTTCTCGGGTGGAGCGTTGATCTTAACAGAGATGGATGGGAATGATCTGCCTAATCCGATAAATTCCGACGTCGTGAAGAAATACTATGCTTAAAAGAAAAAAAGAGAAGAAAAAAAAGAAAAAAAAGAAAAGGAAAATGAAAGGAGAATTCAAACTGAAAACCCAAAAAGGGCAGTTGGATTAAAGGGGGATATCTAAGTTAAAAACCTGAAAAAGCAGCTTGGATGCAGAAAAGATCAACACCTGGATTGAAATCATACGGAGCATGGCATCAGTCGGATGAACTCAGTGTGACAGGGGGCATCAACGGATTAGTTTTTTCCAAAAAAAGCACCGGTCTGGTTCGTGAAGGGTTATCTAGACATTCATTATTTATTGTGAAATTCACCACTTGACCCTTGTGGCATTCGCTACCCAACTGTACTTTTGCTGTCGTTGTCTCTTGTCAACCTAATAATAAATGCTTCTCTCCTAAATTTGCTTGTTCTTTTGGTCATTCCATAACCAACCGATAAAGTACAAGAATGCATTGCCCTTGTTAACAAAATTGAAAGGAAGATGATGATTAAAATGATAATCTACCTGCTAACATTATTAAAGAAAAAGAGAAAGAAAGAGAAAAAAGAAGAGAAAGGAGGAAAAGAGAGAAATAAGGAAATGAAACAAAGGAAATTGAAAATTGTGACAAGTACATGTTGCGAACCTGTTCCGATTCGAAATTGGAGACAATTATTTTAATGAAATGCAGGAAAAAAAGATCAAGGGACACGAAAAGGATAATTCTGAGAATTTGATTACCACAATAGGAATAGCATGACTTTGTCAATACATGCATTTGCATTTCATTCGCATTATGAGGATTCAAGCACAAAAAAAACAAAAAAAAACAACAACAATAAGAAAACAAAAAAAAATGAGGAAGAAGAAGGAGAAAAATGTTTCAACATTTTCAGAAAAAGAATTTAAAGTCTCATTGCCTCTGCTGCAAGAGGAGCTCATTTCAGAAAAAAAAAATTAAAGTTTCATCGCCTCTGCTGCAAGAGGAGCTCATTTCAAAAAAAAGAATTTAAAGTTTCATCACCTCTGCTACAAGAGGAGCACATTTTCGAAAAAAGAATTTAAAGTTTCATCGCCTCTGCTGCAAGAGGAGCATTTTCAGGAAAGGATTTTAAAGTTTCATCGCCTCTGCTGCAAGAGGAGCACATTTTAAGAAAAAGAATTTAAAGTTTCATCACCTCTGCTGCAAGAGGAGCACATTTCCAGAAAAAGAATTTAAAGTTTCATCACCTCTGCTGCAAGAGGAGCACATTTCCAGAAAAAGAATTTAAAGTTTCATCGCTTCTGCTGCAAGAGGAGCACATTTCCAGGAAGAACATTTAAAGTTTCATCGCCTCTGTGGTAAGAGGAGCACGTTTCAAAAAAAAAGACAAAAAAAAGGAAGAGAAAAAGAAAGATTAGGTCTTGAGTCGGACAAAATTGTTGTCTACTGTCTTTGCTCTATTCTTGATCCTCAGCAATGAGCAAAGAGGGGCAGCTGTAGACACCTAATTTTGTCATAAGTTTAAAATTTTTATTTTCATTTTTCATTTTGTTTTATTTATTTATTTTATTATTCTATTTTATTTTATTTGTTTATTTTATTTTCATTTTGTATTTTTTTTCATTTTCATTTTTTTTTCTTTCTTCCCATTATTTTGATTTTATTTATTATTATTATTTAAATTAATATTAAAACAAAAAAAAAGAAAGGGGACAGAACTGGTGTCGTGCACGGCACCAATTTCTGACACCCCTTCCTGCCACCACCACCCCTCCCTCACCGAGACAACCACTCTCTGTTAGCCCATCCCCTCTCCACCAGCCACCACCAACTCTGTGAGCCTCACCCTATAAGCAACCAAATCCACAAACCCTACAGGAGGATTGCTACCCGTTGGTTCAGAGCTTCCCTTTTCTTTTTTTCTCTCGACCAAAAATCACCACTAAGGAACCCTACACCTTCATCGAAATCATCACCGTATATCACCACCCTCCTTGCCCTAGCCTCACCACCGAAACCCCTAAGCACCACCACCATCGTCACCATCGAAGCCCCAAACACCACCACCAAAGCCAAAACAAACCCCCTAACCCAGATCTAGAAAACCCTAACCCGAATCTGGAAAACCCAAGAACCGAGACCCTCAAAACTCAGAACCTAAACCCTAAACCAAAAATCAATCTTCAAGTACCTACAAGAAAAACAACAACAACAATACAAGCCCAAAACCATCCGAACCATCAACCAAACAAAAAAACAAAAAAAAGGGGTAAATCATCTCAGTCTAGGCTAGATCTATAGGGTTAAAGAAGTTTTTAGGAAGAACGGAGGCCAGATCTGAGGAGAGGGATACGAGGGGAGTGTTTTTGGTGTGTCAGGAAGACTACCGGTGACCGGCGCACGGCGACCGGCAATCGTCCGGAGAGGGAGAGAGGCGAGAGGCTTGAGAGGATTTTGGCTTTTTTTTGGGAGAAATCGGGTAAAGTAAAGGAAGAAAAAAAAATAGGGCTTTTATAGAGGAGCAAAACACGGCGTTTTGAGGGCTGGAAGATCCGCGCGGCGACCCGACCCGACCCACGATCCGTGCACCCGGTTCCCGCACCCGCGCGTCGACCCGGTTCCCGCAACCGCGTGTCGACCCGACCCGCTCCGCTCACGCACCTGATCCGGCCCGTTTTGGCTTGCTTCGGCCCAGCAGTCTCAGCCCGCTTCAAGTGGCTATTGGGCTCGATTTTGGGCCTGCGTTGGAAGGGCTTTCTTTGGGTTTTCAAGCCCAATCCGTTTGGTATATTTTTATTTTATTTCCTTATTTATCTATTCAGTATTTATTTATTTATTCTGTTAAATAAATTATTTCATGTATCTTTAATATATTTACATAATACAAAAATAAATATATGTTTGTATATAAAATTCTTTAGGAGCTAATGATTTTAGGTTTAATTATGGAGTCATTAATAAATATATGGTTTTGAGATGTAAATAAATAAATAAATAAATAAATAAAATATGCAAATAACAATATGAAATATATATGGTTTAAATGTATAAAAATAAATATGGAAATAAGTAGGTAAATAAATATAAGAAGTATTTAGTTTAAAATATATAAATATTTATAATAAAAAATGTATATAAATATATATATATATAAGGTACATAAAATAAGTATACAAAATACATATAACCATATAGTTGTTTTTCTATATATAATAAATATTTTCTTAAACAATTTATTATGAAAATCTTTTTAGGTATATAATTTTAAAATGTACATAGGAAATATAAAATGTATAAATAAATTTATAATATGACTATATAATTTTTTATATATATAATTTTCTTTTTATTATTAAACAATTTACCATGAAAGAATATTTTAAGAAGCTAAAAAATAAAATAAGAATACAAAAATAAAATAAATAAATAAAGTAAGCATGAATCCCGATGATAAGTTTCCGTAGAAGTCGCAAGTAGCGATTCTTCGAAAAACTTTAGGTGAGAGGAATTTATCCGATGTCGCCAAAAGTATTGGGATATTCGATATAATTTCTCAAAATTCAAATTCATACTTATTTTAAATAAATATATATAATAATATATTTTGCAATGACAGAAAATGAATATTTAGAAAAAAAATACTAATTAAAATTAATAAAAACAAAAGAAGCAATGAAGATAGCTAGAAAGGATTAATAAGAATGTAGATTTTAGGAACATATAAATACAAACAATCAAACCAATAAAAATTGAGAACAATAAAATTTCAAAAGTAATTAAATTAACTAAATAAGTGGTAATAGAATTTCAATAATAAAAAACTATAGTTAAAGGAATTAAGTTAATAAATCTAAATAAAAAATAAGAATCAATAAAGATGAAATATTCTAATTATTCGCAAGAGATAAAAGTCCCTCCGATGATGGGATGTTACGGAAGTCACAAGTAGTGATTCCTAACTGATCCCTAGGTAAGAGAAATTTCACTAAATGTTGCCAAAAATATTGGAATGTTTAGTGTGGTTTTTCAATAAATAAGCTTTTATCTCAAAAATATTTGATAATAAAAATAAAAAATAAAATCAACAAAAATAATAAAACAAATAATGTAAAATAACAAAATGAAGATAAACAATGAACATGTTAAATAAGAAAGTAAAAATCTATATGCATTGTATATTGTATGCTTGCATCATATGCATAAATGTTAATATTATAACAAATGGAGTTCCTCCGATGATGGGATGTTACGGAAGTCACAAGTAGTGATTCCTAACTGATCCCTAGGTGAGAAGAGTCCTACTAAATGTTGCCAAAAGTATTGGAATATTTAGTATGATTTTTCAATACACGAATTTTCATTTTTTCAAAAATAAAAAAAAATAATATAAAAAATAAAGAAATGATAAATACATTAAGTAGACATGCATGCTCATCATTTATTATCTGTTTACATCACATGCATTCACGCGAATTTAAAATGTGAATCCTCCGAGGATGAGATTCTATAGAAGTCACAAGTAGTGATTCTTTAGAAATCTCTAGGTGAGGAGAATTATTTCAAATGTTGCCAAAAGTATTGGAATATTTGATTTAATTTTTCAATAAAAGGGGTTCATGTCTATTTTCAAAACAAAACTTATTTTAATATAAGTGATAATCTTCGATCAATTATGCAAATAATGTGGTTCCCCCCCCGAGGATGAGATTCCATAAAAGTCACAAGTAGTGATTCTTTAGAAATCTCTAGGTGAGGAGAATTATTTCAAATGTTGCCAAAGTATTGGAATATTTGATTTAATTTTTCAATAAATGGGGTCCATGTTAATTTTCAAAGGAAGCTTTTAAACATACATATAATAGTAATTTTAAGCCAACACACAAAATTCTCCAAAATGAGCAAATTAATTTTAAACCAAGACTGTTTTATTAAAATCAAAAGATACCACATAGTTAGGATGGTACCGTTTTCTAACGGGCGTTGTGAGGGTACTAATCCTTCCTCACACGTAACCGTACCCCCGAACCCGATTTTTGTTTTCGCAGACTCAAATTGTCTTTTTAATAAAACTTGATTAATTTTGAGATTTTATTAATAAGATAAATATTTTAGGTGGCCAATCACACCTAGTCAAAAAAGATTGGTGGCGACTCCCTTTGTTTTTAAAGTGTTTTCAAAATCGTCGAGCTCGAAGCCGTTACGATAATGTTTATTTTTTGTTAATTTATACTATATCTAAACAAAATTAAGTCATGTCACATGAAATTTCTTGCTAACATAAAAATATTCCAAAAAGAAAACCCCATTATCATGTTAATAAACTTGGATCTCTCTGTCAATCAGGCCTGGGTCGAGCTAAAAATTTGAATATATGTTATTGGGCCTGGGCTCATTATTCATAGACGGTGAAGACGGACAGCGCCGTCATTCATACAAACCCTAGAAAAAGCTTAGAATTAGGGTTTCGCAGGTATAAAATCCAATAGCAGCTCTTTGCCTTTGATTCATTCCAGCCTTCTTCTCTGTTCTTTGTTTCTCTTTGCTGTTGTTTTCGTTTGAAATATAGGGCAACGATGATAGATTTACGTCTCTCGATTGATTTGTTTTTATATTAAATTCTTTTTTTAAGAACCAAACTGCTCCCTGATGGCTAACCTTTTTTTTTGATGATTTATTTGGTTTGTTTTGAAAAAAATTAAAGAGGAAATATGGAGGCAGCGATGATTATAAATACAATTCCTCGTTCTGATTGCTCAAAATGGGCTTGACAGACTCTTATTACACCCATAGAATCTGAGCTCCTCCACTCTCTTTTTTATTTTTTCCAGTTTTTTCTTTATTTTTTACTTGCATCAAATTTTCAATTTATATTTCTTTGTTCTTTTAATTGATATTAACTTTGCAGGCTTAGATTAACATCAAGATTAAGTGTAAATAATTTTGTTAATTAACGTTGAACCGAGTCCGACCATGGAACCTGGATTAAAGACACTAGGATAACCCCATGTTTCCCAGTTTTAATTATATACTGAATTCCAATGAGAAGTTACTGAATTCCCTTGTGTGTTTAAGACTTAAGAATTTAAAGTTTTTCATGGCATGCTCAGATACTGATAAAAAATAAAGCCAGATTTTGCCCTTTTTTTAGTAAAAAAATATTTACGAATTTATTAAATTTTTTTGTTGATTTTTCGAATTTACAAATTGGTCAAATCCAAGTGATTTATATATAACATTTTCAAATTTTAATAATTTATTTTGATAGAACAAAATCCTAACTCAAATTCAAATGTAAGCCAATGTTTAATTCTTTTTCCTTTTCCATTCCTAAATAGGGGACAGCGACGTGTGCAAGACAGCCATAAAGTACATCCTAAAATTTCATTGGGAAAAGAGAAGTACCCAACTTTTTGAGTTGGCAGTTTCCTTGCTTGATTGGCTTGCATAAGGATACAAGAAACCTTGGGTTAGTTATTGGTCACATTGATTCTTGCTTGCACTGGAGAGAAAAGAAAATTATCAAACATTTTTCTCTACTCTGCCTGCACGTTTCCGAGATAGTGAAGTCTACGAACCCCTGTTTTTCTGCCATTTTCCAGGGAATCAAGGTATTCTCCAGCAGTTGCTTAACTCCTGGTTTGTCACTGGCCCTGCAAAGCTTACAAGGGGTCCTTCTGTTCTTTCTTTTCCCAGGCCTTAGATTTGGTTCCATGGGATTTAGTTATTTAGCCACAATTTGATGTACCAACTATCAAAGCTCGGATCCAACTATATACGGCAGAAAACGAGCCAAGTTCAGTTCTTCCAAGTTTGTCACAAAATCTTACAGGGAATTCTACTTCTGTTTAAGTAACGTGGCTGTTTTAAAACCAAGGTTTGTTCTGAAACAGGCTGCAGACAGTATATTTGTTTTGCAGAATCTCGGATGTTTGTTTACTGAGAGACTGAAATTTGAGAAGCAGAAAAGCAGTTTCATTCTGTACATTATTTTCCGGTTTCACTCCCTTCAATGGCGATTGCAGTCTGCAACCAGAAATCAAACATTCCAAAATATCTTTCGGTTTCATGAACAACCCACTTCACATTTTCCCTGAACCTAATAAAGGCCACTGGCCAGCAATGAAAACAGATTTCCAGTCAAAATGGCTGTATAAAGTAGGGTAGGGTACAACATAGAATAGTGCAAGTATTTTTCTTACTATTGTTGGAATCTTGATTCAATCATGTTAAATTCTTTCAGAAATTTCAAGGATCCGTCTTCAGCCCCCAATTATTGGACCCAGCACCCTAATGCTTATATCAGAGCTGGTCCATGTTTTAAATTTATCATGACTCAAAGCAGCTGTGCCACTCTGAGCCAATGGGACACCAGCTGAGTGGGGAGCAGTTGCTCGGTCTGCCGGGTGGGCAGGCCACAAATGTGCTTCCTGCCTGGAGTACAGCAAACTCCATCCTCAATTATGCTAGCAATCAACCAACTGGAAAGCACGAGAAGAGACCTGCTACATAATGGCCAGCAGAGTCAATGATTAACATGTATTTTGGAAGTTTTTTGTATATTATGATAATGGAAGATTCAAGTTTCGGCTCTATCTTTGACCAGCCTTGACCCTGTTCTCCTGTTAATGGGGTCCAGTCTGCACACAACCTCAACCTAGCCTGCATTATTTTTGTTCTTCATGCCTCCAAGAATGTTAAGTTCACTGCCTATAATTGAAAAACGATAAGCTGCAGTTTCGAACAACATTGCAAAGGCCAAAATCCATCACAATATGAGACAATCAATCAGCTCATAAATCACTTCAATTCACAAACTATAGAAACACTTGTACGCCCAGGAATGCAGATGAGCCAGAATGTCCAAAATCTATGAATTTCGAAATTAGCCAAGTTCCTACCTGGTAAAATTTAAATAACATTAAGTTAAAGAGAACAAAGATGATAGAAAATTAATTAGACAAATAGAAGTTCTTCAAGCTTCTTCTAATGAGCCTGCTGCAGAATCAGCTTAAATTATTAGCTTCTGATTACAGAAGGAATTGAGGCAGAACTCAGAAGAGTTGAGCCAAGCACATTGTCACAAAGGTGGGCACCGTCATGGGGCTTCTTGTTCTCAGCTATAGGACTGCTCACTGAACTGCTATTTGAAAGTGAACCAAAAGGTGCCTTCTGCAAGACACCCGTTGGTGAAGATCCCAACTGCGGGCTACCATCCCACCCTTCAGATAAGAGGCTAAGTGCTGATGAGTTCTTGCAGCTTCCCACATTGCTGGTGATGTTGGTTAGGACCTCTCCTAGAGGACCTCCCATTGAACTTCCCCACGATATCGGAATCCAGTTAGCTTGTTTTTGGTTATGAACATTAATGTCACTGTTCACTCCCAAACCCATTTGGATTGGATCAAACTCCCAAGATAACCTAAGAGGCGAAAGGGCAACTTTCTCTTGTGCTGGTGAGGATGTGTATGATGAGAACTCTGAAGATGAAATAGGAATAGACATAGAGAGTTGAGTCCAGTCTGATTTTAACTCCTCTGGCCAAGTAATGACAGACCGACAAGATTGATCCTCAGGCCAGTCATCTATGAAAGGGCGAAGTGGATTTTGGTCTTGGGTTTCTTGATCAGTGAAGTCTAGGACCGCACCATACTTTTTAGAATTCATGTAAGAGCTTCTATGACTAAGGAAAGAATCAGAGGCAACATGTCCAAAATCTGAATGAGAAGATTCTACAAAAGGAATACCTTGATTCGTAACAGTAAATGTAGAGTTGCTCGATTTCGGGTTGGTGGTGGAAGACATCACAGACATCCCCCGTGGATCTTGTATTCTGCTACACACATCCTCTTTTTTTCAGAAACAACTTAAGGAAACAGCAAAACATAACTGAAGATTCAAAAAGCATCCATGGAAGAGAGAAAAAATGTGGAACTCCTAGCCTCTACTTAATATTGAGTTAAGCTACAATATATCGAATTAACCAAAGTACCTAGCAACAGAATGCTAAAGACATAATGAAACACTCCAAGAAAGAGAATCCTAAGTTCCAACTACATTGTGTTTTCAGTGTCATCAAAGTAAAGATGAAATAAAGTGGTCTACTTTAAAGTAAAGAGAAAGGAACAGAAAGTATATGTATACAAAATGTTCAAAGCAATATCATCCTATATATCACTAAAGGAATGATAAGAAAGTAAACAAACAAAGTAATCTCAAATGCATAAAGTATATTTTTACCTGTTGACAAGGGTGTCTGCAGAAGGATCAGCAGCATCAGATTGCAAGTTCTTAAACTGATGCTGCCGTGCAATTGCGAGGCTGTTGGACACACCACCACTGGTTATCACCGATGCTGACATGGAGGAAGACATCGGCATCACCTTCGAATTAGTGGTCGCAGAAGCGGCATAGCCAGTCTGGCCTTCCACAGGCTTTCTTGAACGATGGCGGCCCCTGTTTATGTGCCTTTCACAATATTTTTGGTCGGCAACAGCATCCCGGGAGCACCGCCATTTCTTCCCATCTGTCCGACGACACCTCCCCGGCTCAGGGTCAGTACTGCAGGAGTAACCCAGATGGAAAGAGCCCCATCCCACTGCATATATTTTTTAAACAGGAAATCAAAAACCCAATGATCAATAATAAAGACAAGCAGGCAAGAAAAGAAAAAGGAAAAGAAAGGATTTAACATCAAACCCAGTGTTACTTTTTAACTAAAATTACTTTTAATTTGATATCCTGGTTTTGGATAACACTTTCTACCAAAGATAAACAGAAAACTTTGAGATCACTGCACAAAACGTAAGACATAACTGCAAAATCCAAAATCCCCTGTTACCAACAGCAAAGTAATATAAAACAAAATCCAAAATCCCCTGTTACCAGCAGCAAAGTAATATAAAACCCTGCATCTAAATATGGAATTCTAAAAAGAATTGCTCTGCCATCTAACAGACACCACATCCCAGCATCAAATGAAAAAAAGTTCATTTTCAAAGCATTTATGCACCAAACACCAACTAAAAAAAGAGGCAACCCAATGCATGAGACTCCCACGTTGTGGGGGTTTGAAGAGGGTCGTTGTATGCAACATTCCTATGCATTAACAGAAAGACTGTTTCCGCTTGAATCAGTAAGATCCACTTCAGGTCACAAAATAGCAAACTTTACCGTTTGTCCGTTTCCCTCGAACAAGAACACCAACTACCTCCAAAAAAATGAAATAACTTCCAAATAGAAAACTGAAAACATACTAATAACAAAGAGGGGATCTAAGAAAAGGATGTCTTACGGGAGGTATATTATTTTTTAAGTATCTATTTTAAAGAAACAGAAGAAACTTACATGAATTGGGAGGCAAGGATCCAGCAGATGAGCTGGACAAGCCATAAGGGTAGATGGACTTCTTGAGAGGGATGAGCAAATTAGAAGGCACAGGCACCTTAGACGTGATGTACTTGTAGATCAATGCCTGGTGTTCTAGCTCAATCCACTGAGATGGAGTAAAAGGTCCTCTAACCCCAGTAAGAGGCCCATGCATGCTTGCATTCAAGCTTCCAGAACCATAACCTGAAACAAGACATTGAAGGGTTAACCTGCTTGGAACATTTATTGAAGCTACATAAGCCATGAACTTTTCTCCCAACTATTTTCCATAGCAAAAGTAAAGAAAAAAAATATCAAACAAAGTCTTGTAATTAGTAGAATGATGAATGCTGATTCTTTCCAACCCTTTTATGCCCCTTTACCCCTTCTGTTTCCAAAAGCAAGAAATGTTGGGACTGTTTTCCCCAAAATCAATGGCAACAATACCAAGCTTCCAAGAGGAAAAAACAACAAATTTTTTCTATTTGACAAGACTCAAAAACATCAAATTTCTTGTAAATGACCATGTAAAGGCCGTCACCTTTATATAGAAACAAATCCAGTTGACAATTCAAGCAACCCCATTTTCTGCACGAGAACATGCCTAAATCTCATACCTTAAGCCACATTTCCCAAAACCCCATCTTGGTAAAATCAGAAACCAAAACAAACCGCAAAGAAACCATTTTTGACCCCCCCCCCCCCAAAAAACAAAAGCGGTTCAAATCAGAATACATCGAAAAAATTACCTGCATTTCTAGTATACGTAGAGGGTGTGTGCTGATAGTAAGAAAAGCCACTGTTTTGTGTACTTCTGTCCAAAAAGCCACCATCTTCGCTGATAAAAGGAACTTCAGATTTGAGTGAAGAGAAGCATAGCATATGCTCTTGTTGGCGAGTGTCAGCCAAGACAAAAGAATTAGATCTCAGCAAAGGAGTGCCTTGGTGCAATGGCATTGCCTTTGGGTTTGACAAATCATCAGTTCTCGGTAACTTAGAACTTTTCCAGTGATCTTCAGCTGAGTCAAAAGATCTTTCTTGCTTGGTAAACCCAGATCCAACAAGCGTAGGCTTGGTCTCAGCAGAGAGGAGTGGTAGTGGAGGAGGAGGTTGAGTTTGAGCTGGAGCTCCATTATCGGGGCCCACAATACCCTCCAAACCCAGAACCCCAAAATTCATATTGGAGAAAGAACCAATCCAAACAGCCTCTAAAAAGCATGAGTTGATGACAAGGAAGAGTTGAAAGTTGCAGCATTGAACAAAAAGTGTTTGAAGACAGAGAAAGAGAGGCGCATCTTGAAGAGTGTTTGTTATGTAAGCTTGTGGGATATGTTTCACTGCTCAGAGCTGATTTTTAGTCATCTTTGTGATGGAAAAACAAAAAATAATTGGAGAGAGAGAGAGAGAGAGAGAGAGAGAGAGAGAAAAAGAGTTGAAACTGAGAGGGAAGTCAGCAGACAAGGCTATTGTGCCAACAATCAAACACACTCTCCGCATCTCAGACATGTTCGCACATATTTATCCATGTTATTTTTTTTCAATACTGAAAAGAAAGCCCCAGTTGTTTTCAAAGAAAGGTCAAAGTTACCAAATTCTCCTTATATAATATTTTAGATTTTTCTGTTTTCATAAAGAAATCAATAATTTATGGATAAAAATAATAATAATTGAATGAATCATTTGAAATAAATTTTAAAATAATTTGTTCATTAATTTTTTTAAGTTGACAAAAATAAAGGCAAAAGTTACAATGACATCTAAATATAAATTTAGTGTTTGATCACTGGTATTCAATCATATTAATTATTAATCTCATCTACTAAAGCTTAACAATAAAAAAATATTTTCTTTTTTTGGTGAAAAAATAAATATATTCTTCATTCATACAATTTTGATTTAGCTAGGAATTTATTGATGCTTTGAATTTCTCATTGTTAGTGGACGTTAAAGGGGACAAGACAGCCTCCTTATTTTAGTACTTTTCCTTTTTTATAGCAGAAAAAGAATTTGTTTAGTACTGTAAAGATATTGTAAAAGTACTTTAAATTTTAATTGAATGGAAGGGGCCGGGATTTTCAAAGTGGTTTTGAAGGGTATTAATGTCAATTCAAGCTTATATGTATTTACTTGTTGTAGAATTTCGTTGGGGAATTATTTTTGATAGGTATATTGTCCTTTAGCGGAAGGGCAAGTGTCCTTCACTAGTTCACTCTGAGCTAAAATCTGTGGCTTTAGTTTACCAGGGAGAGCTGGCTAAGCCTAGAGATTTGATGTTTGAGGGGAGATTAGAGATATTTCTCACGTCTGTCAGCCTTAAGAGGCAAAGTCAGTGGCGTGTGGTTGCATGAACAAAGATGTAATTGCCACGTGACACCACCCCCAATTGCCAATTCCGCACTATGATGCCTTCCCTCCTTCCTCTCTCAACCCTGAACCCCAAATCTCTTCCATAGATTGGATCGGCACTTTTTTTAAAGTCTTTTAAAGATAAGTTCCATACGAGGGAAAAGGTAAATATGATAATTTGTATTTATAATTTATTTTTAAGTTATATAAAATTGTATTTATATTATATAAGATATAAAAATTTTATATTAAAATTTATATCGATACAAAAAATTAAAAATTTTATTTTTAACATTTAATCTATTTACATATGATTTTTATTTAATTTTAATCTACGTCACTTTTGTGTGTTTTAACGTTTTTATATTGTGTCACCATATTGTATCTAAGATTATTTAGTCTAGAAAAAAGTGAATAATAGGATTTGAGCTTTATTAGACGTCATATCTTAAAATTTCAAGAGTAATTGTCAATAGAGATCAGTATCTATAAGCGATCATGATTTGAATGCTAAACACAAAGCATTAATGTCTAAATTCACATGGCGTTCTCTTAGTAGATAATTTGTAAATTATAAAAAATTTACAAATTGTTATGAATAGTCATAAATAATGGATGTCCATTCATCCCTCATACTCTTCATAACTTCCCCTTCATTAAGTTTATAACTTTCCCTTCATTAAGTTTGTAACTATCCCTTCATTAAGTTTATAACTTTCCCTTAATTAAGTAACTATTCAATTCCATCTTTATTCATGTATTTGTAAAACCTATAAATAGAGGCTCACCATCCATGTATTGAACACACTTGAAGAATAAGAGAAAATCTCTCTTCTTGCTCTCTCTCTTTGTGTTCTTTCTATAATTTTATAATACGTTATCAGCACGAGACTCTAAAAACCCGTGAGAGATTTGGAGAATAGGCCTTCAATCACAATTATCTATCTCTTCTTTTACGGTAATGAAACTATTTTTATTTACTAATTGTCCAGTTGTTGAATTTTTGTTAATTATTTTCTCCTAACTTATTAAATATACTTGTGATAGTTCATAATGTCAAACCTTGCAAAACTTGAATTTGTGGCTCTTGACATTACGGGAAAGAACTATTTATCATGGGTGTTAGATGCTGAAATTCATCTAAATGCAAATGGTCTCGGTGATACCATCAAAGAAGGGAACAAAGCATCTAGTCAAGATAAGGCTAAAGCGATGATATTTCTTCGTCATCACCTCCTCGAGGGACTTAAAATTGAATATCTGACTATTAAAGACCCACTTATTCTTTGGACTAGTCTAAAGGAAAGATATGACCACCAGAAAACTGTGATACTCCCTAAAGCTCATTATGATTGGATGCATCTGAGATTACAAGATTTTTAATCTGTAAGTGAATATAACTCAGCTATGTTTAGAATCAGTTCTCAATTAAAGTTATGTGGAGAAAAGATCACTGATGAGGATATGTTAGAAAAAACATTCTCCACCTTTCATGCATCGAATATGCTCCTGCAGCAGCAATATCGTGAAAAGGTTTTAAGAAGTACTCTGAACTGATTTCATGCCTCCTTGTGGCTGAGCAAAATAATGAGCTATTGATGAAAAATCATGAAGCCCGTCCAACTGGATCTGCTCCATTCCCTGCAGTGAATGCAGCAACATATAATGAAAAAAACAGAGGTCATGCCAGTAGTCATTGCCGTGGTCATGGACGTGGACGTGGACGTAATAATCGTCGAGGTGGTCATTTCAAAAACACATATACCTACCAGAAGTGGGAACATAAGGATGGAAAACGCAAAGATAAAAGTGGGAAAGACAAAAAGGTTGTGGAGAATTTGTGCTATCGTTGTGGAGGCAAAGGCCATTGGTCACGTACCTGTCGTACGCCAAAACATCTTGTCGAGCTCTATCAGCAATCACTAAAAGATAAAGGGAAGAAGATAGAGACTAATTTTGCTAGTGATGATGGAAAAGATGAGACAAATTTTGTTTGTGGAGATGATGATTTTGATTATGGTTATGTTGATGCCACTCATCTAGATATTGCTGATTTTTTCTCACACCCTGAAGGAAAAATTGACCATTTGATTGGAAATGAGAGTGTCCAAAAATAAAGTTCTTAGATCTTACTTAGATGTCATTGGACTTTATTTTAAGCATGCTTCTTATTAATAGGATTCTAATTATTAAGTATTTGTCATGTTTAGATGTTTCATTATGTTTTGGTTATTTATGAGATATTTTATTAATTTGGTTATATATTTCTTATTTTCAATGAAGAACATAGATACTCTCCTGGTTCGATTTGCGATGAGTGGTGGAGATATATGTCTTGCAGATAGTGCCACTATACACACTATATTAAAGAATAAGAAATATTTTTCTTATTTGATAATGCAAGAGGCCAATGTTAGTACTATATCGGGTAGTGCAAAATTGATAGAAGGCTCCGGAAGAGCTAACATATTCTTGCCTGGAGGAACAAAATTTGAAATTCATGAAGCTTTATACTCTCCCAAGTCTCAAAGAAATTTATTGAGTTTTAAGGATATCCGCCGAAATGGATATCATATTGAGACAACAAGTGAAGGAGAAATTGAGTACCTTCACATTACGAGTATAATCTTGGGTATTAAAATTGTATTAGAAAAATAACCGGCCTTTTCCTCCGGTTTGTACTACACAAGAATTAAAACAATTGAAACAAATGTGGTCATTAACCAAAAGCTTACAGATCACAATAACTTTGTTGTTTGGCATGACCGGTTAGGCCATCCCGGATTGATAATGATGCGAAAAATAGTTGAGAATTCATGTGGACATCCATTGAAGAGCCAACAGATTCTTCAATCGAAAGATTTCCCATGTGCTGCTTGTTCTCAAGGCAAGTTAATTGTTCGACCATCACCAGCTAAGATAGGGATTGAATCCCTTACTTTTCTGGAACGAATACAAGGTGATATATGTGGACCAATACATCCACCATGTGGACCTTTTAGATATTTTATGGTTTTAATTGATGCATCAACTAGGTGGTCACATGTATCTTTATTATCAACTCGCAACTTGGCGTTTGCGAGGTTACTTGCTCAATTAATTAGATTACGAGCACATTTTCCAGATTATCCCATCAAGACAATTCGTCTTGACAATGCTGGTGAATTTACTTCCCAAACTTTCAATGATTATTGTATGTCTATTGGGATAAGTATTGAACATCCTGTAGCACATGTTCATACACAAAATGGCCTTGCAGAATCATTTATTAAGTGTCTTCAATTGATTGCAAGGCCATTACTAATGGAATCAAAACTCACAATTTCTGCTTGGGGTCATGCTATTTTACATGCGGCAGCACTAATTCGCATCATGCCAACAAGTTATCATAAGTCCTCTCCTTTACAATTGGTTTTTGGTCAGGAACCAAATATTTCCCATCTAAGAATTTTCGGATGTGCTGTATATGTTCCAATTCCTCCACCACAGCGTACTAAGATGGGTCCTCAAAGGAGGTTGGGAATATATGTTGGATATGAATCCCCATCTATAATTAAATATTTAGAACCATCAACAGGGGATTTATTTACAGCTAGATTTGCTGATTGTCATTTTGATGAATTAGTCTTCCCAACCTTAGGGGGAGAAAATAGGCAGCTGGAAAAAGAGATAAGTTGGAATGAATTATCATTTTCTCATCTTGATCCTCGTACAAAACAATGCGAACTAGAAGTTCAAAAGATAATTCATTTACAAAGTTTAGCAAATCAATTGCCAGACGCATTTACTGACCCAAAGAGAGTGACAAAGTCACATATACCAGCTATTAATGCTCCAATTAAAATTGATGTCCCAGAAGGACAACCTTTTGTTGCCAATGAATCTAAAGCACGCCTGAAGCGTGGTAGACCAGTTGGTTCCAAAGATAAGAATCCTCGAAAAAGAAAGGGAGCAAAGATTCAAGATGGCCAGGTCGAGGAAATTGTAACTCCAGAAGAGTTTACAGAAGAGCCCTTAGACATGACTAAAATTACAATTTCAAAAGAAAGTCAGGTACCTGAAATTACTGAAAATGAAGAGATCTCGATAAATTATGTCATGTCAAGAAAAATATGGAACCGAAACAAAATCGACGTCGATGATGTTTTTGTATACAATGTAGCGCTAGATGTTATGGATGATGACGAGTATCTTGAACCAAAGTCTATTGAGGAATGTAAGCATAGACATGATTGGCCAAAATGGAAAGACGCAATTGAGGCAGAATTGAAATCTCTTGAAAAGAGAAATGTTTTTGGACTAGTAGTCCGTACACCTAATGGTGTAAAACCAGTGGGTTACAAATGGGTCTTTGTGCGAAAACGAAATGAAAAATGTGAAATTGTGAGACATAAAGCACGTCTAGTTGCACAAGGTTTTTCGCAAAGACTTGGTATTGATTATGAAGAGACATACTCCCCTGTGGTGGATGTGACTACTTTTCGATTTCTAATTAGTCTGGCAATAAAAGAGGGACTCGATTTGTGTCTAATGGATGTCGTTACAGCCTATTTGTACGACCCACTTGATAATAACATTTATATGAAACTTCCAGAAGGATTTAAACTGCCAGAAGAATGTTATTCTAGTTCTCGAGAACATTACTCAATCAAATTAAACAGATCTCTATATGGATTAAAACAATCTGGTCGCATGTGGTATAACCGCCTTAGTGAATATTTGTTAAATGAGGGATATAAGAATGATCCCGTTTGCCCATGCATTTTTATAAAGAGATCTAGATTTGAGTTTGTTATTGTTGCGGTATATGTTGATGATCTTGTTAGCTTTAAATTGCAATATATATTTTGAAATGACAAAAACTTAAGTAAGCTTTAATGTCTTAATTCACATTGTAAATTTGCTCATCACACATGATTTTCTCAATTCATTTTCAAGTGTTTATGTCAAACATTAAGACCATGATTTAATGATGCATACTCTTATTGGTCTTAATACTTTGTAATGTCTTGAATATTTTAGAAAATCACTTGATGAATGTTTGGACAATATTTTCATTTGAGAAAGTCAAGAAAAACTCCCTTAAAACTTATAAATGGTTTGGGTTGAATTAGGATCAAAGGTCATATCATTTCTAACCCAAAAGTGCAGAAAAAATGCCCTCTGGAAGAAAAGGATCGATCCCCACTGTAGCAGGATCGATCCCCTTTTGGCAGAAAGTCTTCCCAAGGTCCCTGAAGCCCAGAATCAAGATTCTGGACAAAAGGGATCGATCCCCACTGTAGCAGGATCGATCCCTTTGCCCGAAAATAGCCTATAACGGCTAGTTTTGTGAGATACAACGGTCATATTCAATCTTGGCTCCACCCAACGGCTAGAATACATCCAAGGGACTATAAATAGAGGCTTAGAAGCTAAAGAAAGAAGGGGAACCACTCAGCAACTCCAAAACACATATTCCTCAAATCCTCAAGCCTCAAACAACAAATCAAGAGCTCCAAAGTCTTCATCATCTATCATTCTCTTATTCCTTGTAGTGCTTAGCACAAAATCTTGTATAGGTTTTCATTGAGCTTAATTTCTGTAATCACTTGCCTACATAGAGGCCTTTCTTTGATTACACAATTGTAAACCCATCATTCCTTGTAAAGGGGAGGTTTCTCTTAAGCCTAGAAAAGAGGGAGGTTACTCTTTAGCCTAAGAAAAAGAGAGAGGTTTCTCTTGAGCCTAGAAAAAGAGGGAGGTTACTCTTGAGCCTTGAAAAGAGGGATTGTAATCACAAATTCAAGATAGTGGATTTGGAGAAAATCCTTGGGAGCGTCTCAAGGTAGAGGACGTAGGCAAGTAGCCGAACCTCTATAAATCGCTTGTGTAAATCTCTCTTTCCCTACTCTTTATTTACTTGCAATTATAGTGTGTTTATTGCATTGAACTTGGATTGCATGCTTGCCTAGCTTAGAGAACTTAGAAAATATTCAAATAGGCTAGAGAATTTAGAAAAACCGAAAAACGAGCTTAAGGGTAGTTAAAAACCGATTCACCCCCCCTCTCGGTATTGCCTATAAGAGCTAACAATTGGTATCAGAGCTTGGGCTCGAGATTGAATTAGACTAACCTCTATTGAGCAAAACGATCATAAATGGCTCACTTGAATGTAGGCACACCCCTAGGAGAAGAGGGACAATCATTAGTTAGACCTCCACTCTTTAATGGTGAGAATTATTCATATTGGAAAACTAGAATGATGCTATTTGTACAATCTAATGATTATGAGGTGTGGAGAATTATAGTGAATGGTCCTAGAATTCCTATGAAGAAGGTAGATGGAAAGGATGTCCCTAAGAGTGAGGATGAGTGGGACACAAATGACATGAGAGTGGCACAATTGAATGCCAAGGCCATGCACACTCTCTTTTGTGCATTAGGTCCCAATGAATATAATAGAGTGTCCCTATGTGAAAATGCTAAGCAAATATGGGACAAATTAGCCATCACACATGAGGGGACCAATCAAGTTAGAGAAACCAAAGTAGGAATGCTCACACATGATTATGAGCTATTTAGGATGAAAGAAAATGAGTCCATTAGCGAAATGTTCACTAGATTTAATGATATAATTAATGGACTTAAGGCATTAGGCAAGAGCTATTCCAGTGTAGAAATGGTCAAGAAAATCTTGAATAGCTTGCCAAAATCTTGGGAGCAAAGGTGACTGCTATAGAAGAATCTAAGGATCCTAACACCTTGTCCCTAGATGAACTTATGGGCTCCCTACTTACGTATGAAATGAAAATGAAAAGAAATGAAGTGCCTTCAAAGAAAGTAGGGGTAGCACTTAAGTCCTCCACTCATGAGGTCATTGAAGATGATAGTGATGAGAGTGGAAATGAGGAAGAAAAAGAAATGGCAATGTTTGCCAAAAGATTCAATAGGTTCATGAGAATGAATGAGAGAGAGCAAAATAGGAGATATCATAGGAGAGAGTCAAGTAGAAGAGAAAAAGACCCCTTAGTGTGTTATGAGTGCAATGAACCGGGTCATACTAAGTTAGATTGCCCCTTACTTAGGAAGGAAAAGGATAGGAAGCCTAGGAAGAAAGCATTTGTGGCTGCATGGAGTGATAGTGATAGCTCCGATGAGGAAAATGTAGATGAAGAGGTAGCTTACTCATGCTTTATGGCCATTAGTGATGATGAGGCTAGTTGTAGTTCTAGTGAAGATAATGACTATACCTTTAGTGAACTACAAAATGCCTTTAATGATTTAGCAAATGAATTTCAATGCATGAATTCCAAATATAAGAAAATCATTGCTAAATTAAAAATAGAAAATGAAGCCTTGATAAATGCTAAGATAGAATTTGAAAAGAAACTAGAAGAGGCCAACTTAGAAATAAATGAGTTAAATAAAAAGAACACAAATTTGCATAACTCATTTTCTAGGTTTTATATGGGTCAACAAAAGCTAGATCACATGTTAGAGACCCAACGAGCTTTCCTTGACAAAGATGGGTTAGGCTATAATGAAAAACAAAAAGAAACTCATCTTAGGAATTTCTTAGTAAGCAAAAATACTATGCATGATACATCTCTCACATGCTCACTTTGCAATAGAATAGGACACTCTTCACAAGCATGCACTTATAGAAAAACTACATTTAGAGGAAAAGTAGTTAAGAAAATGTGGGTGCCAAAGCATGCAATAAATAATGATGATTTATGCTTGAAATGGATCCCAAAAGGATCAAAAATTATTTGCACTAACTTTCATGGACCCAAGAAAATTTGGGTACCAAAGCATGCTTGAATTTGTTTGTTGTAGGAGTGTTAGAGCATGGAGATACAAGAAACAATGAAGTTTGAATGCTCTACACACCTCTATGGAGATTGCTTGTGCCAATGAGAAAAAGGAAAAGCTTGAGGATCCATCACAACAATTCTTCAAAAGAATGGCACAAGGTGGACTCAACAATTCAAGGCAAAGCATACTCAAGCAAAGGAGTTTCGTAAGCTTAAGTCTTTACTCCTTAAAACTTTTATTTGATTATTTGTGCATAGATGAGAAATGTGGTGATAATCTTTGTGAGTTGAATGATTGATCAAAAGGCATGAAAAATGATTGTTGATTGGTTGATGGATGATTCATGATGCATTGGATTATTGAATGAAACAAGCATGATTTATGATTATTATTGGATTTCTGTAGTTTGAGCAAGTTTTCTATGTGTTAATAATGTATTTACCTGCCTCAATTGCGAAATATGTCATATATGCAAAATGCTATGTCATGTGCATTAATGAAGAACTTGTATGTTGACAATCATGGCATGTTGTTACAAGATGTATGTTTTAATGTTATATATGCTCAAAATCTATGTGAACAAGTTTGTTTTGACATATTTATGTAATTCAATGCATTGGTTTGGTCAAAATATGCATAACTCTCAAAATGACCTCCTTTGAGGCCAAAAATGCATTTTATTGTGAAAATGCTTCCAAAATTGCAAAATCTTTTGTTAAATGGTTTTTCATTCATGTTTTTCATTCATACAAGTCCAAAAACATGTTTTACAAATGTTTAAACCTTTACTTGGACTTAAAACACTCAAAAACGAAGTTTTGGTACCTCACAAGTCCAATTTTCTGTCAAAACAACTGCAGAATCTGCAGGAACATATGAGGGATCGATCCCACTGTTGCAGGATCGATCCCCCCAGGCCAGAAAAGGCACTCCTGCATGTTTTCAACCGAATATTGAGAAGAACTTTTCATTGTTGTGATATTTTCTCTCTTCTCAACTTAAAATTCATTGTTTTAACTTCTTTTTGATGATCTTTAATATATGAAGATTCATTTCTCATTGATATCATGCCTCAACTTCATAAATTAATATCATTTCCAACAAATGGTATCACTCTCAACAATCATTATCATTTTTCTTGAGCTCACAAGTGCAAAATCATTTTTCTTGTTGTAAACATTCATGATTTGCATAACTCTTGAAATAACCTTGAAATATACTTTCAATGAATGCTTAACCATAATTTTGAGAATTATTTCAAGAATTTATGGATATATTTGAGAATTTGATGAACTTGTACATAATAAATATGTCTCATTCTTTTTGTTCATCTTAGTCAAGCATGCTTATAGGATTATGTCTCTTAGCTTGACTTATCTATTCCACACTAGGTTTCATGATAATTTTACATCTAGTGGATTGATTCCAAATGTAAATTCAACAATTGGTAATAGTCATTGGCCTATAATTTGTGATGGTAAATGGATCCTAAAAGTTAAAATGCATAAAACTTTATCATCTTGTACTTAAAGAACTAGGGTCTTAATGACAACACCAACACTCAAAGATAAATGCAAACTTGAACAAACTTGATATCCATGCATTTATTATTTGAATCTTTCCTTGCTCATAATTGGTTAAGGACTTGAATTAGAAAATGAGCATAGGATTTGGGTGCTTGAAACCATGGGAGAAAATGTGTTTGCTTGAATACCTTGATTTTATAAATCTTCCATATGGTATAAATTTGTGAATATGAATGGATTAATACTTTATGATAGTGTGCTAATGATTAATTGATCCATATGCATATTTGATGATATGTGTTGTTCTTGCATATTTGGAATGATTATTTTCTTGATATGAACACACTACACATAGATATTGGATTCATGCAAAATGCCTAAGTCAACCATTAGTAACAATTGGTATTTAGATTGAAATAACAATTAGTATCATGGCAACCATATTTTCAATAATTGGTAAGCCAAATCTAAATTGCCAATTGGTATGAGCTTTAAATTGACAATTCTTCTCATGCTCTTTAGTTTGAAATGACAAATAGAGAAGAATTCTCTTAGGATATTTTTGCATGAAACTCTTGTGTGCTAGAATTTGAAGTTAATTGCTATATGTTTTGATTCTATGCACACTCTTGCTTGAACATGATTTATGAGCTCATGCATATGATATGTCATCTAATTCAGCTCATAATCATGATGTATTACCATGCACCTTAGTTGGACCTTAGAGAACAATTGATATACTTAGGTGCTTGCTTAACTTCTTACCAATTGGAACCTTCTTGGAAAATTACTTATCAACAATTGGTATCAAAATCATTTATAAACAATTGGTATAGGATCATAAGTCATGTTCTTTGCATGAATATTTCATACTCTTTATGAACAATTGACTTATTTGTTTGTGCTATGAGTCCCATGTACTAACATGTTTCTTGTTGGATGGAGCATTTTTATTTGTTCTCACATAGCCATGATTTTAGGGGGAGCATATTTTTTTTATTCTTTTTGCTATGACAAAAAGGGGGAGAGATAGATAAAGGGAGAGATAGATATAGGGAGAGATATTAAGGGGGAGAGATAATGAGGGAAAATTCATTTTCAAAACCCATGCTTATATTAAGGGGGAGCTTTATAAAAATCCTGCTTTATTTGAGGGGGAGTATTTTTTTCAAAGAATTTTCAAAGCAAATTTACATAAGTTTTGTCATATCAAAAAGGGGGAGATTGTTAGCTTTAAATTGCAATATATATTTTGAAATGACAAAAACTTAAGTAAGCTTTAATGTCTTAATTCACATTGTAAATTTGCTCATCACACATGATTTTCTCAATTCATTTTCAAGTGTTTATGTCAAACATTAAGACCATGATTTAATGATGCATACTCTTATTGGTCTTAATACTTTGTAATGTCTTGAATATTTTAGAAAATCACTTGATGAATGTTTGGACAATATTTTCATTTGAGAAAGTCAAGAAAAACTCCCTTAAAACTTATAAATGGTTTGGGTTGAATTAGGATCAAAGGTCATATCATTTCTAACCCAAAAGTGCAGAAAAAATGCCCTCTGGAAGAAAAGGATCGATCCCCACTGTAGCAGGATCGATCCCCTTTTGGCAGAAAGTCTTCCCAAGGTCCCTGAAGCCCAGAATCAAGATTCTGGACAAAAGGGATCGATCCCCACTGTAGCAGGATCGATCCCTTTGCCCGAAAATAGCCTATAACGGCTAGTTTTGTGAGATACAACGATCATATTCAATCTTGGCTCCACCCAACGGCTAGAATACATCCAAGGGACTATAAATAGAGGCTTAGAAGCTAAAGAAAGAAGGGGAACCACTCAGCAACTCCAAAACACATATTCCTCAAATCCTCAAGCCTCAAACAACAAATCAAGAGCTCCAAAGTCTTCATCATCTATCATTCTCTTATTCCTTGTAGTGCTTAGCACAAAATCTTGTATAGGTTTTCATTGAGCTTAATTTCTGTAATCACTTGCCTACATAGAGGCCTTTCTTTGATTACACAATTGTAAACCCATCATTCCTTGTAAAGGGGAGGTTTCTCTTAAGCCTAGAAAAGAGGGAGGTTACTCTTTAGCCTAAGAAAAAGAGAGAGGTTTCTCTTGAGCCTAGAAAAAGAGGGAGGTTACTCTTGAGCCTTGAAAAGAGGGATTGTAATCACAAATTCAAGATAGTGGATTTGGAGAAAATCCTTGGGAGCGTCTCAAGGTAGAGGACGTAGGCAAGTAGCCGAACCTCTATAAATCGCTTGTGTAAATCTCTCTTTCCCTACTCTTTATTTACTTGCAATTATAGTGTGTTTATTACATTGAACTTGGATTGCATGCTTGCCTAGCTTAGAGAACTTAGAAAATATTCAAATAGGCTAGAGAATTTAGAAAAACCGAAAAACGAGCTTAAGGGTAGTTAAAAACCGATTCACCCCCCCTCTCGGTATTGCCTATAAGAGCTAACAGATCTGAATATCATTGGAACTCCTGAAGAGATTTCAAAGGCAGTAGAGTACTTGAAGAGAGAATTTGAGATGAAAGATCTTGGAAAGACAAAATTTTGTCTTGGGTTACAGATAGAACATTTAAAGGATGGGATTCTTGTGCATCAAACAACTTATATAGAAAAGGTGCTAAAACGATTTTATATGGACAAAGCACATCCGTTGAGCACCCCAATGGTTGTAAGGTCACTTGATGTAAATAAACACCCGTTTCGACCTAGGGAAAATGATGAGGGGATTCTTGGTCCTGAAGTACCATACTTGAGTGCAATTGGAGCACTAATGTATCTCACTAGTCATACACGACCTGATATATCATTCTCTGTTAACTTATTAGCGAGATATAGCTCTTGTCCAACCCGAAGGCATTGGAATGGGATTAAACATGTACTTCGTTACCTACAAGGTACAAAGGATATGGGTTTGTATTTTCCTAACCTACCCAAAACAGATTTGATTGGTTTTGCAGATGCAGGGTACCTATCTGATCCTTATAATGCTCGATCACAAACTGGATATGTATTCACATGTGGTGGCACCGCCATTTCATGGTGTTCCATGAAACAAACTATAGTAGCCACATCTTCTAATCATGCTGAAATTTTGGCAATACATGAGGCTAGTCGTGAATGTGTATGGTTAAGGTCTGTAATTCAGCACATACGAGGAGCTTGTGGTTTATCTTCAAGAAAAGAGGCACCAACGGTCTTATATGAGGATAATGCAGCATGCATCGCCCAACTGAAGGAAGGATATATCAAAGGTGATAAAACAAAACATATTTCACCGAAGTTCTTTTTCACTCATGACCTTCAGAAGAATGGTGATATAAATGTTCAACAAATCCGTTCAAGTGAAAATTTGGCAGATTTATTAACAAAGGTGCTTCCTACACTACAAGAAAATTGATTTTCAGCAACGGAAATTTAGCTACGGAATTTTTCCGTCGCTGAAAAGTGGTATTAGCGATTGATTAGCGACGGAATTTATAATGAAATTAGCGACGGAATTAGCGACGGATTAGCGACGGAAATTCGTCTGTAATTAGCGACGGAAAATTTTCCGTCGCTAATTATGGCGGGAGGTGCTGCTCAATCGCGCCAAATATTACCGACGGAATTAGCGACAGAAATTTCTGTCGCTAAATCCAAAACTATGTAAAGAAATTAGCGACGAAATTTTTCCGTCGCGAATTCCGTCGCTAATTCCCTTTAGCGACGGAATTAGCGACAGAAAATATTCCGTCGCTAATTTCCTTTAGCGACGGAATTAGCGACGGAAAAATTCCGTCGCTAATTTCTTTGCAAAGTCACGTGAAAAATAAGTAAGGAAATTAGCGACGGAATATTTTCCGTCGCTAATTCCGTCGCTAAAGGGAATTAGCGACGGAATTAGCGACGGAAAAATTCCGTCGCTAATTTCTTCCTATATTTTTCACGGTGGAAGGTGAAAAATATTTATGAAATTAGCGACGGAATTTTTCCGTCGCTAATTCTGTTGCTAATGCCCTTTAGCGACGAAATTAGCGACGGAAAATATTCCGTCACTAATTTCCTTACATTTTCTCAAACAATATTAAGAGAAATTAGCGACGGAATTTTTCCGTCGCTAAAGGGAATTAGCGACGGAATTAGCGACGGAAAAATTCCATCGCTAATTTCATAAATATTCTCAAACAATATGAAGAGAAATTAGCGACGGAATTTTTCCGTCGCTAATTCCGTCGCTAAAGGGCATTAGCGACGGAATTAGCGACGGAAAAATTCCGTCGCCAATTTCATAAATATTTTTCACCTTCCACCGTGAAAAATATATGAAGAAATAAGCGACGGAATTTTTCCGTCGCTAATGCCCTTTAGCGACGGAATTTGCGACGGAAAAATTCCGTCGCTAATTTCTTAAATATTCTCAAACAATATGAAGAGAAATTAGCGACGGAATTTTTCCGTCGCCAAAGGGCATTAGCGACGGAATTAGCGACGGAAAAATTCCGTCGCTAATTTCATAAATATTTTTCACCTTCCACCGTGAAAAATATATGAAGAAATTAGCGACGAAATTTTTCCGTCGCTAATTCCGTCGCTAAAGGGAATTAGTGACGGAAAAATTCCGTCGCTAATTTTTCTTCATTGTTTCAGAAAATGTAAGGAAATTAGCGACGGAAAAAAATAGTCGCTGATGCCTTAAATCAAAAAAAATAAAAATAAATAAATTTCTTTCATTAAGCATCAGCGACGGAAAAAGCAACAGCGACGGAATTAGCTACGGAAAAATCCGTCGCTGATGCCTTAAATCAAAAAAATATATAAATAAATGAATTTGTTCATTAAGCATCAACCACGGATTTTTTCCGTCGCTAATTCCGTCGCTAAAAAGAAACAACAACGGAATTAGCTACGGAAAAAATCCGTCGCTGATGCCTTAAATTCGAAAAAAAATAAACAATTGTTTTTGAATTTTTCCCGCCTAAAGTGTAGCGGGAAATATTTTGACATAGCATTAGCGACGGAATTTTCGTCGCTAATCCGTCGGTAATTCCGTCGGTAATTCCTCTGTATGCGCGCCAAAGACTCTATATATTCTCATATTCTCTTTTTTCTCTCCTCTTCACTCCTCTCTATCTTCTTTTTTGTCCATCTTCTCGTTTTTTTCTTAGTTTTTCTTCTTTATCCCTCTTTCCTTTTACTTTTTTCCTTTTTTTTTGTAAATTTACTCTATTTTTCTTTTATATTTATGTTGTCAATTTTTTTATATGATAAACTTTAATACTTATATTTTTGTTTTTTGGTTTTTTACTTATAGATGATGCTGATGATACGATGAGGTGCTAGTGGTAGTGGTGATAATGATGTTGAAGATAATTGATTTTTGTTTTTTTTAGTTAATTTATTTTAAGATAATGTTTATGGATTTAAGTATAAATATTAGGTTTATTTTAAATGTTTCTCTCTCTCTCTCTCTCTCTCTCTCTCTCTCTCTCTCTATATATATAAATATAAATATAAATATAAATATAAATATAAATATAAATATAAATATAAATATAAATATAAATATAAATATAAATATAAATATAAATATAAATATAAATATAAATATAAATATAAATAATTAATTTTAGAACATTTTTTTTGATAAAATTCATAGAAATTTGCAACAAAATCTATTAAATAAGTGAAAAAATTCATCAAATTAGCGACGGATTTCATAACATTAGCGACGGAATTTCCGTCACTGATGCTCTTTAGTGACAGAATATTTATTGAATTAACAAAAATAACAAACTATCTGCGACGGAATTAGCGACGGAAATTCCGTCGCTGATGCCTTTTAGCGACGGATTTTTTTATAAAATAAAATAATAATAAAACTATCAGCGACGGAAATTTTCGTCGCTGATGCCTTTTAGCGACGGATTTTCATGTAAAATAAAAAACGAAATTATGTTTTTAGCGACGGAATTTTCCGTCGCTAATGACATAAAATCCGTCGCTGATGTAAAAAAATTCCGTTGCTAATTGGCGACGGAATTACTGACGGAAATAAAGTTTTAGCGATGGAGTGAGCATCAGCGACATCGATTTTTCCAACAGAAAAATTTCCGTCGGTAATCCGTCGCTAAAGACCATCAGCGACGGAATTTAACTATCAGCAACGGAATTTTCCGTCGCTGAAAGTTCATTTTTTTGTAGTGCTACCACTACATTTGAGAAGTTAGTCCACAATGTTGGATTGCGTCGACTCAAAGATCTCAAATGATATAATCATGAGGGGGAGTAAATACACGCTGTACTCTTTTTTCCTTAACCATGGTTTTGTCCCACTGGGTTTTCCTGTTAAGGTTTTTAATGAGGCAGCATCTCATGTGTATTTTGAAGAATAATGTACTCTTTTTCCTTCACTAGGTTTTTGTCCCACAGGGTTTTTCCTAGTAAGGTTTTAATGAGGCATATTCTTTAGTAATGGACATCCAAGGGGGAGTGTTACGAATAGTCATAAATAATGGATATCCATTCATCCCTCATACTCTTCATAACTTCCCCTTCATTAAGTTTATAACTTTCCCTTCATTAAGTTTGTAACTATCCCTTCATTAAGTTTATAACTTTCCCTTAATTAAGTAACTATTCAATTCCATCTTTATTCATGTATTTGTAAAACCTATAAATAGAGGCTCACCATCCATGTATTGAACACACTTGAAGAATAAGAGAAAATCTCTCTTCTTGCTCTCTCTCTTTGTGTTCTTTCTATAATTTTATAATAGAAATGAAAGTCTAATGATTTTTAAATTTTAGTAATGAGTTGGCGGTTTGTTTTAATCTTTAAAATTATGTAATTTTCTTTATTTCTAAACTCTTTGTAAAAAAAATTAAAAGTAATTATATGAACTATTTGAATTAAATTTCAAATTTATTAGCATTTATTTACATAATCAAATGCTTAGTGTTTTCTAGTTAACATTTAACTCACTTTCTTTGTTTCTTTCCTTAGCTTTCACTTTCATAGATTAATATTTTTTTGTAAGGTGATGGAAGTTGTTTTTAAATTTTATTTAGATTTAATTTTTTAAACAATTTTAAAGATGTACTTCTTCACATCAATATAGTGCATTTAAAAGTATTTTAATTGATAAAAAAAATTCCTCTTTACCAATTAAATTAATGTTATGGATAAATTTCAAATGCATCGAAAAACATCTACTTAAAACATGTCAATTATTTTTACCAAACAAATTTGACCATAATCTACATTTTTTTGTGATATATATATATATATATATATATATATATATGTTGTAATTGTACATATTATTTGCTAACTTGGAGCCATTCCATCTATTATTAATTTCCTGTAATACAAGAAGGTCAGAGATCTGAGATTGAAAAGGAGGAGCCTGAGGCAAATAGTAATGGTTCTCATCCAATCAAGTTTGAATGCAAGTCCTGGATTTCTCAATTGCAAACTAATTTTCAAAAAGTTACACTTTGTAGTTATAATAAAGTTGATGACTAAATTCCGATCAAAAAAAAAAGTTGATGACTAAATTGACTACCAAATAAAATAAATTTTCACTTTCCTACTTGACCTACTTAATATTCATTCTACAGTACTTTAGGGTTGTAACCAACATAACGTTATTCTTTTTGACTATGATCAGTCCCCCGGCAAAACCCAATCTAACCATAATTGAAACTTCACCAACAAATTGTGGTCCATTTATTAATGAACATTAACAAGTACAACATCGCTTCAAACCTAATTATGAACTTGTCAAAGTTAAATTAAGTTGGGTTTTCTATTAAAAGAACTATTGCTTCTAAAAATTTACTGCTATCATTGTTATCACATCTATGGTTATCACCAACATATAATTTTGTCTCTTTAACCCTAATCTTGCTTTTTTATTTATATAAACATGTAATCTTCATATTATACATAAATATATAAAATCAAAGTTTTTATTTTAAAAAAATTTATATATGATGCACAAACACTCTGACAATGTATTGTCTTTATACACTGTCAATGGATCATAAAATAATACTTTATTAATAAGTATTTTTAAAAAACATAAACCCAAAGAATTGGTTTAGTGTAAGGCTCCGTTGAGTTATTTTATAGTGGAAAATCTCATGTTCAAATCCGCACTAGGTTAAATTCACTTAGACCAGTGCCAACCATGCATCGTGAGCAATGATTAATCTCATATATAATATGATATGATGACATCTTGTGGTTTACACAAAAAAATATATGCAGGCTCTTAAAAATAAATATTAATAAAGGTTTTAAATTTATATTTAAGGATCTATACAGTTTTAGGCTTTGCTTATTAATGAAGTGGCATTACGTTGTTGATTGACTGTGTATAGAAACTATACACTTTTAGTGCATTATATATAAATTTAAAAAAAAATTGACATAGATGTCTTAATATTTTGACATGTAGGATAATAGATTAATTTTAATTTTTATTGTATAATCTTATTCAATTAATTATTTAAATTTAAAATATTTGAAATTTAAAAAATTAGATTTTAATCATTTTATCTTCATTTAAATCAAATAAAAATTATCTCAGAATTTAATTTCTCTTTTTCCACTTATTAGTTCATTCTTAAATTAAAAAATTATCTATATATTTGAATAAGAATTATCTTAAAATTTTTAAATTGTTATTTAAGTCTATATATTTTAATATTTAAACTTATATTTCTTTTTTTATTTTTGTTTTATTAACAATTTTGTTTTTTTTATTTATATTGTTCTCATTTTCTTCATTTGTTCAAACATCTTAAATGAAATAATCATTTGTTTGATTATTTTATTTATTTATTTGTTCACTCATTTTCTTTGGTAAAACAAATATGGATATTTATGTCGCTCATATTACAGTACTTCTTCTTGTTACCAAATCAAAATTTCATGGGCAATATAATTGCTATAATATTGTTACTATATCCAGCCCAATGTAGAGTTCAAGATCTTGTTTTTCTTTTTTTTTTTTTTTGTTTAGAGTTCAAAATCTTGTTAGATAAAGATTTAATAGTCAAATGTGTCATCCACGTTTACCACAAAATAAAATTAAGTCTTCAACGTTTAAATGCATGAAAATCAATCCTAAACGTTATAAAATAATTGAATTAAAGACATTTTCGTTAAATCTTTTAATTTCTGTTAAGTTTTATTACTGATAAAGGTAACGAAAATTAAAAGATTCAACCGAAATGTCCTTAATTCAATTATTTTGTAACGTTTAAGATTGATTTTCATGTATTTAAACGTTGATGATTTAATTTTATTTTGTGATAAATGTAGATGACACATTTGACTATAAAGTTTAAGACAAATGATAAGACTAGCTTTCCAAAAAATAAAATAAAAGAAGAAGAAGAAGATAAGACTAGTAGCATCTTTTGGAAGGGTTTAAAAGGCAGAAGAGCAATTTTGAGAAGGGTATTTACGACATTTGAGCTAAACATATTAAATTTTGTACTGCAATAATCGCTTTCATGGACGTGCTAAACTCGTGGGGGTCCAGCTCTTGCTCACGTGAAGCCATCATCCAAAGAATTTCCACATTTTTATTTTTATTAGGAATTTAGACTTTTCAAAAGAGCCATGGATGGACTTGTCACTGAGCTAGTTACAGCAATGGCATGTTTTTGCTTTGGTCAAGAAACAAATGCAGTGTGAATTAATTGGATATTGAGAAAGTGACCTTGAGAACGATTGTTTTGGCTTGTGCATGGTCTAAGCTGCCTGCCCCTTTGTCCAAGAACTTTGAGACACACGTAAGTTTCTCAAATTATGAGGATTATCTTGTAACTTAGTTTTATTATTAAAGTATTGTTATCTTATATGTTTTAAATTTAAATTTTTTTTATGATTTTAGATTCAAGTTTGATCCTATTGGTAGCCAATTGATTTTTTTTAATTATAAGTATCTTCATCAGTTTTACTATTTAATTTAGACTAATCATGTTTGAATCGAAAATGATAAACGGTAAAAATTTTTCAATAGTAACAACTCCAAGACTTGAGCCATGTCCAAATACTAAGAAAAAAATTCACTTACACTTTTGTCAACTACTTATTGGTATAGTTAATTGAATTTAAATTTGATCATTTACATGTTATTAGAGTTTAAATTTTATTATTTTATTTATGTCTGTTTTCTATTTCAAATTTAACTTTCAGATTTATTAGGTGGCAAATCTTCACTTTTTGTCTATATGTGATGTGAACTTGTAAAATTTTAATTTTTCAATGATTTTTATTTAAATTAGAATATTCACATATAATTAATTTATTGATAATTATTTCATATATCGCCGGATTATGATACATATCCTATTTTATTTATTTTGTATTTTTTAATATTTTTCTAGAATATGTGTCACAATTCTAACACTACTTGTGAAGTAAAAAAAACTTCACTAATGATGTATATAATAATTATCCTTAATTTATTTAAATTGAATGTATACGAAATTACTGGAATCCATAGTAATTTATGTCAAAACAAACAAATATATCTTTTGAATAAATTTCTTATTGATACTTCCATTTTATATTTCATTATGAGCTTATATATATATATATATATATATATATATATATATATATGATGCACTGACATCTATACACTATCAATGTATCAAAAGTTGATACACCAATAATGAGTAAACTAAAAAATTACAAAATCTTTAAAAATAAATACAAAAAAATTTTTCAATTTACTTATAAAAATTTAATATTTTTTTAATTTGATCATTAATAAAGTATTACCTTCAAATATATAAACCATTTCATTATTTTTTAGTCTGTCGTTAAAACCTCTGTGCTCTCTACCTTTACCAGCCATGATTTGATGCTCTCTTCTTCTTAATGAAGTAACAAATTTTGGTTCTCTTATTCCTATATCCTGTGTCCATCTTCCTTCCTAGGCTTGATGGTCTTTCTTTCGCCACACCAATTGCTCTCTTTCACGTCAAGCAGCGTAGTCCAATTGAATCGAGATGATTCAGTTTAAGTTTGAATTTGATTCGATTTGAAAACTTAAGATTTAAAATTTGATCTAGGCTTAATTGAGTTTGGCTTTTAAAGTTCAAACTTGATTTTACAAAATACTCTAACCATTCAAATTTAATTTGATAAGCTCGAACTTGACTCGATAAACTCAATTTATCAATTTTTAATCATATCTCACGAGATAAAATAATAAATTAATAATAAAATATTAAAATTATATATTAAAAAAATTCGATTAAACTTGCGAATTGCTTGAACCAAGTATTAAAACACTTGAACTTAGTTTAACTCGTTATTTGAATAGCTTGAACTTGATTTTAACTTGAAAATAAACGAGACAAACTTGAATAATCATTGAATTAAACTTGAATAACTCATTAGTAACTTGATTCATTTACACTTTATAATCACACACTTTTTTTCCTTAAGATGAAACAAAAAGAAAGAAGATGAAATTAAGAGTCATCCCCACAAGTGTTTCCAAGATATATAATTAAGAAAAAATAGTAGAATAAATCCATGAAAATATTAATTGTTTACTCTCGGTCAAGCCAACAATCTTTGCAAAAACATTTTGACAAGTTTTAATTAGCCATTGAAGGTGTTTGAAGCTCTTTTACTGAAACACGAACCACTAAAATTTATTACATGCTTTTCACAACCCTACCTCACTCCTTATCTTTATATACAAGAACTGATTTTCTCATGATCAGTATCAAATCATAATAATAATAATAATAATAATAATAATAATAATAGTCAAAGTTTTTTACTGCAAATAAAACATACTATATAGATAATTTAAATAATTGACATGTATAATATCTTAAAATAAAAAAATTATATTTATTTTTAATTTTCTAACATATAAAAAACTATATACTATCAACCGTTTTTTTATTTTCTAAAAAATAATTATATATTTTTTTTCAATTTTCTAAAAGATAAGCTATATACTATCAACTATTTCATTTATTCATTTTTGTTTATATTGACTCCATATTATTTCTTTCTTCAAACATCTCATATGAAAAAATTCGTTTATTTGTTTAAGCATTTTTTTATTTATTTTTTTTATCAACTACTGTTAATTGTGTTTAAGATTGATTAACTAATTTTTTAAAATATTTATATCTTATATAAATAAATAAAAGCCAAAGCTTTTGATAAAAGAATAAAGAAAAAACTCATGCAAATAGACTATCTTTTTTATAATAATAATTTGAACTCATGTAACTTCAAATTTTAAAAATAAATCAAATTCAAATATAAAACAATAATCAATAATCTATTAACGAGCGATGTAATAACTAATAAGAATTGCTTTATTAAAATTGTAACTATTTAATTGCTTTATTTAATAGTTGTTTTATTTTTGTAATTGTCAAAAATTTTATAATTTTATTTTTAAAAATTATCTTAAATTAAAATTTTCATCGTAATTTAGTAATAAATATAATATTTACAATGATGATGTTATCATTTCAGAGGCTTCAGAAGCAAGGGATACTATACTAGGGAAGTAGCCCTCCTAGCCTTCGCTTTGCAGTAGACTTTAAACGTTAGACTTTTAGAGCTTGATCGGTCGATTCATGGTATCTCATCACATGAATGTGTTGACCGTACCCACACTCAACATTTCTATTAATTTTAAATGTTTGTCTTTTTTTTTTTTGGTGAAAATTTTTTAAATGTATGTCGTTAGCTTGATATGAACTTATATTTATATATTATAACTGTATAAATAAACAATTATGACATGGTATTTTATTGATTCACAAGTTTTAAAATAAAAAATTCTAAAATATAAATATTTTTAAAATGATTAATTAATAAGGTTTTATAATATAATTTAAAGATAATGTATAAAATTTATATAAATTTTTTATATATGCATAAATTCTATAAAAGTTCATTCGTTTGGACAGTGAAAAGTGTTAAAAATTTAAACAATTGTTATCTTTTGTTGATGCTATCCAAAAAGCAAAGTCATTGACAAGAAAGTAAATTTCTTACAGAAAATGAAATATACAAATATATATTTATAGAATGCAATAACACACTAGGCTTTTATGTTTTAACCAAAATGCAAGGTGAAAATGTAAATTTTGCTCGTTGGTAGATGGACAAAAATTAAAAGAGAAACAATCACGAACATGGTAGATGGCAAAGAAAGAACTAGGTTAAAATCATAATATATATTTTTATTTTTATGTTTTCTTATATGGTATGGTATAATGTGAGACTGAACCACAATTGCTCTCGGAAAGATCTAAAAAAATCCCCGAATAATTTCTTCGTCCTACCACATTCAATTTATTACTAAAATTGCTACAAACGATTTTGTTCATATCATTACTAAGTTCGGCATTTTCATGTTTTTCTTCATGTTCCTCAGTTGATGCTTATCAAATTTGCGCTCATCTCTCTACTCCTTAAAAGGAAGCTGCAGTTCCAGCCATGACTGATATCGTACCCTGATTTCTGCACCAAATCGCTTTGAATTTTCACCTCTGTAAGTAATTCATCTAAAACCTTGTATTCCCCATGCGTTTATGAATACAAGTTTTTCTGTCTGTTTTCTGAAAGTTAACCTAGGGTGAGCTGGTGACAAATTTAATTTATTTTCAGGGTGGGTGCTAATCTTTTCATGGAGATACTATTTTTTTTTACCAAACATGGAGATACTAGGTGTGTGTAAGAAAAGTAATTTTTCACATTTAATTTGTGGATGAAATTTGATTTGATTTTTCTAATATTAATATGAAAAAGTGGCAAAAAAGAAATAAGGAAGCAAAGTAATGAAAATTATATTTCATAGAGGTAATAATTTGTTGTACATATATCATATAAAGGGCACCATAAAGGCATCACGTGACCTAGAATTAAATGAAACCAAAAGCTTTATGATATTGTTGCAATTTCATTTTAAATTAATATTTAATACACTATTAGTAGAATTTTTAAATTTCAAAAAAAGGTTAAAATGATAACATATGTTATTTAATAATATTATGAAAATAAAAAAAACAAATAAAATAGATGTGTCATCATCTTTTGTAAGAATCACAATTTTCTAAGTATACAAATAATATGGATTAAGAAAACAAGGAAAAAGATGTTTAATCGAAAAATTTCGGATTCAGATGACTATAGTTTGAATTTTCGTACAAGTAAGTTGGTGGGCCCCACAAGAGTGCGCCCTAGCCAAAGACATCTGAATTATCATATGTTGATGATTTATGAGCTCACGTAAGTCAAGTTAAAGTTTTTACAGCTATTTGAGCTTAATTCGTAATTTTAGCAAAAAGACCGAAAAATGCTAAATTGGGCCATAAATCCTATAAAGCATTATCATAGCCAACCAAAATATTTATTTTGTCATATATGACTAGCACATGTGTGAATTTTATTCAATTCTCACCTACCATGCAAAAGTAACCAATGAAAAAATAGAGGAATTAAAGATATTGGAGAAGTAAGTAGAAAAGTCAAATAAAAGAGCCTTAGTCTTTACCATAAGAGATATGCATGGAAAGGAATTGCAACTAGTTGTTTTCACACCTCAAGTGGCCGGCCAACCCTTATAGACAGAAAAAAAAGGAAGCAAAGTCAAGGAAGCAAGGTATATGTAAACTTAGACTTGTGGTTGCAAAGCTTATGGGATAAGCTTCCACCTTCTCCAAATTAGCTAATTATTTCTTCCCCTCATTTTCCAACCCATTATTTCAGCCCCCTTTCTCAGCTATTTAAAAGCCAAGACAGAAAGAAGAAAGAAAAAACAAAACATTAGAGATTGGAAGAAAAGAGAAAAACCCGTAATTCACTATGCAAGCAGATTTTGTTGCCATTTTTCATCCTACTTCCAATCAGTTTTAGCCTTTCCTCCCTTCATGAAAGTTGTTCCAAATCCTCTTCTCTAAAACATATCCGAAATTCATCTCAAACGGAGCTCGTTTGGCTGATGAAAAGTTTACTGGAAGTCAAATCTGTCAAGCTGCTCTGTTTTGACGAGATTGAGAGAATCATTTTGTAGGGCAGAAACGATCAGGAAGATGACTTTTTCTTGAAACAGTCAAGAAGGATCAATTGAAGATCTACCTCTTTTCTACCACATATCCGAAAATCAAATCAAACGGACCAAGTTTGATAGGGGAAATCTGTTCTGGAAATTTCTGCTGCATAGGGTAAGCAGTGTTGGAATTTTCGGTTCTTTCTAAATTGGGTATAGGGTGCATTTCTAATTTTTCTAGGCCTATTTCTAGTGTTATAATGGGGTAAAATTGACCCTAAAGAAGTGTTTTAAGTATTGGCCAAATGGGTTTCCATAAGGAAAGTGTAAGGTGGTAAATGACACTGTCTGTATATGTTTGTAGTGTTAACGACGCGGGTTGGTAGTATACAGTACACTGATTGCCAAACTTGAACGAGCGAGCTTACTCATTGCTTTCGGTAAGTTGCTATGCAAGTTACGAGTAGTAGCTTACAGGGTAAGTGCCTTACATGAGCTACATGTAATGATTTATAAAATAAATGGAAGGTTTATAAAGTAAAGGAATTGATTGGATGTGAATTTTGAGATGTGTTGCTGTTGGGAATACAAATTGTTTTTCCTTTACAGGCTGGGTAATGATATATCCTAACGCCGTCTTATTGCTGAAATTTTGAAAAATTATTAAAAGTTGGATGTAGATCTCTATGTCTGCATCATGCTACTGCATCTTTATGCATAAGTGGTCTTATGAGAGTTAAGCTTACACGAAACGTATGAAAGCTTTTACATCTCATTTACATCATGTTTTGAAGTATGTGAATGATATGACTTTATAGTATATTCATATGAGTTTTTGGATTGAGCATGCATTGCTTGTACATCCTATTGATGTGAGACTTCAAAACATGAGATGATGACTAGTTTACAGACTTTTACGGTATCCCATTGTACTATGAGACTAATAGAGCATATGGAACATGCTCGAGTAGCTGATACTCTTATATGGGCAATACGAGGCTTGTCCGACATTGTCGTTGAAAGGTTCCAATTCTGACTTATCATTGGGATTGGAGATGACGAGGATCTATGGCCATGGCCATAGGTAACACCCTAGTTCCGGGGTAACGGGGACTGCTTGCTGATAGCTACAGTAGGCTAAGACTTTATTAGTTGAATTACTTGGTTTGCCTAATAAGAAATGTTTTATGAACATGATATATGAGATTACATGATATGTGATTGAACTTTACGAAGCATTATTTTTATGATAACTACATGGTTTGACAAAATCAACTTTGCATCGTTTTACGTGCATTGCATCGGTTTTACCATAGAGGCATGGTGATATGGAGTTACATGAAATATGAAGTTTAAATGAGTTAATGATATGTGATTTTATACGTGACTTTATACGAAACACGTGTTGCATGCATTAGTGGTGCTATATCCTGTTTGTTACTATCTCTGCCCTTGTGTAGTGGCTTACTGAGCTTTTCCCCAGAAGCGCACCCCTTCATTTTCCTCCACAGGTTAAGCTGAGATAGCAACATTTGATAAGAGCCGTTCCTCGTTTTGACGTTTTAAGCTAGACGTCAGACCTTAGTTCATAGCTTGGTATATATGCTTCCTATGTACTTGGTATCGTAACGGTTTCGCGCTCGACGATTTTGAAAACATTTAAAAACAAGGGAGTCGCCACCAATCTTTTTTGACTAGGTGTGATTGGCCACCTAAAAATATTTATCTTTTTAACAAAATCTCAAAATTAATTAAGTTTTATTAAAAAGACAATTTTTGGTCTGCGAAAACAAAATCGAGTCTGGGAGTACGGTTACACGTGGGGAAGGATTAGCACCCCCACGTCGCTCGTTGAAAATGGTACCATAGTAATCATGTGTTATCCTTTAGTTTTAATAAAATGGTCTTGAATTAATATTTAAAAATAATTTTTATTTTTATTTTTTTATTTTTATTACAATCAATTTTATTCTTTTTATTCAAAGTCATTTTTTATTTGTAAAAAATCATTTTGTTTTATTTTAAAAAGTTAAATTTTATTTTTCAAAAGTGAATGTGAACCTTTTTGTATTGAAAAATTAAATCAAATATCCCAATACTCTGGTAACATTTGAAATAATTTTCCTCACCTAGAGATTTCTTAAGAATCACTACTTGTTGTGAGTTCTATAAAATCTCATCGTCGGAAGATTCACACTCGCTTCAAAAATTATTATGAATGCAAATGATGCAAGTAGATAATGAATGATGCAAATGAAATTTTTTAATTATTATTTTTTTCATTTCTTTATTTATTTTAAATGAAAAATTTTATTATTGAAAAATTGCACTAAGTATCCCAATACTCTGGTAACACTTAGTGAACTTCTCTCACCTAGGGATCAGTCAAGAAATCACTACTTGTGAGTTTCATGACATCCCATCATCGGAAAAAATACTTAATTAAATTTTAATTTTATTATTAATTAAAAAAACTTATTGATTTAATTTTTTAACAAAAATTTAAATTATTGAAAAATCATACTAAATATCCCAATACTCTGGTAACATTTAGTAGACTCTTCTCACCTAGGGATCAGTCAAGAAATCACTACTTGTGAGTTTCATGACATCCCATCATCGGAAGAATTTCATTTATTTTAAAATTTAATTTTTTATTTATTCAAATTTAAATTTCATTATTTTTAAATACATTTTCTAATCAATAATAATAATTAATGAAAACGCAAATAAAAGAAAATTTTTCAAAAACTTTTATTTTAGAACATGCATTAATAATAATAATAATAATAATAATAATAATAATAATAATGATAACAATAACAACAACAACAACAACAACAACAACAATAATAATAATGACACGATAAAAATAATAATATTAATAATAATAACAAAACCAAAATTACTAAAATTAAAATAAATATACCTAAATGGCCTTGGGCTTTAGAAAACCCAAAGGAAACCTTCAAAAGAGCCCAAAGACAGGCCCAAATGGCAAAGCCCAAGCTTCTGGCCGCGAACGGGTCGGGTCAAATCCACGGGGCGACATGCAGATCTTGCTCCTTAGCTGACCGGGCGCGCGGATCCTGGGTCGGATCCGGGTCCACGCGCGGGTCGCTTCCTCTCTTCCTTTTTTTTTTCGGCTATAAAATCACCCTTTTTTTCTTAATTCATTTTCACCCTTTTTTTTATCAAAAAAAACTTTAGAGCTTTGAAGCCTTCCGCCCAGGCGATTTTCGGCCACCGCCTACGCCACCGTCGGCCGCCGTCTCCGGTGGCCGAAAACCTAAAAAGTAGCCCTTTCCCGAATGCTCTCCACCTCCTCTCTTCAATTTCGACCCCCTTTTTCACAAAAACGCCTCTATCCCTGTAGATCGAAGGTCGAAACCTTTGGACTCCCCATTTTTATTTTGATTTTTTTTCAGATCTGGTTTTGGATGTGTTTGGGTTTGTGTTTTTGTTGCTGTTTTTGTGTTTTTGCAGGTGGGGATTTCAGATCTAGGTTCTGGGGTCTCGGATTTGGGGTTTCGGGTGGCTGTTGGGGTTACGCGTTGGTTGTGGGGGGCTCTGTGTTGGTTTGGTTTGTGGGTGTTTTCGGTGATGGTGGATCAGCAATGGGTCTCAGGTTTTGGGTGGTGAGGACAATGCTAGCTGCTAGGGGTTTTGGTTTTGGGGTGACCGGGGATGGTGATTGCTGGGTTCGGTCTCTCGGTGGTGGCCTGAGGGTTCGGGTAATGATGTTTTTAGGTGCTGAGATTGATGGTTTTTGGGGCTTCGGTGATGGTGGTTTGGTGAGGGTTACGGGTAGTGAGGAAGACTTAGATGATTTTTTGGTGGGGACGGTGTCTTGGTGATAGCGTTTGGTGTTGGGTTACGGGTAGTGGGATGGTGGTACTCAGTCTTGATGAGTGAAGATGATGCCCCCCCCCCCCCTTTTGGCCGGAAATGAGAGGGTCTTTAAAAACGTGAGCTTGGCCTGAGGGTTGACGGAGATGGGATGTGTTGCCAGAGTAGCTGGCCGGCGGAGATGGGATGGGGGCTGGTGGTGGCAGTGGCTGATGTATAGTTGATGGGAAATAAGACAGATAATAATAATAATAACATAAAAATAAAAAAATAATAATAGTAATAATAAACAGATAATAATAATAATATAAATAATAACAAATAATAAAAATAAAAATAAATACAAATATATATAAAAATAAAATGATAATAATAATGATAGGACAAAATTAGGTGTCAACACTTGGAATTTGATGATTTTGTACAGTAATGTAGTGTGAGATGTGATAAATATAAATATCTGATTACTTTAAAAAATCGGGTTAAAACGGGATGTAAACGAGTGATGGTTGATTGTTGATGTGAATAGTATTTTGCTTTGTGGTTGAAATTATAGTGCAAGGGGTTTTCCGTAGTTGAGTGAAAATGATACCAAAATTTAGTCTTGAGTGATTTAAGTTGTAAAATGAACTGGGACCTAAGGAAATCAACCTTGAACTGTGATAAAGTGAATAGTAAATCGAAATTGAAAGAGTAAGACTATTCGTTACATAAACCGTAGTTAAAGGAAAAGGAAAGAATCAGCTCCAAAATCTCTTCTTTCGCTAATTCGTTATTGAAAATGTCTTGTATTTTCGGGGTGTGACATCTTTAGTAAAAAAACTCCATGATAATGTATTGAATAATTTTTTTTTTTAGTGCTTAGCATGGGTGTTTGTGAGCTAAGTAGTGTTTGTGAGTTAGAAAGCAATGAAGATAAAACAATAATTAATGAGACAGATTTAGGAGATATAAATGGAAAAGATAAAGGTAGAGGGCAATGGATTAATCAAGACTTGATCTAATTATTATTTTTTTTTTTATTAAGAGAGATTTGATTTGGGTTGGGTTCTCTTTTTCTTGTTCTTTTTTATAAAAAAAGGTGTTAAGTAAAAAAGGATATTACAAAATTGTAATGTCGTAAATTTCCTTTGATTGTATAATTATAAAATATCTATAACAACTAATAACAAGAATTTCGTTAATATGGGATTGACTATTGTCCTATTTTTTCTTTTTTATTTTCATATTTTGATTTTTTATATTGTATTTTTATTTTTTATATTATCTATAATATATATATATATATTTTATATATATATATATATATATATATATATATAAAAGCCAAAGCATTTGATTACAAATAAAATATCTTATGTGGATAGTCTAAAAAGTTGAGATGTGTAATATCTTAAAATAAAAAATAATATTTTTTTCAATTTTTTTATAGATAAGAATCTATATACATTAAAATTTCAAAATAAATTAATTATCTTTTTAAATCAATTATCTATTTCAATTTTTAAAAGATAGACATGTATATTTTTATATATTTTAAAAATTAAAAAAATCTGATATTATTTATAAATTTCTTTACTTATCTTTTATTAATATACATGTACTGTTGTTATATACATTATTTATAGACATAATTAATTTTGATATAAATTTTTTATATGGATACACTTTTTTAAAGAAAAAGATAAACGTATTTTATATGAACACGTAACATGTGTGGTAAGATGAATTCTTTTCATCTTTAAAGTATAAAATGTCCACAAAAAATACTTAATTATTGATTAATGTTACACTTCTAATTTCAATAAAATTCAGTTTTTTATAATAGTATTATATCTTATATAAAAAAAAAAAGCCAAAAAAATCGTATGAAGATACCTTAACTTTTTTATACTTAAATTAATAAATTAAATATCTTTCAAAAAAATAATAAATTTATTTTAATTTTTATATAATAATCCTATTCAATTAATTAATTATTTTTAAAATATTTAAAATTTTTAAAAAATAGATTTCAACTATATTATCTTAATTTAAATCAAATAAAATTTATCTTAGACTTTAAATTTTTTTATCACTTATTATGTTATTTTTAAATTAAAAAATATCCATATATTTTTTATCAGAATTATCTTAAAATTTTAAATTTTTTATCAAAAACATTAAAACTAGATATTTAAGTTTATATTTTTTAGTATTAAATTAAGCTTCCATATTTTTTTTTCAATTTTCATTTATTCGTTTTTCAGAATTATTTGTTCAATCACTTTATTGGGAAAAAAAGTCCATATGAATTATCTATTCTCTTGAAACGTGTATGATTTTAAATATTGTATTTAATTATTTTGAATTAATTTGAATTTTAAAAAGCTTAAATAATAAATTATTTTTAGTTTTATTTCTATTAACATCTTTATTTTACTTACCTTTTATTTTGATAGTATTATAAATAATTTTTTAAAAAAAACCCTAAAAAATAGAGTTTTTCAACACTAATTAATTTTATAAGATTAATTTAAAGTAATCTAAATTCAAATTTTAAAAATAAATTAGTTTCAAATATGCAATATTAACTAATAATCTATTAATGATTAATATAGTAAGGATTGTTTTCATTAAAATTGTAGTTTTTTAATTCATTTATTAAATATTTAAGATTTGTGATATTTAATTTTGCTATAATTTTATAATTGTTATTTGATTTGAATTACTTTTTAATTTGTGTATTCTATACATGCGTCAAGTTTTTAATACATTATTCGACATGTATTTCAAAACAATTTTTTTATAATTCTATTCTTTAAAAAATTATTATAAATTGAAATAATCATCGTGCATTGCACGAGTTCTAGTCTAGTATTTTTTTAATTTTTATATTATATAATTTTTATATCATTTTGGTTTGATAAAAATCATGGCACAGCATAGGTTAAAATACCAATGTGTATAAAAGATATCATTTAATGAGTGAGTGACTGCCATATGACACTTCATTATCCTTTTAGAGACTTTTTTTTTATTTTTTAAATTTATAATTAGTTTTAATTTTATTCTTAAAATTAAAAATATTAAAAAGGCTTAATAGTCAAATAGACCTTCAACCTTTAGTATAAAATGGAATTAAGCACCCAACGTTTTATCATGTGGAAATCAATTCATAAATTTTTATTTCATTGTAAATAAACCTTCAACATTTTAAAATTATGCAATTAAGTCCAAATCTGCTAAATGACACTAACTGCCGTTTGGACATCTAACTTGAAAGCTGACGTGGATAGCTTAGTTGGCTGCCACGTGGCATGCCATGTGTGCAATACTAACTGAAGTTAGTGTCATTTAACAAATTTGGACTTAATTGTATAATTTTAAAAGGTTTAGGGTTTATTTACAATGAAATAAAAGTTTATGGACTGATTTTCACGCAATAAAATGTTGAGGGCTTAATTTCATTTTGTGCTAAAAGTTGAGGGTCTATTTGGCTATTAAGCCTATTAAAAATAATTTTAGTCATGTGATAGTTTTTAATTTTATATGTGATGTTTTTTTAATTGAAATATAAATATTTATTTTTCAAACTTTTCAATATTAAAATACTAAATATACAAAAAAAAAACTTACTATGTGGAGAAGAGAGAGATAATGAACAATTCAAACAAAAAAAATTGAAAAGAATTAAATCAAATATTCACAATTTTTTCTTTTATAAATATTTATTATTTTTTCAAAGTTAAAATAAAAAAAAGAAGCACAAGATATCAAAAAAGGAGAGAAAACAAAAATTCAAATTCAAATAATTTTTTTAAGGAACAAAACCAAATATTCATATAAAAAAAGTTCAAAAATACGTATTAAAATTTTTTAAAAATTCAAATAAAATACCCAAAAAAATTGGTTTGACAAAATTTGAATAAAATACTAAAAATATTACAAATAGTATAAAAATTTAAAAAATGGTAGAATTATAGTATAAACCAAAAAATTCTAAAAATAACTTTTTAAAACTTAAACAAAAATAAAAACAAAAAAACTATAAAAATTAAACGCACGAAACAAAAACTTTTAAAGAAAATTCTTTAAATATGAAAATTGAATGTTATAAAAGAGGAAATAAAGTAATAAATAAATAATTTCAATATTAAACACTTAGAGACTACACAAATAAAAAAAGTGATAGTGAGATTTGTCTAATGTAAATTTATTTTGAGACAAACAAACTAGTATCAAACTGAATAAAATTTAAATATTTTATAAGCTTTTTTTATTTTGGTCTATTTAATTTTTTAACTTTGTGTTAGAATATTATTTATTTTTTAAAAAATACAATAAAAATAAATAAAATGATTAATTGATAAATTAAATATTATCAATTTTATTTAATAAATCAGTATTTTTAAAATAATTATTTTGATTTATTATTATTTTTAATACTATTTATAATATATAATAAAAAAAAATCTCATACAAAGCTGGGATACCATCCTAGTTGCGTTTAAGAAAACGGGTAGTCTTGGAGAAAGGCTTTGATTACGGGTCTCCACCAGCATCAATCAATCCCAGCATTTTCCCTTTTGCTTTAGCTCTGTTTTTTGTAGCTGGGGGACCCTCTGTCCTGTGCTTTTACTTGTTTTTTTTTTTGTTGTAACCATGAATTTTAATAATAAAAATTTTAACATATAATAAAATAAATATTATAGTAAGCCGTTTCATTTGTAATAAATTGGAAGTTACAAACTTATAATTAATATGGCCGTTTATGGCATTGAAAATGTCTTAACGTTATTACACGAATGTTAGCTATAATAGTGTTGTTGTTACTGACATTGTTGTTAGTATCTGATGATAATCGGTTATATATATTAGACAATTATTCTATGAATAAATAAAAGTATTATTATGCCAATAAGGCCTTGGCTTAGTGGCAAGGAGGAAGCTCTGAGATTTTGAGGTCTCAGGTTCGAGTCTCACCAAATGTGAACTTGAGTTAGTCTAGTTATTTACTAGTTTGTTTAGTTTGTTATAGTTATTTACTAATTTACCTAGTTTGAGTAATATGATTTTCATAGTTACCTGTTCATAAAATGTAATATGCTGATTGTGATTGTAACTTCTAATGAAAATGTACTACTCAAAAAAAAATAAAAGCATTATTATTTGATATGAGCTACTAATGTGTGAGGCTATAAATAGAGGTTCCAAACCTCAAAAAAAAAATCCCAATTCACTTATAATATTTTTGAACAAGAGAAAAGTATTTGATTTTAAAGTTCTTTACTCTACAAATTAATGCATTAAATTGTAGAAAATAAGTTGGGTTGTTGTATCTTAAAGCCGACATACTTTGAGTTCTTACTGTATTGGTAATATAAGCCAACATGTTGTATCATCTTTTGTTGATGCTATCCAAAAAGCAAGTCATTGACAAGAAAGTAAATTTCTTACAAAATATGAAAAATACAAATATATATTTATAGAATGCAATAATACACTATGCTTTTAAGTTTTAACCAAATGCAAAGTGAAAATGTAAATTTTGCTCATTGGTAGATGGACACAAACTAAAAAAGAAAAACGATCACGAACATGGTAGATGGCAAAGAAAGAACTAGGTTAAAATAATTTTATTTTTATGTTTTCTTATATGGCATGGTATAATGTGAGACTGAACCATAATTGCTCTCAGAAAGATCTAAAAAAAAATCCCAGAATAATTTCTTCGTCCTACCACATTCAATAGAGGTGTCAAACGAGCTGAGCAGCTCTTGGCACGACCCATACTTAAATGGGCGGGCTGGTCCAAGCACGGTATACATTTGTATGTCATGCTGGGCTAGAGGTTTTTAGGCATATGGATTGGCACGGCATGACCCATGAAGGGCCAGTGCTAACACGTAGCACGCGGGTTAACATAGCATGGCATGCAAGCCCATGTGCCGTGCCATATTAGTCCATTTATATAAATATAATTATATTTAACAAATCTAATTACGAAGTATTTCAATTATTCATATATAAATTTATAATATTTTCATTTTGAATATAAAATGTATGATATGTCATGTATTTTGTATATAGCTTTTTATTAAATACACTTCTAATAAAAACTCATCAAAAAATAAATTATTAAAGATTATTTTATTCAAAGATTGGTTAAATATAGAAGCTAGAGCACTAGATAAACCATATTATATAAGTAAATAATTAGATGAAGAGAATGAAAAATAAAATAAAAATATTTTGTATTTTATAATCTTGTATTTGTGTATGTGTGTGTGTGTCTGTGTTTTTAAATATTAGGATTGTAAATTTCAAAGGAGAACATTGGTACAATGGTAAATATTGTTTTTTTATGACTTGGAGATCACGAGTTCAAGGCAAAATACTCTCTCTTAATGCAAAGGGAAGACTGTATACAATGACCCTCCCTAGACCCCACAAAGTGAATCTTTTTTATCGTGTTGCTCTTTTTCTTTAGTAGTGTAAATTTCGATATCCTTATTAAGTAAATTTTATTATGTTTTCTCATGGAGATAGACACTTTGCCTTTTAGGATTGTAAATTTCAATATCTTTATTTAATATATATTATTATGTTTTCTTGTGGATATAGGCATTTTGTCAAAGTGAATTATATGTCTTTTTATTTATCTTGCATGTTATTTAAATTAATAAATAAAAAACTTTAAAAAAATAAAAATGTAAAAATTTATTAATGGATTGTGTTTGGCACGATAAGACACGAAATATAATGTTAGGCTTGGCTTAGCACGAACCATTAGTGCTATGGGTCATGTGCAGTGCTAGGTCACATCTTTAAATTTCATGGACCGTGCTGGCACGACGCTATTTTTTAATGGATTAATATTTAAATGGGCCGTCTCGGCCCAACACGGCCCATTTGACACCTCTAACATTCAATTTAGTACTAAAGTTGCTACAAACGATTTTGTTTATATCATTTCCAAGTTTGGCATTTTCATGTTTTTCATGTTCCTCAGTTGATGCTTATTAAATTTGCTCTCATCTCTCTATTCCTTAAAAGGAAGCTGCAGTTCCAGCCATGACTGATATTGTACCCTGATTTCCGCACCAAATGGCTTTAAATTTTCACCTCTGTGATTCATCTAAAACCTTGTATTCCCCATGCGTTTATGAATACAAGTTTTTTTCTGTCTGTTTTCTGAAAGTTAACCTACGGTGAACTGGTGACAAATTTAATTTATTTTCTGGGTGGGTGCGAATCTTTTCATGGAGATATTATGTGTGTGTAAGAAAAGTAATTTTTCACATTTAATTTGCGGATGAAATTTGATTTGATTTTTCTAATATTAATGGAGATATTATGTGTGTGTAAGAAAAGTAATTTTTCACATTTAATTTGCGGATGAAATTTGATTTGATTTTTCTAATATTAATATGAAAAAGTGGCAAAAAAGAAATAAGGAAGCAAAGTAATGAAAATTATATGTCACAGAGGTAATAATTTGATCTACATATATCATATAAAGGGCATCGTAAAGGCATCACGTGACCCAGAATTAAATGAAACCAAAAGCTTTATGATATTGTTGCAATTTCATTTTAAATTAATATTTAATACACTATTAATAGAGTTTTTTAATTTTACAAATAGAATTAAGATAATAACATATGTTATTTAATAATATTATGAAAATAAAAAACAAATAAAATAAGTATATGTCATTATCTTTAGTAAAAAAAACCTCTATGATAATGCATTGAATAAATATTTTTTTATTTTAATTTTTTAGTGCTTAGCATGGGTGTTTGTGAGCTAAGTAGTGTTTGTGAGTTAGAAAGTAATAAAGATAAAACAATAATTAATGAGACAGATTTATGAGATATAAATGGAAAAGATAGAGGTAGAGGGCAATGGATTAATCAAGACTTGATCTAATTGTTATTATTTTTTATTAAGAGAGATTTGATTTGGGCTGGATTCTCTTTTTCTTGTTCTTTTTTATAAAAAAAAAAGGTGTTAAGTAAAAAAGGATATTACAAAATTGTAATGTCATAAAATTCCTTGGATTGTATAATTATAAAATATCTATGACTACTAATAAAAAGAATCCCATTAATATAGGATTGACAATTGTCTCATTTTTTCTTTTTTATTTTCATATTTTGATTTTTTATATTATATTTTTTAATTTTTATATTTTTATATCATTTTGGTTTGATAAAAATCCTGGCATAGCATGGGTTAAAATATTAGTGTGTATAAAAATATCATTTTCATGCTTCATCATAACAACAAAAGTCATACTATTAGAAATTAAAAATTTTTGTGACCAGTAGCCTAAATTTATCCAACATACTATTAGGAATCATATATTTTATATGACTAGTAACCTAAGTTTATCCAACATCAATGTCATCTATTTGGAATTACAAATAAATTGTGACCAATAACCTTATTTCATCCAACATGCTACTAGAAATCACATATTTTATGTGACCAGTAGTCTAACCCATATGATCAACATCACATAAATTATTTTTTCAATTTTATTTTTAATTTCCATCTCGACTAACTTGTTTTCTGACAAAGAGCACATCTGTCCATCTACATGTAAATATTCATCTTTTGATTGAGAAGTTACGCCTTTCAATTCATATATCATAATTAAAAATACTCTGCTGCACAGTAACTCATGAGCATGGTAAAATTAAACAAATATTGCATGAGTAAACATGTGCATGAAAATTGGATATAGAGAGCAAATATCAAACACTAATTCACAAACAACTGAAGATTTATTAAAAATACTTTAATGTTAAACGTTTCGAGCAACTTTAATAACTCTATTGCCACAATAACACCATAACAATGTTACAGAACGTTGGTTCTTTCAAATTCAAAAGTTAGGCATTTATTTGCTGTTATGTGATAAATATTTGGCTGTTACTTATAAGTTTAATACCAACCAATTATTCTCAAAAAAAATTATCATAAAATAAATAATGGAAAAAACTTACCTTATCCCCCAGCTCATTTGACAGAGGAATTAGTGGCAAAAGAGACTTATTCACGCCAAAGATTAGATGACTCTCAACACCTTGCTCTTATCGACTTACCTTTACTCCTAGCCTTTGAAAGTTGACTTATCCCATAATCTTCCTGACCTACTACTTGCTTACCTCTAACTCCTAGCTCAACATCCTCATTAAAATTGTCAAAAAGTGAAGACATATAGGAGCAAACTAGCAAAAGAGCAAACTAGAAAATGAATGTTTTTTAACTGAAAATTATATGCCCAGGAGCCATACTAAAAAGAAAAATAGGAAAGCCAACCATATGTATGACCAATAGCGAGCACCAGAAACTTCTTAATTTATCAGTTGGTGGGCAATGTTATGTGGCTGTTGATAAGCACCAACTTGACTTGATTTGCCCTATTTGTTTACTTTTAAATTTTTATTTTTTTGAATTGAAAATATTTTTAAAAATTATTGAATCTATTAAATATCATCTTAAAATTGTTGGAGTTCGTCTCAAGACTTTTGGTGTTAGAACTTGAAATCAGAGAAAGTATTAGTAACAAAAATAACATAAGAAAGTCTAAATTAGAATTATTTTACTAATCATAAAGAGTTGAACTGAAGCATAGATATTTCACTCTTTACGCCTTTACAGGAATTATATCACTAGTGCAATAGGAACTCTAAGCTTGTCGTCTCCAGAATATAATAACCCAACATATTTTCATTGTACACTCTACAATTCTGTACTAACGTATAGAGCAAAAAACTCTAAAAACAAACACTCTTCTCTTGTTCAAGAATAATATTATGTTTGAATTATCATAATGAATTGCTGTATCTCATTTGAGGATCAAAACTCTTATTTATAAACTTCACAAATTTGTAACTCGTACAAAGTAATAAAGAAATAAGTAACCTCCCAATTATTATGAGTAATCGGTCAAACCAATATTTATCGACTTATTGAAGACAAACGCTAGCATCATCATTTTTATTACTTAATATATAATAGAAAGTTTGCAACCTAAAGCTAAGAATTAATTTTATTATTAAAATGTTAATGCTATTTTATTATTAAAATTAATAGTTACAACATTACTCGTTATGCCTAATTGACAATGTCAACCATCAACTTTGCATTTCATAATTGATTTATACTTAAGAAAATCTCTAATCTTATTTTGCTTTTGCCTTGATGATCAAACAAAGACAAGATTTCTAAATTTATAATCATCTTTTTTTATGTAGACCACAGGTATCTTCATCCGTTTTAACGGTTTGAGACTAATCATATTCGGGGTTTAGTTACAGTTAAGGCTCTTCACCCTTCCCTAAAGATATGTTTAGTGAAAGTCGAGTCCAAAAATTCTTCTCATAAACTCAACTGAGCCACAACCCTTGAGTTACATTTATAGTCCTCTTTTATTCAATACAACTACGTTCAGAAATAAGAAAAAGATAATTGTATAAACAAACGAGCTGGAAATTGAGCCAGCCATAAAGCAGGCCAGTCAACAACACAGGGCCTCCCCTTCCCCAGACGGAAGTAATCTGGTTGGGCCAGCCCCTCCTAACGCAAACTGACTGACCAAAAAGCAATTCAAAGCCCACCATATGAAAACATGGTCCTTTTTCGACCACCGAAGACCGAACCGAACCTGGAACTCCTGCCACAAAAGGGTAAACGGAGTAAAAAGAAATGGTAAAAATCAACCATTTTTCTTGGCAAGTCTCCTGCTTTGTAGTGCTTGAAAGATAGACAGAAAGAGCAATGGTCACGTTGCCTTCACAAAACCTGCAATCAGTGCGACCTCTATGCGTTTTCTCGTTGAATTCTCTTAATTTTCCATCTCAACTTTCGTCATTAAAATTTCCCATTTTTTCTCCTATAAACTAAAAACAAACCGAGCCTTGCACTAGCAGCAATGGTAGCTGCAACTCTCGGCTTGCGGCAAGGGCCTCTGCCTCTCAAATCAGCGCAGGCATCGGTGACATCCTCAGTGTTGTTAGCATTTTCACAGCTGCTGGTCAGCCTGTCTTGTTCAAAGACCTTTGTGACCAAAACCAAGTAAAATATTACACACTTACAAAGCATTTAGAATTGTTTTCATTGCTAAACTTGCTCAAATCCTGGCCTCTCAATTTCATTTTGCTCCAGGGAATCGCTGTTGCTTCTCTTCTTCGTCATTTTGGATGCCCTTGTTGGTAAATCCTTGTGCACCCACCAGCTTCTGAAATTTTTTATTAATGTTTTTTGTGTGGGGAAATTTATTATGATTCATTGCTTGATTTTTTTCCCAATTCTTGTAAGCTGGGAACTTGCTTTAGAATTGAAAGAAGCAAAAGCAAGATTTGACTCTGTTGGAGCAAAACTGATTGTAATTGGTGTTCGTACTCCTAACAGGGAACGTATGCTCGCTGAAAGGGTACTTTCTTTTTACATTCCTTAATGTTGTTCTGGCAACAACTTCTGTTTTAATTGAAGTTTTAACCAAATTAAGAGAATCAAGTTGAAGTTTTAATCAAAATCCTCATCCAAAGGCATCAGTCACTTTGTTAGAACTGAATAAGGAATTCATACATAAGATGCTAGAGTTTAGAGTTGAAGAGAAATGAGTAACCGGAATTCCATTATGATTTCTGCATTTGGAAGTAGCGCTGCTACCCATCATGATTCTCATGATTCTAAAACTGTATCATGGAAATCACGAGTCAAATCATAGGAACAATCTCTCATTAATGTCAAGAAAAGTCTATGTATATTGATCCTTCCAAAACCCACCATCTAAGAGCTTTGTGTACTAGATTTGCTCTATTCCCAACCGATTTCATTTGTTGTTAAATGGAAAATTTACTTTATGCTCCCACTAATTTTTATTACATATGACAATCTGTATATTTGTGTCGTGTTTTATTTTCTATTAAACCTATAAAACACAAAAATTATAATATCGCAACTCATATATAATATTAAATCGATTTTTTAGTTTATTTTAATTTATATAAATAATTTATCAAAATTTTAATTCGTTTAATTCATTTTTGTTTGTTGAATCACCGAATCTTGTTTAAGATTATGAGACACCCTTTGCTAATCATTCTAAGTTGGTTCACTGACATTGATTCAGTTACCCTTTTCAATGGATTGCCGTTACGCTGACCCAGACCGCAAGGTAATATTACATTATTAATGGAACCTCAGTTTAGATTTCTTCCATTAATGGTTTTTAACTGTGAAGTTTGAAACACCTTTCTTTTCAGGCAAACGATGCCTTGGGCTTATACTATGGTGTTGACCGTACATTCTTCAATCCAGCCAGTGTAATTCTCACCCTTTTCGCTTTATTTGACAGTAGAAGACTACTCATTTCAATGTACAATTAACCTGAGTAGACATGCGAGGACTAAGGTGTTTTAAAGGTTTGAGGCCTTGCAGAAAGCCGTAAAAAACTATACAATTGATGCCACCCCTGACGATAGATGTAGTGCATTGCAACAGGTTTGCTTAACTTCATTTTAACCAGTAATTGTGAATGGTGTCCAGAAATTGATCTGAAGCAGTTGCTTCAAACTATACCAATCTTTCTCTTCGGTTGTATCAGGGAGGGATGCTTGTTTTCAAAGGTAAACGACTGTTATATGCGAGAAAAGATGAACTGGAGATCATGCACCTTTGGATGATGTCTTTGATGTCTGCTGCAAAGTTCCAACATCATAAAAAACTGTATTTGTACTGATTTAATTATTTTTTCAGAATCTGTAAATGAAGAACTTTCACGAATTGGATAGTAAGATGGAGGAAGTGAAATGAGCAAAACCAAAAGAAAAGATGAAAAACAACAGTGACTGTCACAATGATGTTCTTGTTGAACTTCCGTCTCCTTTTGGCATTTATGATGTTCTTACCAAGCCTGGTTTTAATCTTCCTGGTCGTGGCTACTACTACTGCTATTGTTTTTGTGTCCCAATCCCAGATGGAAACAAACCTCGTTTTGCAAACAATCTGACAAAATGGTCAAGCTAACTCTAACTCTAAGTTCAGGCTCCTGGATGTGAGCGGAAAAACTGGTAAAATAGAATTTTGTTTAGCAAATTATTTTTTGTGTTTTCTGTTGTTTCATAAAATGTTGATCATTGTTTAGTTATCTAGTTGTTAGTTGAGATAGGATGAATGACAACATAAGGGAATGGAGAAAAGTTTTAAGTAGACCTGATAATTTTCTTTTATATAATTGGTTTTTGTGTTATGTAAGTTTTAAGTAGACCTGATAATTTTTTTTATATAATTGGTTTTTGTGTTATGTAAAATCAAATTCGTGCCGTGCAAAATATTAAATTTTTTTTTTTAAATTTGTATTAACTTGTCAAACACAACCTTTTTAACTCTTATGGTATTAAAACCAAAGGGTTGACTTAATGATATAAGGCTCTATTGAATTCCTGAGTGAAGATCATAGTGGAAAGTCTCGTGTTCAAACTTTCTTCAGGTAAAAAATCTTTGGACAGCATGATTGACAATTAATTTGGTGTCTATAATTGTTAGGTCTAGTTTTAGATGAGTTCTCATCAGGCTAGCCATGGGGCAGATCCTTGGGTTTTAGTTCATATTTTGAACCCCATTTAAAGTGGAGATTAATATCGAATACACCATCAGTGAAATTTTTTGACTTCACAAGCTGGATTAAGATAATGATACATATTCTTTAAAATTATTAAAAAAATAAAACAGGATATATGTCATTATAGAGTCAAGAAAAACTCTACTTACGATGCATTGAATAATTACCTTAAAGTAGAGGCCTAGATCAGCTTAGAGGATATCTTCTGTTGGAGCCATTATTTATCTGTTCTTACAGTAGTTTTAGCATCTGATCAATGACTTTGGCTTTAAAGGAATCAATACGTATGGAAATCAATACATACTATTAAAGATAGCTTTGAACAGTGATTTGTCAATTGAAGCAATTGGTGATGACGCGTGTATGAACATTGTTTTGTCAATTGAAGCAATTGGTGATGACGCGTGTATTACGATAGTTGAATCGAATAATTGGCGAGCGGTTATGCAGTTGTGTGGATTGGTGAGCTTGTTATGCTGTTGTGTGAATTGGCGAGCTGCATGGGTTGGCGAGCTGCTGTAGTATGTGCCTCTGCTCGCCAACCCACACAACAGCATAACCGCTAGCCAATCTTCACAGCTGTAGAAACTTTCATTTTCTTCGATTCAACTATCGTAATAGCATGTATGTCTGATTTTGGGTTGAATTGAAGTAGCTGAAGATGGCACGTGTAGCGGCAAAAAGACCCACTTATAAACAGCTGCATTTGTTGCTTTTTACAGCTGAAGTTGTTTTGTTGACAGATGTCAAACATGCATCAATCAATAACAACATAATATTAAACATAACTTTTGGCAGTTTTTCTTTTCTTTTCTCAATTGAATGCTCAATTTTGTGCAAGCTCTTTGGGTCTCTATATAAAACAGATATAAAATCCCGTGTTTCTCTCCCTTTCCTTTTTCATTTACTTTTTCTTTCTTCATCAACAAACACTTGAAAACATTTATTATTTCTTTACTATTTGGGTTTTTATTTCTATCACTAAAAATATTTCCTTTATTTTACCTTATTTATATTTTAAGCCATTTTGGATTTTTCAATCATTAATTTGATCATAATTGGAGTTTGGTTTTTGTAGTTGATTTTATCACTTCTTCTCAAGTCAATGTAGCTGGGTATTCCTCCAAAGTTAAAGTTTCCAATCCAAATTTTGGGAATTCTACTATTAACGTATGCACTTGAGCCCTTCTAATGGTAATAATAAAACTCATTTTTTTACCTTTCTTTGGCGTCGATTGAATTCTCTAATTTTTTTTCTTTGATTTTTAGTTGTATTCTACCAAGGACACCCTTTTCTTTGACTTTTTCTTTTAGGAAAAATTTCTCCGCCTTCTTTTCTTGCTAAATTATATTGGAATCAATGGTGTATTTTTCTCTATGGAACTTATGTATCTTGGGGTTTACAACTCTTCAGGGACCTTATCCTAGAAATTTCAATCAGGTAAATTCACCTTTCATTTCTTTTCATTTCTTACTTTTCCTTTTTTTTTGAATATCTTGGATTTTTTTGTTCTATAATTAAATGATTTTATATCAGACTATTAGAGTAAGTTTTTTATTTGAGTTGTGGAAGGAATTTAATGAAAAAATAAATCTTTCATTATATATATGCAGGAACACATGAGATTGCAAACAACTTATTCATCTATGGCGTCCTCATCTTTTTCGTATTCATCATCCTCATTAATTTCCTTGGCTTCTCATAGTTTCCACGCCAGCATGCTAGTAGGTTTTGGTGAATTGTTTATCAATAACATCAATAGTTGAATCGAAGAGAATGAAAATTTCTACAGCTGTGTAGATTGGCGAGCGGTTATGCAGTTGCGTGGACTGGTGAGCAATGTGGGTTGGCGACCTGTTATGCTGCTTTGTGGATTGGCTAGCTATGTGGGTTGGCTAGCTGCTGTAGTATTACGATAGTTGAATTGAAGAGAATGGAAGTTTTTATAGCTGTGTAGATTCGTAAGCGGTTATGTAGTTGTGTGGATTGGTGAGTTACGTGGGTTGGCGAACTGTTATGTTGTTGCGTGGAATGGCCAGTTACGTGGGTTGGGGGGCTTCTGCACTATGTGCCTCTTTTATTAGAGTATATTTCTTACTGATTTAAATTTTTTGTTCTTGTATCTAAAGATTTTCTTTTACAAAAAATTATTATATCGTGTATTGTGTGTTCTAGATTTATTATATTCTATTCAATTATTTAAATACATGCAGGAACACATGAGATTGCAAACAACTTATTCATCTATGGCGTCCTCATCTTTTTCATATTCAATATCCTCATTAATTTCCTTAGCTTCTCATGGTTTCCAGCCCAGCATGTTGGTAGGTTTTGGTAAATTGTTTATCAATAACATCAATAGTTGAATAGAAGAGAATGGAAGTTTCTACAGTTGTGTCGATTGGTGAGCAGTTATGCAGTTGAGTGGATTGGCGAGCAATAGGGGTTGGCGAGCTGTTATGCTGCGTGTGGATTGGCTAACTATGTGGGTTGGCGAGCTGCTGAAGTATTACGATAGTTGAATCGAAGAGAATGGAAGTTTCTACAGCTGTGTAGATTGGTGAGCGGTTATGCAGTTGTGTGGATTGGCGAGTTACGTGGGTTATCGAGCTATTATGTTGTTGCGTGGATTGGCGAGTTATGTGCGCTGGCGAGCTTCTGCAGTATGTGCCTCTTTTATTAGAGTACATTTCTTGTTGATTTAAATATTTTGTTGTTGTATTTAAATATTTTCTTTTACTAACAATTATTATGTCTTGTATTGTGTGTTCTGGATTTGGTGTATTATATTCAATTATTTAAATACATGCAATAAACACATGGGATTGCAAACAACTTATTCATCTATGGCATCCTCATCTTTTTCATATTCATCATCCTCATTAATTTCCTTGGCTTCTCATGGTTTCCACCTCAGCATGCTAGTAGGTTTTGGTAAATTGTTTATCAATAACATCAATAGTTGAATCGAAGAGAATAGAAGTTTTCTACAATTGTGTGGATTGGCGAGCAATTATGAAGCTGCGTGGAATGGCTAGCTATTTGGGTTGGCAAGCTGCTGCAGTATTACGATAGTTGAATCGAAGAGAATGGAAGTTTCTACAGCTGTGTAGATTGGTGAGCGGTTATGCAGTTGTGTGGATTGGCGAGTCACGTGGGTTGACGAGCTGTTATGCTGTTGCGTGGATTGGCGAGTTACGTGAGTTGGCGAGCTGTTGCAGTATGTGCCTCTTTTATTAGAGTATATTTCTTATTGATTTAAATATTTTGTTGTTGTATTTAAATATTTTCTTTTACTAACAATTATTATGTCGTGTATTGTGTGTTCTAGATTTGTTGTATTCTATTCAATTATTTAAATACATGCAGGAACACATGAGATTGCCAACAACTTATTCATCTATGGCGTCCTCATCTTTTTCATATTCATCATCCTCATTAATTTCCTTGGCTTCTCATGGTTTCCACCCCAGCATGCTGGTCGGTTTATCAATAACATCAATAGTTGAATCGAAGAGAATGGAGGTTTCTACAGCTGTGTAGATTGGCGAGCGGTTATGCAGTTGTGTGAAAGGGTGAGCTACGTTGATAGGCGAGTTGTTATGCTGTTGTTTGGATTGGCGATCTATGTGGGTTGGCGAGCTTTTGCAGTATTATGATATTTGAATCGAAGAGAATGGAAGTTTCTACAGCTGTGTAGATTGGCAAGCGCTTATGTAGTTTTGTGGATTGGCGGCCTGTGTGGGGTGGCGAGCTACTGCAGTATTTGTCGTAACAATTTTTGTCCAAGGACCTAATCATTAGACGTTAACTTTTATGGAGTCACCACCAATCTTTTTTACCTAGGTGTGATTGGCCACCTATTTGACTCTAAGGATAAAGCTTAGTTTACGTTCCTAAAATTAGGTTCGGGAGTACGGTTACGTGTAGGGAAGGGATTAGCACCCCTATAACGCCCGTCCGATGGACAGTACCAATTAATCACATATTATTCTAAAAGGTCTTAACCATGATGGTCTTCTATTCTTTATTATTTTATTTATTATTTATTATTAAAATATTGAAAATTTTTTTAAATATTTTTTCACACTTTCGGTATAATTTAAGAAATTATCTTACCTCAAGAGTATCCAAGAAAATCACTTATTCTCTTGAAGAGGCTCCGTTGTCGGTTATAATTTTAATATTTATAGATAGAAGACTTTTACTTCATCTTAAACCTTAACTTTAAATATTTTATCCTTTTTTTTTATATTCTATTTTCATATTTTAAAATCTCTCCAACACTTTTGGTGAGATGAAAGTTCCTCACTTAGGAACCTTTTTTAGAAAATCATTATATGAAAATTCTTTTCAAAATAAGATTTTACAGTTAATTTTATTACTTAAGGATTTTGTAGTTAATTTTATTTTCATATTTTATTTTAATATTTTAAAATCTCTCCAATACTTTTGGTGAGATGAAAATTCCTCACTTAGGAACCTTTAAAATTTATTATTTATCATTTGTTGAACGTTTTATTATAACCCAATATTTTTTCCGATCTCGTATAATTATTTATCTTTATATAAGATTGTATATTTTTAAATATTTTAACATCTTACCACACTTTGGTAAGATTTGAAGAAAACTCCCCACTTAGGAGTTTTATAAAAATCTATTTTTTTGAATTTATTATTTTTCGTAAAAGTTTATTTTTATTATTATTATTATTATTATTATTATTATTATTATTATTATTATTATTATTATTATTATTGTGATTTAAATTTTTTTATTTGTTTTAACAGGGACAAATAAAGGCGCGCAAGCAACAGTTCACCACGCACAAGTCGACTAGGTCGCGAGAGATCGCCTGAAACAGCTCGCCATGCACAAGTCAACTTGCCCTGAAACAACTCGCCACGAAACAGCTCACCATGCACAAGTTAACTTGCAATCGACAGCTCGCCCACGCAAGTAAAGTCACGTACAAGAGCTCGCCCATACAAAAGTGAACTCGCACGTAGCAAGCTCGCCCGTGCAAAATGAAAACCATGCACAAGAGCTTGCCCACACAAATAAAACCGTGCACTAGAGCTCGCCCATACAAAAGTGAACTTACCGCGCAAGAGGAAGGCAGGTAAGGTTTAAAAATGTTTTTTAGTTAATAGACTTGTTTGGGCGAGGTAGGTTTAGTAAAACGTGGGGTTTATTTAGAATTTCTTAAATGGAGAAGGCAGATGATACTTACAGTATTTGGCTTGAGTAAGTTTTATCCTTCTCTTCGCAGTTCAGTCGCCACTAATCCAACCAAAGCCGCCTCTCACTACCACACTATCTTCCTCCCAGTCGTACCAGAGCAACATATGTGGGTACTGCTCATCGTCGTCCACGCATCCCCTTCACTGCTCCAGTCACCGTCCAAACTGCTCGTCGTTGCCAATCACCGGTTCAGCCTCCAATTGCTACTGCCATCGAGTATCCTGAGCTTATTCTTTCTTTTGTTTTTGGAATTTTCTCTGTCTTCCTCTCTGTGTTTTCTTCGACCTCCTTCAAGCCATTTTATAGGCATTTTTAGTCAAGAAAAACGGATGAAATCTCTGAATCCAAATATTGTAATCCATTGTGCAGATGACTTTCATATCCAATAGTGTTTGATTTTCTGGGTGTTCTTAAATACCGGAGAAAATATGTTTGAAAAATGGTGAGTCTATCGTGGAGGTAGAGAGCTATAGAGGAAGGTCTTTAGGATCTTGAAACAGTGACTTTCTTGGAACCGATCCCCCGTTTTCTTCTTCATCATCTTCAAGCAATTTTTAATATGTGTTTTTAGTTAATAAAAATGGATCAAATCTCTGAAATTTGATTTGCATAAGACTTTCAATATGAAATTGTGAGTTTGTATGCACCGAGTTTGAACAAAAAATTGTGAAGAAAAAAATTTTCCCATAGTGAAGCATGGGCAATGTTCTAGTATAATATAATAAAACTCCTAGTCCTTTTGCGAGATTATTAATTTCTCAAGTAATAAGATTAAAGTCGAACTATTACATGTGAATTACAAATGTACATAGTTATGATTGGGAACAAAGAATTTGTTAACTTGATTTACGTCATCTGTCTCCTCCTAAAAGATATGTAACATTTAGCCTTTTTTTTTATTGCGTTTTTTTCTTTATTCATTGATTAATATCTAATGATTATTCATTTATATGTTTCTAATTGTTATAGGAAAACTATATGCATTATGGAAACAAGAAAAAATAATGGGATAAACCTATGTAATAAGTGTTACGCAGATTTCTTTTCAAATATCATTAAAACAATTACCATCATTTTAACGTGTTATTTGCTCTTAAACTGTTTCATGGTAATTGTAAATTTTTCTTATGCTCTGGAATTAAATTCCCTTATTTTGGCTTGGGTTGAAACCATAGCCATACAAATGTAAGATGGAAACGACGTAACAGAGTTAAATCAATTGCATACTTGTCCTTATCAATACCTTCTAATTTTTAAGTCGAGTCTCACACTTTCTTTTAAAAAGAATTTAAAATTCTATACTTGTCGGTCTTTCTCATTTCATTCCTTTATGCTTTTTGCGAGGACAAAGCAAAAATGAATGCTACAATTTAATCTTTAATAACAGATATGAAAAGCATGATCTGAGTTTTAAGAGTTTGAATTCTTCTTTGAAAAACAACCACCATACCAGTGCATCTATTCAATTTATTTCGTTAAAATTTATTTTACTTGCACTCTTTTAGAGATTAAGGGTTTAGAGGCACAAACGGGTATTTTAGTGATTAAAGCTTTATTAACAATAGAGTCTACACTTTAGGATAGTTTTAGCCATTTTACACTCTTAATTATTAGAAATAATAAATTACTATAAAATCTTATATGCGTTTAAAACAAAATAATTTTTAAAAAAAAACAACTAATTAACAATTCAAAAAATTTTATACAGTTATAAGAATTGTAGATTTGCAACTACATGAACAAATAAACAAACATATTCGTAAATATATAAATCATCATATTTATTAACACGTAATTATTATTTAAATAATCTTACCTACAAACCAAAAAAATTTACATAAAAACCAAATTAAAAAATTTTACATATGACCAAGCTCATTTCGTGTTTATTTTATTCTCTACGGGATTACTTTTGTAGTTACTTTAGCAATAGCATTGTTGATCATACTATATAAACATTTGGATGCACACATTCGAGCAATGTTGAGCAGTAACGAATTTTGGATGTAGCTAGCATCACGCATGGCAAGAACTGAGGCGGCATGAGTTCTACTTGACCTACAGATATTTAGCTGTAGTCATTAAACTTATTGGCAGCTTTTTGTTTTGATTCTGACTTGTGCTACAAGGGTTAAGAGTGATCATAACATATTATAGGAGACCTAAAATTTGTGATTTGTAAAATTTTTGTTCAGTTTAGTTTTGAAATATCTATGAAATTCTGTTTAGTTTTGAAATTTGAACGTATGAATTTGAGAAATTATGTGTAATGAGATTACTAACTTTGATTTTGAATAATAACATTGATACTTTAGATTAAATGTTTTGAAACGTGATTAATCCAACTGAGGGGAAGTCAGTTACTGACTGAGTAGTAGTACTCATTCATTTATTTTTCTAACATTTTTATTAGCAGAGCTATAAGTCCAGCTGTTACTTAACAGCTGGATAACTACCAGTTGACAGTTATTTTGTTACCATCAGTTAGTACTATCTGTAGAGAGTTAGTTACTAAGATTTGTGAGCTTGTGAACTATAAATAGAGGGACATATTCCTGATGTAAATCAAGATCCATTTTCTCAAGATTATAAGATTCTTCCTCTGTTCTTATATTCTTCTTCTCTTTTCTTTACATCTTTTATTGTATGGTTGATATTCTAACATGGCATCAGAGCCGGCAACAATGGAGAATGGTTCATCAAGTGTCAAAGAATCATCCTCCATTTCTGTTATCAATCCTGGAGCACAAAGTATTAATGTGAAGCTCGATGATGACAATTTTTTGTTGTGGAAACAGCAAGTTATAGCCACCTTGAGAGGATATGGATTGAAAAGCTATATTGAAGGTAAAAATCTGACTTCTTCTTGCAATGCATTAGAGCATGAAATGTATGAGAGACAAGATCAACTTCTTGTTTCTTGGTTGCTTTCTTCCATCAACAGTCAAGTTTTACCAAATCTTGTTGGATGTGAAACTACTAAAGATCTATGGGAAGCTATTGAGGAGTATTTTGCATCACAGACTAATGCAAAGGTTATGCAGTATAAGAGGCAGTTGCAATCTGTAAAGAAAGGATCGTTAAGTATGAAGGATTATTTGGTGAAGATTAAGTCCTTATGGGACACTCTGCAATCATGTGGTTGTAAGATTGAAGAAACTGAATTGGTACACACTGCTCTAGCTGGTTTAGGGCAAGAATATGATGCCATTGTGGCAGCTATCTCAACACAAAAGGAGTTACCTAACTGGAAGACTACATCAGCATTACTCTTTGCTACAGAGTCTAGAAACATTCAGAATTCTGCTTTCACAGATAATGTGATACCCTCTGCTAATATAGTGATGCAACAGAAGAAGTTCTCATATGAAAACAGTGGCAGAGGCTATAGAGGGGTTTCTCATGATGGTGGCAGAAGCTTCAGAGGCCGAGGTAGGTTTCGAGGAAGAGGCATGTCTAGTTCTAAGCCTCAATGTCAACTCTGTGGTAAGCTTGGTCACACGGTTCACAAGTGTTACCATAGATTTGATATTTCTTTTAATCCTGATCCTGGAGAAGTAGTTTTTGAATCAAGAAGAGGTGGTTTTAACCCTGGCTCAAGAGGTGGTTTCAGTTCTGGTTTCAGTCCCCAGCACACACATAATGCAGAGGCTATGATAGCCACTCCCAGCTCTTTGATTGATTCTGCCTGGTATCCAGATTCTGGAGCTACCAATCACATCACCAATGAAGTTGAAAATCTCAATATTGGGTCAGAATATCATGGTGTTGGTAAGGTTCATATGGGAAATGGAGTTGGACTTAACATTGCAGGTATAGGCCATTCATCTGTTCTTGGTAATTCTCTGTCCAAACCTTTTCAATTAAAAAATATTCTTCATGTTCCTCAGATTACAAAGAATCTTCTTTCTGTATCTCAATTCTGTAAAGACAATAGAACTTACTTTGAATTCTATTCTGATTTCTGTTTGGTGAAGGATCTGGATACCAAGCAAGCTCTTCTAAAGGGAACAGTTGATCAAGGACTGTACAGGTTTGATCTGTTTATAGATACCAACACTGCTGCAAGATCAAAGCCTAGAGAGTCAACACATGTACACAAAGAATTACTTGTTTCAAAGCTGTCTACATCACCAGATTCACTTGAAGATTCTATTTCTAGTCTAGATACCTTTACTCTTTGGCATAGAAGATTAGGACATCCACACTTTGCTATTGTTTCAAAAGTACTATCCTCTTGTAATATTCCATATAGAATGAATAAAACAGAAGTTTGTTCTCATTGTCAACAGTCCAAAAGTCATAGACTTCCATTTTCACGATCAACAACCTCTTACTATCCACTTCAATTAATTGAATCTGATCTCTGGGGTCCAGCACCCTATCTATCTGGTAATGGTTTCAGATATTATGTTTCCTTTGTAGATGCATGTTCTAGGTATACTTGGATATATTTCTTAAAATCCAAGGATGAAGCTTTGTCCTCCTTCATTCATTTCAAGAAACAGGTTGAAAATCAATTCTCTTCAAAAATCAAAATTCTTCAAACAGATTGGGGAGGAGAGTTTAGGAGTTTTGTTAGCTATCTTAATTCAGAAGGTGTTATCTTTAGACATTCATGTCCCCATACTTCGCAACAAAATGGTCTAGTTGAGAGAAAACATAGACACATTGTAGAAACAGGTCTTACCTTGCTATCCCAGGCCTCTCTTCCATTTAAATTTTGGTCTGAAGCTTTTTCTTCTGCAGTGTATCTAATAAACAGGCTTCCAACTACAACCTTGCAATCAAAGTCTCCTTTTGAAGTGCTGCATCAGGTAAAACCAGACTATTCTTTTCTTAAAACCTTTGGCTGCTTGTGCTTTCCTTTTCTTAGACCATATAAAACTCACAAACTAGATTTTCGATCTGCTTCTTGTGTTTTTCTAGGATACAGTCCTATTCATAAAGATTACAAATGCCTTGATAAACACCAAAACCTCTTTATATCAAGACATGTCATTTTTGATGAATCAAAGTTTCCTTACTCTCAATTGTTCTCTTCTTCTATACCTCCTTCTAATCCTCTCTCTATTCCTTCACCTTCTCTCATTGTTCATCATTCATCCCCTAGTGTTACTTCTAACAGATTTTCTATTAGTCCAGCTCAATCTTTACCATCTTCACCATCATCCGTTTCCCACTCATCTCCTTCAGCTACTGTTCAATCTTCTTTGCCTCAGTCTACTTCTAATCCAGTTGTTGGTCAACCTGCTGTGTTAGATTCAGCTTCAAATCTCAATGATACTCACCATTCTATGATTACTAGATCCAAGAATGGGATTTTTAAACCAAAGGTACTCCTAGCAGATTTGGATACTTATGAACCACTTACTATTGCTCAGGCCTTTAAACATCCTAAGTGGAAGGAGGCTGCTCAGGTTGAATATGCTGCTCTGATTAAAAATGAAACATGGTCCCTTGTTCCTTGTCCTGATAACAGGTCTGTGGTGGACTGCAAGTGGGTTTTCAAGTTAAAAAGAAACTCAGATGGTTCTATTGCTCGTTATAAAGCATGCTTAGTGGCAAAAGGTTACCTTCAACAGGCTGGTATTGACTTTGGAGAGACCTTCAGTCCAGTGGTTAAACCTGCCACTATTAGAGTTGTGCTTACTTTAGCTCTGTCTAAAGGGTGGTGCTTGAGACAAGTTGATGTCAATAATGCCTTCTTAAATGGCATTCTCAATGAAGAAGTTTATATGCAACAGCCTCCAGGTTTTGAGGTTCAAGACAGAGGTGAAAAGTTGGTCTGCAAGCTCCATAAGGCTATATATGGTTTAAAACAGGCACCTAGAGCTTGGTTTGATAAACTTCAGCATTTTCTTCATCAACAAGGCTTTGTATCTTCTCGTGCTGATCAATCTTTGTTTATAAAAAGGACTAATCTTGATTGCATCTACATTCTGGTCTATGTAGATGACATTATCATCACAGGAAGCTCTACTGTTGCAGTTAATCAATTGATTCAGACCTTAGACCAGGCCTTTTCTCTCAAGGATCTTGGTTCTCTCAACTATTTTCTTGGCGTTGAAGTCCAACATTTACCTAATGGTATTTTACTTACTCAGTCCAAGTATATTCAGGATTTACTCACAAAGTTTAACATGCATCAGGCCAATCCTCTACCTACTCCTATGGTCAGTTCCCTGAAACTTTTAGCTGCTACAGGGTCACCTCTTGCTGATGTTCAACAATATCGTAGTGCAGTGGGTGCTCTTCAATATGCTACCATAACCAGACCTGAGATTGCCTTTAGTGTCAGCAAAGTTTCACAATTCATGCATAAGCCTCTTGATGAACACTGGAAAGCAGTGAAGAGAATTTTTAGATATCTTTGTGGTACTTTGGAGCATGGCCTTTTTATGCAGCCCTCACCTATTCTCAATCTTACTGGCTTCACTGATGCTGACTGGGCTGCTGATCCAGATGATCGACGTTCAATCTCAGGGTATTGTGTCTTCCTTGGCAAAAATCTAATATCATGGAGCTCGAAAAAGCAGCCTACTGTTTCTCGATCCAGCACAGAGGTTGAGTTTAGAAGTCTAGCTAATCTCACAGCTGAACTTACTTGGCTTCAGTCTCTACTATCTGAAATTGGAATTATTCTTCCTTTTAAGCTTCGCATTTGGTGTGATAATCTTTCTACTGTTGCTCTCTCAGCCAATCCAGTCCAGCATACTAAAACAAAGCATATGGCACTTGATATGTTCTTTGTTCGTGAGAAAGTATTGCAGAAGCTTCTTTCTGTTAGTCACATTCCAGCTTATGATCAAGTAGCTGACATTTTTACTAAGCCTTTGTCACTCACAAACTTTGCTCGTTTGAGAACCAAGCTTACTGTTCATAGCTTATCTTCATCACATAGCAGAAGCTTGGAGGAGCCTAGAGAGCTTGGCTTGAAGGGGAGAAATAGCAGAAGCTTGGAGGAGCCTAGAGAGCTTGGCTTGAAGGGGAATATTAGCAGAGCTATAAGTCCAGCTGTTACTTAACAGCTGGATAACTACCAGTTGACAGTTATTCTGTTACCATCAGTTAGTACTATCTGTAGAGAGTTAGTTACTAAGATTTGTGAGCTTGTGAACTATAAATAGAGGGACATATTCCTGATGTAAATCAAGATCCATTTTCTCAAGATTATAAGATTCTTCCTCTGTTCTTATATTCTTCTTCTCTTTTCTTTACATCTTTTACTGTATGGTTGATATTCTAACAATTTTAGATTTTGATAACTTCTACTTAATCATGACAAGGATATTGATAGCAAGCTTAGTGTCTGTCTTTAGTTTTGAATTATGGAATGTGAGTATTTTTGGATATTAGGCTTTAGAATATTTGTTAGTTAGTAAGAATGCTAGTATCATTATAAATATTTGTAACCTGTCATTTTTGGGACTTGAAGTTGTGTAAAGAAAATATCATTTTGGAGACTTTAAATGGAATTTTGATTTTTTAGCTGAATATAAGTGTATTGCATGCTTGTGGGATTTGTCACATGAGTATGCGGTGTTTGTTACATCCTAAATCTTCGTGTTTGGGGCGTGATAGTGTGCCTTTAAGATTGTCCAAAGAGAAATTAATCTCAAGGTGCATGTAAGTTGACCCGAAAACTCTTTGAACTTAAAAAAAATTGTAAACATTTGTACTGAACTACAATAAATCTTATCTTTTTTGTGTATCATTTAACTCGACATTGATCTCATTACATTTTTACTTCAAAAAGCTCAAAAAAAATCAAATATTGTTTGAATGTGACATGACCTGTTTGCCTTGACCATGAAATCTCAAAGAGGAGGATGCAAATGAAGAAAGAGAGTGGAAGATAAAGCAAACTCAAAAGGGAGTAATGAGTTTAGGACCTTGCACAGAAATCTCGCATTGGTTAATTAATGGAAGAGCAAGCTACTTTATTGACGAGAAAGTAGAAACCGTAAGTAAAAAATTCCCTCGAATAGGAAAAGAGTCCAATGACCATTTAGCATCATGCAGTAAAGTATACCGCAAAATACTAAACGTGGTCATTCTCAGATTAGTTGCTATCCTTTACCTGCTTTATCTCTTGACCCTTGCATTGCATGCTAACCATTTCTCTGTGATCACGTTTGGATTTTGCTTGGATTTTCTGTCTCCCACTTGAATTACCAAATCCCCTCCGCTTCATAATTTTCATTGCTTGTTTTAGTTAATCTTCTCCTTCAAATGCCTAACTGATCCTGCTGTGTCTTCCTAATTAACACCTACTTTTTCAACGCCGAGACTTTGTAATTATCAACATTTTGTTTGCTTTTACTGATCTTATTTTTAACGAATGAAAAACATGTCTTTCTTAAATAGAATTAAGTCCACTGTTTCAAAAAGTTAATTCGTAATTTCAGACCTGACAGTGCTTTCTTCTTTTCGTTCTTTAATGCTTGCACCATTAATATTTTACTTCGCAAGATTCCAAACGAATTATATCAATCATTCAAAAAAGTCACTTATTATTTTTTGATATTAATGTTAACTGAAAAATGCTTCTCTATTCTTATCCGAATGGAGCCATATTATAAATACAAAAACAAAGGATAAATGGCCTATCTCTATAAGCTAACAAGCTCCAATTTTGCCGGCCAATTTTCTTTCAAGAAGCATATGCTTAAGGCATATGCTGCATCTAAACTTAAACTATGAACAATAAAAACCTTTGTGGATTTATATTCTGCCTCACCAAGCTTTTATAAGATGAAAGAATCTAGTACTATCGAACAACAACAACAAAAGAAAAACGATGCAGGAGCCAAAGGTTGTTCTAATCACCGGTTGTGCCAAGGGTGGCATTGGATACGAATATTGCAAGGCATTTGCAGAGCAGAATTGCCGCGTCGTTGCCTCTGACATCCCTCAACGCATGGATGACATGTTAGATTTGAGTTCCGACAAAATCGAAACGGTAGAGCTCGATGTTTCATCAGAAGAGAGCGTGGCATCGGCTGTGAACACTGTCATATCCAAGTACCGTCGCATTGATGTGCTACTGAACAATGCCGGTATAGGAAGCACCGGCCCTTTAGCTGAGCTTTCACTGGATGCAATCAAGAAAGCTTGGGAAATCAACACGTTGGGGCAGCTAAGAATGGTGCAACAGGTGGTGCCTCACATGGCTTCGCGGCGGAGGGGACTTATAGTCAACGTTGGGAGCGTTGTTGGGAGAGTGCCAACCCCATGGGCAGGGTCGTATTGTTCTAGCAAGGCTGCTGTCCATGCCATGACCAACACTTTGCGTGTTGAATTAAGGCCCTTCGGCATCAACGTGGTGCTTGTGGTGCCTGGTGCTGTGAGATCGAACTTCGGAAGCTCCAACATGGAGAGGCTGGGAGATCATGATTGGAAGCTTTACAAGGAATTCAAGGATGCCATTGCTGAGCGAGCCAGGGCCTCCCAAGGCTCCAAGGCAACGGAAGCCACGAAGTTCGCAAGACATGTAGTAAAGAAGGTCTTGAGCCCTAAACCGCCAAAGCAGATAGTATTTGGCCACATGACTGGTTTGTTTGCTGTGCTTTCATGGTCTCCACTTTGGGTTAGAGATCTGTTTTTCAGGACTCGTTTCAACGTAAACAAGAGAGTCTAAGGAATTACAAATGACCGATGTCAGCAATCAAGTTAATAACCAGTGAGTAGATATTAGCAGATCATACCAAGCAGGATTTGGTATATATTGAATAACAGAAATGTACCTGTAACTTGTTTTCTTTAAAAGAGGTATGCCATTGCCATCAAGTCAAAGCTTAAGTTCAATTAATACTTATGAAATTAGCATTTGTTAAGGTTAGAACTTGAGAGCTAAGTTCCAAATAGAAGGGTTTATTGACAGGCCCATTTGGAGCAGACAATGAAGAGAAAAGAAAGCACCACACACCAAGCCCTTCCCCATCTGCTTCCCACCAAAAGGTATGACTTCTTGTGACAATGAATGTCACATCCCGTGATCACCTTATATTACATTTTTCTATACATTTTATATGGTTGGGCTGTCTGTGGTACTTTACTTTTCATGTTCATTAAACTATTACATTTAAAAACATATTATCGTTACATCCCCTATCTTAATTCACAAGAAAGTAGTACTGTAGATAAGTCTAAATACAGAAAATAAATGATCGTACCTCATATAATAAATCAAGCTGTCGCAAGGTCTCCAAATGCACAGCCAAAATTCTTAGATATCAGATCTCACAGTCACCGTAAATCTAAAATGTTAATATTAAAGGGTGAGCAAACCACGACTCAGTAAAGGAATTATATGCAACACTTGATATTCAACATTCTATATGCTGAAAAACTTTTTGCTTTCTTTAAATTTTCCTAAAAGGGCTTTAGGCTCACATGTTGGAAGATACTACAGTCGGCTAGGGATCCGGATGGAGTAAGGCAGGTATTTTGAAATACCTGTTTTGTTCCTGAACCTAGAAGCAACTATAAAGAGTAATAAATTTCGTTTGAAATTTAAATCCTTTTTCCTTTTATTTCAGGTCATTTTCAATTTTATGCTTTTATGATTTAAAGCATTTTGATAGAATAACTAATATTATCTATTCTTCTAGAAAAATATTAGTTTAACTCGTCATCATCCAAATCATATTACATATAAACAGTAGATAGCAACAATACAATAAAATCATTTCATTTAAAATCATTATGTACTGTCATTCACTGTAAACCTTTTCTTTCTTTTCACTTCAGTCAAATCGATATTTAAACAATTCAATAATCACTCGGTGGAGACAGTCATCATTTAATAGAATCATGCACTATCACTATTCCCGAAGGGACAATCACTATCATTATCCCCGAAGGGACGATCACTATAACGAATGCCATCGTCAACACTCACAGTTTGCACTGGTCAAGTGCTCACTGCGTAAACCTATGGGTTTGACCATAATTCACAGTCATATACAATATAATAAACCTGCAGACTGATCAGGTCTTGTAGTCATATAACACTATGCATGATCACTAACGAACGACTGTCTCAAAACATTTTCATAAATCATTCATTTAACGGTAGAAATCAATTTCAAATAACGATTAATAGTAGAAATCATTTTCAATTAAATCATTTCATGTAATTCCTTTCATTTAATTTAATTCATATAAATCCTTTCTTGAAATTCATTTCATGTAAATCAATGCACATAAATCACTTCATGTAAATTAAGTCATATAATTCATCTCGTGTAAATCGTTTCATGAAATTCAATTCATGTAAAATAATCATGTAACAAAATAATTCTCATGCCAATTTAATCATATATCATATAAAATATTTTCATTTTATGTGTCATATATCACGTACCGGCATGATAGAGGGGCCACTAGTCTTAAAACTATGTTTTTCATCATAAAATAACCTATAGGGAATTTATAAAAATACTTAAGTTCATAATTAAAACCATAAGGTTATATAAATCATTTAGTGAATATTTAAGAAAATATTTATAAAATATTCATTTTGTGTCTTTTCATTTTCCATCTTGTATCACTTGTAATTTACATATCAGGAATTTTCGGTAATTTCATTATCACTAATCTTGAAAACATGAATACTTTAAAATTAAAATTCGATATATTCATGTTTTATGAAAAATAATAATTTTCTTGTTTCTCTTGGTCGAAAATCATTTTTCGTGTCATAAAATCATTTATTATGATTTTATGTAATTTTCTAAAATTTTTCGGCAGCATAACGACTGCCGATTGGCTAGCTTCCCTGCACAGAAAAGACAGTTTATATTTACAGCCAGCCAATCATCACAATTTTCCAATCGATGAATCACCACAAAATATTTCATAAAATATTTCATAATTAAAAGCATGCAGACTGAATATTTTTACAGGCTGCACATGCCTCTTTTACCTGTTTCGGGTTGGCGACTTCCTCGTTACGTCGCGCCCGTAATCCACTTCTCCCGATTTCATCATCTTGTTCACTGAAAACGATTTTCTACAACAAATTTTACATTTTAAAATTTTTATAAAATTAAACTACAATTAATAATAATAAAATTATTATTAATTCTTTCTACCTTTCTTCCTCTTTTTTCCTTCTTCTTCTTCTTCTTCTTCTTCTTCCTTTTTCTTCTTCTTTTTCTTTCCTTTTCCTTTTTTTCTTTTTCTTTTCTTTTTTTTCTCCTTTTTCCTTTTCTGGTCTGAACCAGTTCAGACCGGTTCACTTCATCCTGCTGGTTCAACCACCGTCCGTCATCTTCACCGTCGGTTCAGGCCTCCCTCAGCTGGCCAAAGTAGGGGGGACGCCGTTTCTGGTCTCCGTTTCCCTAGATCGACAGCGGTGGCGCCGAATCTGTCGACGTGGGTTTCGGCCTCTTTTCTTCTCTTTTCTCCCTCCTTTTCTCTTCCCCTTCACCGCCGGCTACCCCATTCCTCTTGGTTGGCCTTCGCTGGTGACGCCGGTAGTGGTGGCGGTGCCCGAATCGACCGGCACCGCCGTTTTCTCCTTTCTCCTCTCTTCTCTTTTCTCTCGATTTTCTATTTCTCTTTTCCTTTTTCCATCGCAAACCGATCTTCCTCCTTCTCGTCAACTGGTGACGACCCTCTTTCCTTTCTCCTTTCTTGCCGACGGCGGCAGCTGCTGCTATCGTCGGCCTCCTCTGGTTTTTTTTCCTCTGTTTGTAACAGAGGAGAAAATGAAAACGGGACCCCGTTTCCCGTTTTCTATTTTACCTTTTTTTTTCATTATTATTATAATTATAATTATAATTATATACTAATACACTATTTAAATTATATGTATCTAAATACATATTTTGTACTAAGATATATTTGTGTGTGTGTGTGTAAATATATATATATATATATATATATATTACATTTTATACTCTTTAATATGAAATAATATTCATATTTCATATACATACATAAATATATTTATATATATAAATATAAAATAATATACATATATACTTATGTAATAGTATAAAATAATATATATATATATATATATATATCAATATATAATATATATCAATATATATCATAACATATATTTTATATATGTACATATGTATTTATATAAAAATATATTTATATAATATAATTATATAAATATATAATTATACTCATTTTTTATTTTTTATTTAATTTGGATTTCTTTATATCCAAATTTAATTTCCTTAATTACAATTTCTCAAATCCGACACTTCATCATTTACGGAAATTCCAACAGTATTCCATCTTGTAAATAATTTATTTATTTACTTTAGTTTATCTACTTGCATTTAAATTAAATTTTTGAATAATTAATATCAAAATTTGAAAAATTCACGATCATTACAATGAAAGGAAAGCAGAGTAAAACCTGCTGCTGCCTGCACAAAGCTTCTTGGTTAGTCCACGCATTATTCCTAGATTCCTAGTAAAACTTATTGGTTTGTTGTGCTTTTCTTGGTGGATTTTTTCATCATTGCTACAATCAAAAAAATATGGAGCAGCCAACAATCTTTTGACTAGAGTGGTTAAAAAATACTTTTGGTAGGTTGAAAGATTTAAGTTGGAGTCCAAATAACTTCAACCACACCTCCAATTATCAAATAAAAAAAAAATGAGAGGCACCCCGAGCCCCTCTTACATGTTTTCCTCTCAAAAACTCTTTGCCAATGGCCTAATCCCACTCTCTTTTCATACAAAATCATTATCTCTGGGCACTCTGCCTCCATTAATTTGGCTATAGTCATGAAAATCTTGCATGCAATGTATTCTATACCTTGAAATATATTACTGAAAGCCCCTCTCAAATCAATTCAATCTGATTTTTGGATCATGAGATTTTTAAATGAAAATCATTAATAACTTACAATTTAGTCACGTATCTCCAAAAAACTGAGTTTTAAAGAGATTAAAACGCAAACTTTTAGAAAATTTTTCACAATTTTACATTTGACGAAAAAAAGCACGCCGACGAACAAGAAAAGTCCATAAACTTAAAAAATATTTAAACAACTTAACTTGGCTTAGCAAATATTCTCCAGGTGTTAAATGGCTTTATTTTGTGACAATCGGATAAAAAGTGCTCAATCCACAAAAAGCATGTTCTTTTAAGGGCCTCTTCACTCATCATTTGAGGAATATCAACTTTGACAGAAAGTTTTGCTTTGCTTAATAGCCAATGTAGCATGCTCTCAATTTGTAATATTTAGCTCTTAATGTTGTTTTAGCCTTTGATATTAACAATTTTTCTCTTTCATGTTGAAATCAAAAGTTAATTTCCTTCTTAAAAACAAGGCTAAATGCTCAATTTAAAATTTAACATTTTGGGTATTTTTCAATTAAGGATATGATTTTTAATTTTGTTCAATTAAAGACTAAACGTTTTCGAATTTGTTCAATATAAGACTTTTTAACGAGAGTGAACTACACTCGCCGTTTAAGAGAGTAAAGTTGATGAAAAGAATTAATTTTTATTTTACTTAATAAAAATTCAAAGTTTTTTGTTCATTTTTCCTTTTTTTTTCTCTATCCTCTCCCACCTCTCTCTTTTCTGTAAAATCCCCTCTCTCCCAATGGTTTCTTCATAAAACCCAAAAAAATGGTGGGCGATTGTTGATCTACCGTCGCTGTCTCATCACTGGCAAACGTTTGCCGACTTCGAAAAACTCTAAAAAAAATTCCTTTTTATCCTATAAATACTCTTATGTCTTAGATTTTTCTAGAAGCCAATTTTTTAAATTTAGAGAGAAAGTTACCCACTTGCTGCAACAGTATACTGCTGTAATATGTATTGAGCAAATGAAGATTCCTGCCAAATTTTAAGCAATAACATGTTATACACAGTTCCTTCCATAAAAATGCAAAGCCCTCAAAAAATATTAAATAAATTCCCCCATTAACAATTTTATTTCTCCCTAAAATAAGCACTAAACACATGCATAAAAAACCCAATAGCAGATCGGATAGAAAAACGGTAAGTAATAAATAAAAAGTTTCCAAAATCCCATCACAATCCAACCTTTTTTCTCCCCTTTGATCAATAAATTATTGAAAATAAATAGAAAATCAATGTTTTTCACACTTTCCCATTTCTTACGATTAAATAAAAAGTCAAAACTTGTATTAAATTTTAGCAAAAAGCTTTAGTGCCTGTTTGGCCTAGCTTATTTTAGTGCTTATCTACTACATAAGCAGAAGTCAAGTGTTTAGCTCTCAAAAATTTAAAATTTTTAGCTTATGCGGGAAGAAAATTTTAACTTTTAGATGAAGCTATAAATTAAGTGCCTGTTTGGCCTAGCTTATTTTAGTGCTTATCTACTACATAAGCAGAAGCCAAGTGTTTAGCTCTCAAAAATTTAAAATTTTTAGCTTATGCAGGAAGCAAATTTTAACTTTTAGATGAAGCTATAAATTAAAGCTTTTTCAAAAAATACTAATTTTAATAACATGTACTTTAGTGAAAATTTTAACATTTTCATTTTACTATTCAATAATTCACAAAATTATAAAGAAAATTATATTATTTGGAATTAATTTATTTATCTTGTGCAATTTTTATATTTATTTAATTGTTTATTTTAATATATAAAGTATTTTATTTATTTATTTATTTCACTTAAAAAGTTTGTGATTAAATCTAATAAAGTTTATTATTTTATTTTAAAATTTATTAAAAATATACAAAAATTCTATTAAACAGTATTTAACGTTCTACAGTACTTTTATATTAAATTAGCCAAACTAATTTAACTTTGTTTAACAGCACTTTTAAAAAAGCTCTACTCAAACAGTACTTTTTATAAAAACTTCAGCTAGGCCAAACAGACCCTTAGTAACCCAATCTCAGACTTTTCCTAGTTTTTTTTGGTTACAAGTTCCAGACTTTTCCTTGAAAATTTATTTAACAAATAAAATTTTATTTGAATTTAAGAAAAAATAAAACTTTTTTAAATCAACCAATTAATGCAACGTAAGAGATCAAGGGACAACCCCTCATTTAACCAAAAAAAAAAAAAGGGACAACCCCTCCCTGCTAAACAAAGTCTATGCTTTCTCTCCATTTCTACAACTCTGCCAGTGAAACGAAGAATGACATAGCTTATTGTTAAGCTTCGTTTTCAATCTGAAGTAATAAAAAGGAAATTAGTAAATTGATGCTTAATTAGTGAAAAAATATGGAAAAGAAATTTATGAGAAAAAATATGTTTTTTATTTTTAGACGAAAATTAATTTTAAAAATTTATAATCAATAGAGTACCGCCACGTGTCTTCTGTTAACGCCGTTAATAATTTAACGACGCGTGACTATCACTCTCGTTAAAAAGTCCTACACTGAAAAAATTCGAAAACGTTTAGTTTTTAATTGAGCAAAATCAAAAATCATATCCTTAATTGAAAAATACTCAAAACGTTAAATCTTAAATTGACCATTTAGCCTAAAAACAAATGGGCAAAAGGATATTTTTCTTTTTATCATATTTTTTGCTTATTCTATAATTAAATTTAAATAGATAAACAACCAAATGAAATGCAAATATTTGAAAACCTATACAGACACATACTTGTTTAATTTTTATTGATCGCCCCCTTTAGACATACTTCATAGATTTTTTTCATGTGTCATGTATCAAATTTATATATAATTATTATTAAAACTTTAACCCATACAATTTCCCTTTTTTTTCCGTATTGTATTATAGTTCTAAAAGGCAAATCCTTTGGGAGAAAACGTTACTTTTTCATGAATAGAATTTTATTTTAAAATAAACAATTGAGGTTGTAAAATTTAACAAATTTTTACATGTACCTAAAAAATATACTACGTCGTATATTGATACTATCTTTTAATAAAAATAATAAATATTCCCTATTCTATTAGTGTAAACTGGAATTTCGTATTTTCTAAAATTATACTGAAAAATAAACGAGAAAGAAAGATCAATGTTAATTCTTGGGTCTCAACTCTCGAGGAAGAGAGTTAGTATTATTTAATTGTTTTCATAAATGGAAAGCTTAATTTTAAAATTTTGATAATGGGACTTTTACAGAAAAAAATGATTATAACTAAACTATTGTTTAACTAGTGATTAAAGCAAGTTATTACTAAAGTCGAAATTAAACGGACAAGATCACAAGAAAGAAAAGAGAATATGTAACCAAGCAGTTGAAAAAAATGTAACAAAAAAAAAGCAGTTGAAAAAAAGTAAAAGTGAAAAATATTTTTAAGTATTAAGACATGATCAAATTTTAGGAACATTATTTTTAAGAGAATTTTATAATTTATAATTTTTAACAGAATAAAATTAGTCTCACGCTCAAGCTCTTAAACGGATTACTATACCTGCGCTTAAAAAAAATTGTTTATAACTGGTGGATATTTTGGGGTATCAAGGAGGAAGCAGTGGTATCCACTTGAGAAAACAAGGTGCCTCTGGTTGTCAGTGGCAACATTGCTGCTGCTACTGCCACTAGAGGGGTAGGATAAAGGAAATGCAAGAAGAACACGTAAAGCAAAAGAATAGGTCTTTCTCGTGCACAGATCCCCATAGAATGCAGGAAGGATGCCCAGCATAGCTTGCTGGAACTCATTCTTTTTGTTTAGTTTAAAGGAACTCGCTTTGTTTCTCCTTAGATTGTAGGAATCTTTTCAGTGTGTCTGTGTCTGAGAGAAAGAGACAGAGAGAGTTATGTAGGCTGTAGAGAATAGATTCAGTTACGGAAGTTTTGGATTTGTTTTAGATGGGTTGTTAGATTTGGTCCTATCAATCTGGAGCTACAAAACAAAACCTCCCAGCTGTTAGATTTTGTTTTCTTTGCAAGGTTGTAAAGAAGCGGCATAGTTAGAAGATAAAGTCCATGAGCAATGATGACAATAACAACAACATCAACAATAACAATGAACTAATTTTCATGGAGCAGCATGTATTACCATCAAAGCGCGGATCAGGAACACAACAATAACAATAAACAGCACGTATCGCCATCAACACCCGGATCAGGAACACAACAATCAGAATTGCCTAGACCACCTGCAACTGTCCTCCAGGCAGCAGCTTGAGGTCCAACAATACCAATATTACTCGGGAAATAGAAACCAAGTAATGCTGCTTGGAGAAGAAGCTAAAGAAACCCATGTTGCAGGTTGCAATCTTCTGCTCCCAGCAATGGCGGATTATGGGGCAGCTGGCATGAAGCATTGGGTTTCAAGAAACTACACTGAGCATACAATGCATCAGAAGATGGTTGGTTGCATGGGTGTTAATGAAGCTGAATCTGGCTCTATTTGTGCAATGGAATATGGATATTTAAAGTGTTTGAGCTTGAGTCCTGGCTCACAATCAAGCTTTGTTACTTGTTCACAGCAAATCTCACCTTTTGCAACTTACTATGCTGCCATGTGTTGGGTCTCAAACGACAAATACGCGGAAGCAGTGTCACAATAACAATACTCACAACAAGCAACAACAATATCCCAAGCCAATAATAATAATAAATCAAGTTACCAAGCCACAAATAATACGCAGACAATAAAACGTAAATAAAACGACACCAAAGTTTAACGTGGAAAACTCTCCAGTGTAGAGAGAAAAACCACGGGGCAAACCGAATAAAAATCCACTATGAGAAATAAGCAAATTACAAAGTTTCAATACCTTAGGCTTTTTGCCCAAAGCTCAGGGTTCCAACAATTGGCCTAAAACAATAAAGTTTACCTCTTTGGATTCACCAAGATAATCTACCCAAAGAATACTCAATTGTTGTACAAGCTTATCTCTCCCCTTGCTCTCTCTATGGAACAAGAAAAATATCACAAAGCCTAAAGCTTACTTTTTCTCCTTTGTGTCGCCTCTCACCAAAATAGACTTCTCACTCTGTCTTTACAAATTGTTTATGCAACACTTTATATAGAGAAAAAACAAATTCCTAACTGACTCCAAGTAGGACTCTAATAATTAATGTGGGCTAGACCCCACACATCTAACAATCTCCCCCTCCAGCCCCATTAGGAAGAGATCCATCACCACGACCTATCATTTAGAGTTCACCTTGGCCAAAGTGTTCATCCCGACCAAGTCACTACACAAGTCAAGTTTATCTTTGGGAAGTGTCTTCGTTAACATATCAGCTGTATTCTTATTTGTGTGAATCTTCTTCAACTGCATCTGTTGCTCGTCAATCACTGAATGCAACCAATGGTACCGAACATCAATGTGTTTCGTTCTGGCATGGTACATGGTGTTTCTACTCAAATCCAAAGCACTCTAGCTGTCACAAAATACCACATACTCTTTCTGACTTAACCCCAATTCAAGAAGAAATCTCTTCATCCAAAGCATTTCTTTGCCTGCTTTGGTTGCTGCAATATACTCAGCCTCTGTAGTAGACAAGGCAACACACTTTTATAGTTTGGACTGCCAAGATACAGCTCCCCCTATAAAAGTAAATATGTACCCTAAAGTACATTTTCCTACCATCAAGATCACCTGCCATGTCTGCATCAGTAAACCCTTCAAGAATTGGTTCTATAGTCCCAAAACTCAAACACATCTTAGAGGTACCCCTCAAATATCTGAAGGTCAACTTCACCGCTTCCCAATGAGCCTTTCCTGGATTGGAAAGAAATCTGCTCACTACACCAACTGCATCAGCAATATCAGGTCGTGTGCAAACCATAAGATACATCAAAGAACCAATTGCAGAGGAGTAAGGAACAGTGGACATAGCATCCTTTTCTTCCTTAGTCACCGAACAAGACTTCTTACTCAAGTGAAAATGATTAGCAAGAGGTGTGCTAACTGACTTAGCATTCTGCATGTTGAATCTCGCTAGCACCTGTTCAACATACTTTTCCTGTGACAACCACAGCTTTCCAGCTTTCCTATCACGAATGATATCCATACCCAAAATCTGCTTTGTTGGACCTAAATCCTTCATGTCAAAGGACATAGATAATGCCTCCTTCAACCTGCGAATCATACGAGCATCTTGTCCTATAATCAGCATATCATCAACATATAATAAGAGAATAATGAAATCATCATCTAGAAATTTTCTCACATACACACAAGGATCTGCCACCGTTCTTTTATAGTTTTAGCTTACCATAAAAGAATCAAACTTCTTGTACCATTGCTTAGGAGCTTGCTTCAAGCCATACAAGCTCTTCTTCAATTTGCAAACCATGTGCTCCTTCCTTTTCACTTCAAAACCCTCGGGCTGATCCATATAAATCTCCTCTTGCAAATCACCATGCAAGAATGCAGTTTTCACATCAAGTTGCTCAAGCTCAAGATTCAAACTAGCTACTAATCCCAATACCACTCGAATGGAACTCATCTTCATAATAGGAGAAAAAATCTCAACAAAATCAATGCCTGGTTTTTGACCAAAGCCTTTTACCACCAATCGAGCTTTGTATCTCACTAGTGTTGACACCTAATTTTGTCCAGATTTGATAAATTCGAAAATTTAAAAATTGAATCCTATACATTGGAATTGGCTTAATTAAGTTTAGGTATATTTGTTTGATTCAAATTCTCAATAAATTCAGATAAATTTTTGGGTTATGTGGACTTTATTGGGCTTACAAGCATAAAAGCCCAATTTAAGTTCCATGGGCTTGAAGGCCTAAATCATTTGGTTATATTTTATATTTTGATTTTGATTTTGATTTTATAATTTTGTTTTTGTTTATATTACTTTAATGAATTTAATTAATATTAATTTTAAAACAAAAAAATCAAAAAGAAAAAATAAATCAACAATGGCGGCGCCAACTCCTGCCACCGGCAGGTCTGCCATCAACTCCTGCCACCCTCTGTCACAGACCCTCTCTTCATCCTATCACTCAGTCTTTTGACATCATCTCATCCCCATAACAGCAACTCTCATCCCCGTAACAATCAGCTTTATTACCATGCTGGCTACTAAAATCTCTTGGACTAACAATTGAAAGCCGGACAAGAAGATGATGTGAAATAAGATTAAAACTAAAACTATTTCTACTGTAAAGGGATTTTTTTTTGGAGTAATTTTCCTCCTCCACTCTGCTCACATACCAGTACCCAGAAACCCCGAAGTCCCGGTTCCGCCACCACCTCTCACAACAATCAAACACCAAATAACGTACTAAATCTAAATCCCACCAAACAACCCCCTAGTCATCCTCCCTTCCACACAGCTCCGAGCTCCTTTCCAACCAAATTTGCAATCACCAAAATCAACATCCTAGAACAACCCAAACCACCCCAAACGACAACCCTGCCCGAGACCCACTTCACCCACAAGACCTCGAAAACCACCATTGCCATCCCAAATCAGCCTCACATTAAACCCGAAAAACACCACTTTCACCATTACACCTCACCAGCAACCACCATCTCTCCCACCGCACACCACCTTCACCCAAAAACAAACCCATAACGTGTTCCAAATCCCCAAGGCAGCAAACACAAACCAACACCTGCAAACACACGCACACATACACAAACAACCACATTCCTCACTGCAATAGTGAAGAAGCCACAAAGCAAAATCACAAAAAATTTTAGAACCATGAGGATTGGGCTTCGGTTTTGAGGGTTTTGTTGGGATTTGGAGTCTCAAATCGGAGGTTTAGTTGGCTTAGGTCAAGGTTAACTACATATTGGGAGGAGAACGGTGCTGGCCGGTTGGAACTCAGCCACTTCGGGTTGATAAACCGAGAGCTCATTGGTAGATCTAGGAGGATTCATGGTGTTTTGAAGGCAACGGGTTAGACGAGGAGAAAAAGGCGACAAAGGAGATCTGAAAAGGAGAAATCTTTTTCATATTTGGCCACCGGCGACAGTGACCGGTGGCGGTCGACGGCGACCGGCCCTTGTGAAGGAGAGAAATGAAGAGAGAGTTGAGAGAAGAGAGAAATTTTTTTTAGAAAAGAGTATACGTCTGGTAAAAAAAAAGAGATTCTTTAAATATTAAGCACCAAACGGTGCATTTTGGAGGAGGGCCTAAGCAGCCAAAACGGCTGCGTTTTTTTTTTAGATGGGAAAGAAGATCTAGCATCGCCGACCCGACCCGTTTCCGATCCGCGACCTGTTGCAGCCCACCAAGCTCAGCCCGTTCGCAGCCCACCAGACTTGGACCTCCACTCTTGGGCTCTCACATTCGGGCTGCATTTCCTTATTGGGTTTAAAACCCAATTGATTTGGGTATTTTTTTGAGCCCTTTATTATTATTATTATTATTATTATTATTATTATTATTATTATTATTATTATTATTATTATTATTATTATTATTATTATTATTATTATTATTATTATTATTTGTTTAGTAAAACCCAATTGATTTGGGTATTTTTTTGAGCCCTTTATTATTATTATTATTATTATTATTATTATTATTATTATTATTATTATTATTATATTATTATTATTATTATTATTATTATTATTATTATTATTATTATTATTATTATTATTTGTTTAGTTGTTATTATTATTATTATTATTATTATTATTATTATTATTATTATTATTATTATTATTATTATTATTATTTGTTTAGTTGTTGTTATTATTATTATTATTATTATTATTATTATTATTATTATTATTATTATTATTATTATTATTATTATAAAAGCTTTTGAAAAATTTTCCTTTATTTGCATTTTCATTAATTATTATTATTGATTAGAAAACATATTTAAAAATAATAATGAATTGAAATTTTAGTAAATAATAAAATTTAAATTCAATGGAATTCTTCCGATGATGGGATGTCATGAAACTCACAAGTAGTGATTTCTTAACTGCTGATCCCTAGGTGAGAAGGGTCGTGCTAAATGTTACCAGAGTATTGGGATATTTAGTATGATTTTTCAATAATTTAAATTTTATTAAAAATGAAAATAAATAATTTTTTTATATAAAAAAAACAAAGAAAGATAAATAATGAAATTTAATAATTAAACAATGGAATTCTTCCGATGATGGGATGTCATGAAACTCACAAGTAGTGATTTCTTGAGTGATCCCTAGGTGAGAGAAGTTCACTAAGTATTACCAGAGTATTGGGATACTTAGTGCAATTTTTCAATAATAAAATTTTTTATTTAAAATAAATAAAGAAATATTCATATAAAAATAATAATTAAAAAAATTTCATTTGCATTATTCATTATCTGTTTGCATCATTTGCATCCATAATAATTTTTAAAGCGAGTGTGAATCTTCCGATGATGAGATTTCATAGAACTCACAAGTAGTGATTCTTAAGAAATCTCTAGGTGAGGAAAATTATTTCAAATGTTACCAGAGTATTAAGATATTTGATTTAATTCTTCAATATAAAAAGGTTCACAATCACTTTTGAAAAATAAAATTTAACTTTTTTTTTAAAAAAATAAAACAAAATGATTTTTACAAATAAAAAAATAACTTTGAATAAAAAGAATAAAACTGATTGCAATAAAATAAGAATTATTTTTAAATGTTAAATTAAGATCATTTCATTAAAACAAAAAGGATAACACATGATTATTATGGTACCGTTTTTTAACGGGCATCGTGGGGATGCTAATCCTTCCCCACGCGTAACCGAACCCCCAAACCCAATTTTTGTTTCGCAGACCAAAAGATTATCTTTTTAATAAAACTTAATTAATTTTGAGGTTTTGTTGAAAAGATAAACGTTTTCATGTGACCAATCACACCTAGTCAAAAAAGATTGGTGGCGACTCCCATTTTTGTTTTTAAACGCTTTTTCAAAATCGTCGAGCGCGAAGCCGTTACGACAACTAGCTTGTCACCTTCCTTTTTCAACTTGAACACCCATTTGTTATTCAATGGTCTTCTCCCTTTCGGAAGCTCAACAAGGTCATAAGTGCCATTTTTCTGCAATGAATCCATTTCCTCTTTCATTGCCTTTAACCAATACTCCCTATCTAGAGTATCATGCACATCTTGGAAACTCTCTGGCTCCCCGTCACTTGTGACCAAAATATATTCTGAACTGGGATACCTGGTAGATGGTCGATGCTTCCTAGTAGATCTTCTGACTTAAGACTCCACACTCCTCTGTATTGGGGCTGGCTCCCCCTGCTCAACACTCCCTGATTGAGAGGGTTGCGCCCCTTGCTCAAAACCTACTGCATCTGGCTATGCAATGTCATTATCAGCATCTATCCCATCACCAACTATGGCTGGCTCATATGTATCCCCAAGTTCTACATCTTGTGCATTTCCACCATTTGTGGCACCTTTAGGTGGAATCCTTGCAGGTGTTGAGTCATCATACTCAACCGTAACCCGTGTAGTCCTTCCATTTTTCTCAAAGTCTGTGATGAACTCATTTTCATGGAAAACCACATCCCTGCTTCTAATTGTCTTTTTCTTTTCTGGATCCCATAGCCTGTAATCGTATTCTTCATCACCATACCCAACAAACACACATGGAGTAGCCTTGCTATCTAGCTTTGACCTCTGCTCCATTGGCACATGCACGAATGTTGCACAGCCAAAGACCTTCAAATGTGAGTATGAAGCTTTCTTCCCTGTCCATACCCTTTTTGGAATGTCAAAACCCAATGGCACTGATGGTGATCTATTAAGCAAATAGCAGGCTGTATTAACCGCTTCACCCCAGAATGCTTTAGGCAATTTTGCCATCCTTAGCATGCATCTGACTCTCTCTATAATGGTGCGATTCATCCTTTCAGCAATACCATTATGTTGTGATGTCCAAGGCTTTGTCCTTTCATGCCTGATCCCATGCTTTGAATAGTAGGCTTTAAAGTTTTTCGATGTGTATTCACCACCATTATCTGTACGAATACACTTTAAAGATAATCCTGTCATCCTTTTCACCATGGCATGAAATTTCTGAAAATACTGCAATACCTGGCTTTTGTTTCTCAACATATACACCCAAGTTTTTCGTAAAGCATCATCAATAAAAGTAACAAAATATCTATTACCACCTAATGACTCTACTTCTATAGGACCACATACATCAGAATGAATTAACTCAAGTTTATTTTTCTTTCTTTTAGAAATCTTCCTAAAAGAAACTCTACGATGCTTACCAAATAAACAATAATCACATGAGTTAAGAAAAATACCTTTGGCTGAGGGAATGAGGGACTGCCTCGCCAAAATCTTTAACCCTTTCTCAGTCATGTGTGCCAGCTTGCTGTGCCACAAATTTGCTGAAGCATCATCCTCAACGGTATTTACCTGACTACCTGTCAACTTCATCCAAGTCTTGTACATAGTGCAACACAACTTTCCTTTTGCAACTATCAAAGACCCTTTAAGAAGCTTCCACCGCCCATTTTTCTGCTAACTCTCATATCCTTCCTTATCAAGGACATTCACTGCAAGCAAGTTCATCCTCAGATCTGGAATGTGTCTGACATCCCTCAAAGTCAATGTACAACTAGTGCTTGTTTGTACTACTATATCACTAATCCCAGCAATCCGCGACATACTCTTGTTTCCCATCTTGGTATAACCAAAATCACCTATTCTGTAGGTTGTAAACAATTCCTTATTGGGAACACAATGATATGACGCTCCGGTGTCAACTATCCACTTTATGCCAGAATCCCCTACATGATTACACTTACCATGTGTACAAACCAAAGAAACCATTTCACTATCAGAATTCACCGTTGTAACATTTTCATCATCTGAGTTATTCTTACTTTTCTCATCTTTCTGCTCTTGCTTCAAGATCCTGCAGTTCCGCTTTATGTGACCAAGTTTGCCACAATGAAAGCACTTCACCCTATTTTTAGACTTATGTCTGTTCTTGGACTTACTACGACCTCTAGAATCCTGACCTCTGTCTTTAGTTCTGCCCCTGTTCTCTGTGACAAGAGCTTCATTCCCAAAGTTTGTCTCCTTTCGCTTTGCTTCTTCATTAAACATACTGTCTTTTACCATCTCCAAGGTCACCGTGCCATTAGGAGCTGAATTAAGAACAGTCACAACTAGTGTCTCCCAGCTGTCTGGCAATTAGCCCAGAAGAAACAATGCTTTCATCTCATCATCCATTTGCAGTTTCATAGTGGTCATCTGATTGAACAGATCTTGAAAGTCACTCAAATGCTCAAAGATAGATCTTCCCTCCTTATACTGTAGAGTAGCAAGCTTCTTAACAAACATAACTTTATTCAAGGCAGTCTTTATCTCATATAGTGATGCTAATTTTTCCCAAACATGAGAAGCACTTGTCTCCTGCGCAACATGATGAAAAACACTAATGTCTACCCATCTTCTAATGGTTCCCAAAGTCTTCCTATCTAACTTTTTCCATTCATCATCTTTCATATCTGTTGGCTTACCAAAATCACCTAATACTGGCTCGTACAAATCTTTGCAGTATAGATGATCTTCCATCATTGGCTTTCAAATTGAATAATTTGAAGCTGTCAATTTTATCATGGATCCTGTATCTCCTTCCATGATCCCGAAGCTCTAACCCGAGCTCTGATACCAGTTGTTGGACCTCAAACGACAAATACGTAAAGTAGTGTCACAATAACAATATCCACAACAAGCAACAACAATATTCCAAGCCAATAATAATAATAAATCAAGCTACCAAGCCACAAACAATACCCAGGCAATAAAACGTAAATAAAACGACACCAAAGTTTAACGTAGAAAACTCTCCAGTGTAGAGAGAAAAACCACGGGGCAAACTGAATAAAAATCTACTATGGGAAATAAGCAAATTACAAAGTTTCAATACCCTAGGCTTTTTACCACAAGAATACTCAATTGTTGTACAAGCTTATCTCTCCCTTTGCTCTCTCTATGGAACAAGAAAAATATCACAAAGCCTAAAGCTTACTTTTTCTCCTTTGTGTCGCCTCTCACCAAAATAGACTTCTCACTCTGTCTTTACAAATTGTTTATGCAACACTTTATATAGAGAAAAAGCAAATCCCTAACTGACTCCAAGTAGGACTCTAATAATTAATGTGGGCTGGACCCCACACATCTAACACCATGGAAACCAAGAAAAGAGGCCCTGAGAAGATAGACCAAAAGCAAATTGTCCACAGGAAATCCATTGACACTTTCAGGCAGAAAACCTCTCAATATAGAGGTGTTACAAGGTTAGTGTTACCCTGTATCTTTTAATCCTGTTAAATATTCTTCTTACATGCTTTCCTCTAAACTCGTTTGTCTTTAAACAGCCTTTACATTTTAACTAAAAGCTCTTCCATCTTTACAAATTAAAGCTTTTATATGGTTCCTTCTTGCATTCTGTTTCTGTGTGTCTTGATTTTGGCCTGCACCTCTTTAAGAAACCTTCCTTTTTAATTTATTATGTTAAGCATATCTTTTTTTGTTTCACATTCTTTTTTATTAATGTTCTTGTTTTTGCTGTGTTTCTGTTACTCAGACATAGATGGACAAGAAGATATGAAGCCCATCTATGGGACAACAATTGCAAGAAGGAAGGGCAGAGCAGGAAAGGAAGACAAGGTAATTAGTGTAGAAAAGATATTCTTTTGTAATTTTTTTCTTTACCGCCCTCATTTGCTATTTCCAACTAATATTTTGGTTTTTTCCTTTTCATTCCTAGGGGTATTTTTCTAATGAAATGATGATTCTCATTTATTTGGGTAAGCCTTTCTGACATTATTAATAACTATCAAGCATATATTGGTTGATCCCGTCATAAGCTGAATAGTAAGGCATTCCAAAATCCTAATTTAGGGGGTTATGACATGGAAGAGAAAGCTGCAAGAGCTTATGATCTAGCTGCACTCAAGTATTGAGGACCCTTCACTCTCATCAATTTGCCAGTAATTATCTAATTCTCATTACATTTTCAAATCTTATGGTTCCAGGCAACCTTTTTCTGTGTTTTTTGGTACAAAATTGTAATTATGATGTTTTTTTTGGCAGTTAGAGAATTACGAAATAGAACTTGAAGAAATGAAGAGCATGACCAGACAGGAGTATGTTGCTCATTTGAGAAGGTAAATCTTTGCCCGATTGCCTCCTCTCTTTCCATTTTGGTGCATACAATACAACCCTTATGATTTATGATAATTTTGTCAATGATTACAATTCTACCATGCAGGAAAAGCAGTGGATTCTCAAGGGGAGTTTCAATGTACAGAGGAGTGACAAGGTCTTCTTGTCTTACTTTAATTTTGGAAGTTGAACTGCAACTCGCCATTGTTTCAGATCTTTTCTCATAGTTCTTACTTTGTTCTATTGAAATTTGAAGTAGACATCATCCACATGGAAGATGGCAGGCTCAGATAGGCAGAGTTGCAGGCAACAAGGACCTCTATCTTGGAACATTTAGGGGTCGTTTGGTATCGTTTGCCGTTTGCCGTTTTCTGTTTTCTGTTTTCTGTTTTTTGTTTTCTGTTTTCTGTTTTCTGTTTTTGAAAATTTTGTTTTTGTTTTATTTTGTTTTGTTTTCAATTTCTGAAAACAGAAAACATGTTTGTTTAATACTGTTACGTTTTGAAAACAAATATTTAAATTGATTCAGATATTATAATTCAATTCACAAAACAAAATTTTAAAAATTAAATAAAAAATAATATATTTATTAAATAATAATAAGTAGATAATATTAAATAATATTATTTTATATTATTTAATACTAATATTAAATATTTTTATTTAATCATATAAAAATTTAATATAATTTAAATAATGTTATAATTAAATAAAATATTAAATAAAATAATATTATTGAATTTAATTGTAATAATCATTAATTATATTTAATAATAATTTTTATTTAATTGTAAATATAATAATATTACATTATTAAATGAAATATTTAACTAATTAATTTATAATAAATTATATAGTTATTAAAATATATTATATTTAATATAAATAATATTATTTAATGTTAAGTATTTACTTATTTAATAATATTAACTTATTTAATAGTAGTAGTGATATATTTTAAATTTAAGATAGAATATAATATTAAATAATAATATTGTTTAGTAAAATAAAAATTACTTATATTAGATAATAATATTAATTATTAACATATCAAAATTATAATAAATGATATTATTTAAAATATTTAATATATTCAATAAATTATTATAAAAATTTAAATTAAATAATATTATAATATTATAGTTCAATGTAATATTTATTTAATTGCTTTTTATGTTTTCAACTTTTCTATATTAAAATAAATATATTAATTTTAAAATATTAAATAATATTTTATATTAAAATTTAATATTATTTTATTTAAAAAATTAATTAATTTTATTTATATTTTTATTATAAAAATATTAATATTATATTAATATATAAACTCTGTTCACTTACTTATGAACAGTAACAGAAATAAAAACATGTTTCCAAAAACAATGAAAACAAAAAATTTTTGTTTCCAACAATTTTGAAAATTTTTGTTTTCGTTTTCGTTTTTTGAAAATGAAAACATGTTACCAAACGTGTTTTTTGTTTCTGTTTTCAAAAAAACTGAAAACAAAAACAGAAAACAAGAAACAAAAACAAAAACAAACAACCCCTTAATGAGTTTCTTTGTTTATTTGTGTGTTTAAGTTACTATATAGTATTATTTGATGATAATAGGCTGATTCAAGCTTCTCCATGACCTCAATTTCAGGCACTCAGGAGGAGGCAGCTGAGGCTTATGACATAGCGGCTATCAAATTCCGTGGGGTGAATGCTGTGACTAACTTTGAGATGGCAAGGTACGATGTGGAAAGAATCATGGCAAGCAATACCCTTGTTGCCGGAGAACTTGCTAGGCGAAACAACGATACGGGACCTGCTAATGAGGCTGTCAGTCACAACCTTTTAACTGATAACAGCAATGGTGAAACCAATATTTCACCAAAGAACAATGTAGGTCAACCAGAACGGAAAATGGTCCTTTATCAGTCCTCTGAACAGCAAGTTGAGCAGAAACAGCCAAAAATTATTGAGAAATATGAGACAGACTTCCTCACTGGCCCCAGAGGAGGAGGTTGGGATTGATACAATCAGCACAGGCCAGAGAATTCAAGCATGATGGGGACTCACTTGTTGAATGCTTCTTCATTGGTGACTAGTTTAAGCAGCTCAAGAGAAGGTAGTGCAGAGAGAATCACCCTACCAATGCCGTTTGCAATGCCTCCTCCGGCATCCGAGTAGTTCACTAGTTCAGCAAATACAGTGAATTCTTGGATTCCTTCAGCTCAGCTGAGGCCTGCACTCTCCATGCTACACATGCCAGTTCTTGCTGCCTGGACAGATTCATAGATTAGACGTTCTGGTTGGGGCATAGTAGCAAAAAAAAAAGGTTATCTTTTCTTTTTTTTGCATGGAAGAAAAATCATCAGGAGAAAGAAAGTTTGGTCTTCTGTGAGCTTTTCCTTAGTGGAGTTAATGGAGGTCTATGTGGGACCTATTGTGAAGAAGAATAAAGTTTTAACTCTATCCTTTTAAACCTTTACTATGAAGATCTTGAAAAGACATTATGATTAAATCTGAAATGATTTTTGCACTATGGACTATGGAGGAATGAGCCTATTTCATAATTAGATTCACCATTCATTGGTCCTCTGTGTCCCAATAATTGCAAAGCCGGTCTGCTGCTTTGAGGCTTTGATCATAATATCTCTGATCTCAAGCACCCTTTGGTTCTCAATATCCATAACAACATCATTGCCAATATCCTCTCTTAGCTTTCTCCAAAGGAAAAAGGGCCATTCCTTCCAATAATTCAAAGAAAAAAAATAAGGTTCCGAGGGAAAACTATTGTTTATGATTATCATTGAAGGGAAAATAATTGTTTCAAAATTTGTCTGCTGTTTTGGTGGAAAGATGAATTACTCTCTAAAGAGGTTTTTTCTTTCTAAGCTCACTAACTGTAAGGCAAATGATGCAGGGGAGGATTAAAAGCCATTCCATGTCCAATTGTGGGTTTCCATGACCAGTCAAAGGTTTGATACTTGATTGATTACCGTGTGTTCTTGACTCGTGTGGTTTCAAGCTGATTTCCTTACACAAGACTTGGGATTTATTAAGATTACCGGATACTTTGCTTATGACCTAACAAGAGAGAACTTTTTTCTACAGGAGAGTAGAAAATTTCAATTTCTTGTTCTTGGTTCAGCTTCTCTGGCCTCCCAGAAATTTAACCAAATCAACCAGCTTTTTATAAAGTTGCATTTGTTGAAATCTACGGAGAAGTAGACAGTAGTACCAAATAAACCAAAGTCTCGAGGCCATTAAATTTTTGTGTTTAACAGCCTCTTAACTGAGGCTGCTAAGCTACATTGGTAAAGAAATTAGCTGAACAGCAGCAACGTAAATGAAGATTCGACAGTGCTTTTCTGCTAATAGTAAGTTTGAATTTCAATTCATGATTAAATAATTTACTTCTATGGCTACATAGTTGCAATCATTTGGAATTGACATTTTGGATTTCTTTTCTTTTCAGTGTTTAGGTTACTGAAATGCAGTAGCCCTCATTCTTCCCATCAATCATCAGAGTCTAGTAGATTCTAAGTTCTTCATACGATCACCAGAGATCTTTATGAATTAAGCTAGTTGACATCTTGAAACAAGGAGATTAAAATAATAAGATTTGTTGAATGCGCATGATCATTTGCTTTTATAAGTGGGCAACTTGGCAGATTATGTAATGTCATAGTAGATTCTAAGTTCTTATTGCTAACAGCAGACTTTTCATTCATTGAGTGCACTGTCTACACAAAACAGGCATATTTTGATAATGAAAGTGTGAGTTGAGAAGATTGATTTTGATTTCAAGTAGACAAGATCTTCATACCAATTTTGACACATACAATACCTTCCCTGGCGTGAAAACAGTAGTGTTTTCACTGCTAAATTGATTATCATTTTGGATTTTAATGCTTTAATTATGATAAGATAAATGAGTGGTCTATCTCAGCCTCCGTGAGGACATACAACAGCAGACAGCATAGAATTATTGCAAGATAAAGGTAAAGAACCATAGGTTGGATTGGCTTTTGGCCAAAAGAGATAACGACTCTCTGTGGAAATAAGCTCTAAGATGCAAGAAATTTGTCTTTAATTTTTACAGAAATTTCAATTTTTTACTGCTTTTTTTTTTCAAAAAGTTTAAGTGTAGGAAAAATCATTTCAACTCCAAAATTAAGGTATGCCATCAATCCATTATGAGATTTACATAAACATTTATCTAAAAATTTTTAATTAACAAATCACTTATTAAGAAAAGATCATAAGAATTTGAATTTGAATGTTTTACGCACAGTATTCCGTGCAATAAAAACTTTTAATTTGAAAAAAATACAAATATTAATGAACAAAAAAAAAATATTAAAACTCGTAAAACTTGTAAAAATACAACATAATTATTTGAGAAAATAAAATCTCAAGCCTGTTTAAATTACAAGCAAGTATTCAAAATTTCAAGGTCATGTCAGAAATATACACACCATGATTTTGTCTCACTCTCCACTCCCCAGCAAGACCCATTGGAAAAGATATAAAGGAGTTTTTTTTTTAAGCTGTGAATTAGAGCATCAATCATAAAATATTAGTGAAAATTTTCTTGTTCCATAGTTATTAAATCGAGATACGTATCGTAAATCGAAATTTTATTTTTAAGGATCAAGTATCGTATCGTAAGTACGGTAAATAATTTTAAAATTAATTATAAATAATATATACACACGTAAGATAAATAAAATATTAAAAATATTATACATATTAATAGAATTAAGTAAGTATATGATAAAAATAAAAAAAGTATAATTTTTTTCAAACACTTAACATCTTCATTAATAGTATATATTTTTGAATAATATTTTTATATATTTTTAATTTTTAATTTTCTAACTAAAAGTTCATTTTTTTCAATATTTCAAGATTAAATTATATAGAAAATATGTTTTTAAGTGTTTTTTAGGTTAAAAAATTATTAAAATTGCATTTTTAATTAATTGGGCCAAATCAGATTTTTTTGGGCTTAGCCCATTTTTACTCTAAAACGTATCAAAGTGAATCGGTGTATCGTATGTACGTATCGATTCGCTTGTGTATCGATAGATACGCTATCGATTCATGATAAAATTGATTTTTTGTATAAATATATATCGAATTTATACTGAATCAAATCAAATCGTACTATACATATCCCGTATAGTACGATTTTGATAACAGAGTCTTGTTCCCTTTGCTAGATTAGCAATAGGAGTAGGACTGTCAAAGAGTAATGTCTTATCGGCCATGACATGACCTGCCTGACAACAAACGAATTTCTCTACCTTTTTTCTTTGGACAATCATATGGTTTCGTATTCGTTGGTGATGCTAGCAAAGTAGCAGAAGAATAATGACTTTCTACTTCGATTGTTCAAATCCAGGTGGAAAATATGCTGCAATGCAAGGGAAAAAGCTTGGTCAACCACATCAATTGTTTTTCTTCAATGAAATTATATTTACAAGTGAAATTACAATCATAATCAATGTATAAAAAGAATTGTAAAACAAAAAGTAAAAGCAAATATTTTTTACCTTCAAGTTATTGCGTGGCAACTCAACAAGCTAAAATGACGTTTGATTTTTATTGCAAGACAAGATATAACAATATGAGATATTTAAGTACTTGATTCAATGATTGATACATATTTTATAATTTAAAATAAAAATTATATAACAATATTAATAAAAGAAGAACCATAAGATAAGATTAACTTTTAGCTTATTTAAGGCTTATCAGTAAAAACCCAAAAAAAAAAAAACAGTTATTGTAGTAAATTATATAACCCTACATCAAAAATATGCATTCCATGATTGATTTCTAGAAGGATTTTGACATGGTTAGCAATTATCTTTACAGATAGAATTTGTACAATTTTCATGATAAAAACCATTTATTTATAAATAAATAAATAAATAAATACTTCTATATAATTTGTGTACTTTTGTACTAAATGAATAGTTGAATCAATAATGCACAAACAATTTTTTTTATAAAAAAAAGAATTACATATACTAATATTTGAATTTCAAATTTATTGAGAGCTTACCTTGGAAGAGCAAAATTTTCATGAATGACCAAAGGAGAACCCATAAATCAATAGTCTCTTATGGTCAAAGAAACCAAGACCATGCAATGAAATAAGTTGATAATAATTTGGAATGGGCCAGGCTAATCAAACCCAACCGACCCACGGGATGGCCCTGGTCAAGCTGTAATCAACTGACTGGGCCTCTTACTTGATTGTACTGAATGATTCCCAAGCATTTGGACCCATTAGGGTCCCTATAATTAGGTAAGTGGTTTCTCTCTCAAACCTAACATTTCTCTTTCCTGCCGTGAGGGTTTCTCTTTTTTCTTCTTTCGTTTTTAAGGTCCACACCCACACGACTAACCCTTTTATAAAGCTGTTTGTGTACATCCAACATCCCCAATTATAAGAATCCAACAAATTTTATTTTGGACTCCACATTGAAACAACCATTGCTTTGTTTTTAAACATTATGTGTTTTGTGTTTTATTTTTTTTCAAGCCTCAATCATTTGAGTAGATTTATCTATTCACTTATCGTATCTATTTTATGTCAATTTAAATAAAACATAAAATTATCAAATCATAATTTATGTTGACATGTCAAATATCAAATTGTTTTTTTTATTTTTGCCTATGTATCATCACATTATATTTGATATGACAAAGTATACCAACTTTGGGCCAGGCCCAAGGTTCATCAAAGACCACCACGTGGCAGGAGATCACTAGGCCACGTGGCCTTCGGCGACAGACGACATAGGCTGCCGCATAATTCCTGTCGCTAGGCGACAGACTCTCAGCCTATCGCCTGACGTCACAGCGCGACACGTGGCATCAGTCCCGTCTACTGACTGGCGACAGACCCCTGACGCCATAACATGATTCGCGAGATGGTCTCTCGCCAGCGACAGGGTTCGAGTTTATCTGTACGTGGAATTTGTATTACATCTGGATACAAACTCTTAGCAAAGTTACGTACTTATCCCCAGGTAATTAACCTAGAATATTCGCCTATAAATAGGCTTCAGGTATAATCTTATTCCCCAATCTTTGACTACTGGCTTTTACGGTTCCCAATACTGAAGAACTTTCTGCTGACTTAAGCATCGGAGTGTCTACGCAGGGAATCACCCCTGCGTCTTTCTGACTTTTCTTGTTTTACAGAAGCTTCTTGGAGACACGTGGAGACCAAGTACGAACATCGACGTCAGCATACCTTTATTGTTGTTTTGTGCAACAACAATTGGCGCCGTCTGTGGGAAACGCATAAAAAGCCAATCAATACTTTCAAAGATGGTGAGAACAAGATCTACAAACGTGAGGACCGGGAGTGAGGAAAACTCTGTGAGCTCCCCTGAACAACGGATTCACCAGAGGAACCAGGTGAATAGGGAAGAAGAAAGACTTACTGTCTTGGCGGCAGAATTCGAAGCTCTGAGGCGACAGAGCAAATAAAGTGAAAGGTAAGAAAGTAGTCGTAGACCTACTTGATTCGTCTTATGCTAGAAATCAGCTTGCTCCCCTCGTAGACATGAAGAAGATGATTGAACAGGGTTAGAAGAGAAAAAATTAGTGTCTGCAGAAGAGAGCCAGAGAAGAAGAGTACCGTTCTGCACAACCATCATACAAAAACCTTTGCCCTCAAAGTTCAAAATGCCGCAGATAGCCGCATACACCGGGAAGACGGATCCCTATGATCATATGCAAAATTATGAGGCCCTAATGTTGCTACATGGATGGGAGGACGAGATAATGTGCAGGGCCTTCTCCTTAACTCTGTCCGGACATGCGATGAAATGGTTTAATAACTTGCTTGAAGGGTCTATTGCCTCTTTTGACCAATTGCGAAGTGAGTTTCTTAAGGCGTTTGCGGTGAACAGTCAAAGAAGGAAGGAACCGACCTATTTGCTCACTATTAAGCAAGGAGCTAAGGAGTCTTTGAAGAGTTATGTGGATCGGTTCAGAGATGCTACCTTAGAGGTACGAGATCTGCAAGTCGGTATAGCTGTGGCAGCTATGTTACAGGGGACAAGGTCTGAGAAATTGCAAGAATCCCTGTCGCTAGACCAGCCAACTACCATCTCAGACCTGCTTTCCCGTGCAAATAAGTATGTAACCCAGGAGGAAGTAATGAAAATGGTGACGATAGGAGAAACCAAGGATGGAAGGAAACGAGGAAGAGAGGTCACTGAAGCATCTTCTAGCCAACCAAGGAAGTTTGAAAAAGCTCCCACACTGAAATACTCTGCTTATACCCCACTCACTGAATCTCGAGCTACGATTAGCAGCTATTGAGGGGTCAGGTCTTATACAGACTCCAAAGAAGGCGTCAGGGAATCTGGGCCGTGATTTAAGGTCGTATTGCGATTATCACTCAGCGCATGGGCACACAACCGAAAAATGTAGGGAGTTGATGAATCAGCTAGAAAAGCTAGCACGAGAGGGAAAAATAAACCGTTTCGTATGGAGAGGTGATAGAACTAACTATCCTGCGCAGAACAGAGGAAACAATTTCAGAGATAGAAGAGGTGAAAACAGAGGACCTGTTAGACGAAATGAAGGTGAAAGAAGAGATAATGACAGAAGGGTAGAAAGAAGGAATCGAGAGGAAGATAATGAACCCACAGGGCCAGCTATTAACGTGATATCCGGAGGTGAGTCATTAGCTGGCACTTCTTCCTCGTCTCGAAAGACCTACGCCCGACAGGCTTATCAAATTAATTCGGTGATGGAGGAAAAGCATGATGAAGAGCCCATTACTTTCACGCCAGCTGACAGAGGTGATGTAATGACCCCTCATGATGACCCAATGGTGATTTCGCGGTAATAGCAAAACACCCAGTGAGTCGCATCCTAGTTGATAATGAGTTCGGTAAATTTGATTTACTGGAGTTGCTTTGAGAAAATGAACATCTCGAATGATAGACTGAAGCCAGTAACCACACCACTGTATGGCTTCTCAGGAGAAAAAGTGAAGGTGGAGGGCGCAGTTCAGCTACCTGTGACATTGGGGAAAGCCCGAAGTGTGTCACTCGACAAGTGTTATTTATGGTGGTGAAGTCAACGTCAGTGGCGTACAATATGATCCTCGGGCGGCCATTGTTAAATGACATGAGAGCGGTAGTGCACCCCTGCTATTTGTTAATGAAGTTTCCGACTCCCACGGTGTTGGACAAGTAAGGGGAGATCAAAAGAAAGCCAGAATATGTAATGTCGCATCCGCCACATGCAAAGGGATTCAAAGGAAGGAAACCCTTACAATTGAAGAACCGCCTAAACCAAAACCTGATGAGGAAATGGAAACAATCCAGTTGGATGACGAAGATAAAGGGAAAATAGTATATGTGGGAAGCCAGCTGCCTGAAGAAGTAAAAAGGGAGATAGTCCGATGCTTAAAAGAGAATTGTGATGTGTTTGCATGGACCCCAGCCGATATGCCTGGAATAGACCCTGAAGTTATTTGCCATCGGTTGAACGTAATCTCAGGGGCAAAGCCGATAAAACAGAAGAAGAGGAATTTTGCTCCAGAGAGGCAACAGGCAATAAAAGAAATCTCGAAGTTGTTGCAAGCAGGATTCATCAGAGAAGTTAATTATCCGTGGTTGGCTAATGTTGTGATGGTGAAGAAAGCCAACGGGAAATGGAGAATGTGTGTGGACTTCACAGATCTGAATAAAGCTTGTCCTAAGGATTCGTATCCACTACCTCGAATTGACAAGTTGGTAGACGAAACTTGTGGGTATGAATTACTTAGCTTCTTGGATGCCTTCTCGGGATACCACCAAATCATGATGCATCCGGATGATGAGGAGAAGACTTCATTCCGATGTTGGGACATATTGTTACCGAGTAATGCCATTCGGTTTGAAGAATGCGGGGCAACCTACCAGCGCATGGTAAATAGGGTGTTCCAAGACTTGTTGGGCAACACCATGGAAGCTTATGTCGATGATATGATCATCAAAAGCCGACAGGGAATCACATGCCAGAAAAATGACAAAGGTATTCAATGTGTTGCGGCAGTACAAGATGAAGTTGAATCCTAATAAATGCTCATTCGGGGTGAGGTCTGGAAAGTTTTTGGGATTCATGATTACTAATCGGGGGATAGAGGCTAATCCTGAGAAAGTTCAAGCTATTTTGGACATGAGACCACCCAATACTGTAAGAGAAGTTCAAAGGCTGACAGGGAGGATAGCAGCCTTGAATCGTTTTTTGTCCAAATCAGCTGAAAGAAGTCTACCCTTTTTTAAGGCAATAAAAGCAGGAAAGAACTTTAATTGGACGGAAGAGTGCAACGACGCCTTTGAAAGGTTGAAAGACTACCTGAAAGAGTTGCCTCTGTTATCCCGACCACAACCCAGATCACCTCCTCATGTACCTCGGTGTAGGAGAGAAAGCTGTAAGTGCAGTCCTATTAAGGAAAGAAGGAGATAGGGATTGCCCGATCTATTATGTGAGTAAAGTCCTGCTAGATGCCGAGACAAGGTACCCCTTAGTTGAAAGGATAGCTTTATCCTTGGTGATGGCAACCCGGAAGTTACGACCTTACTTCCAAGCTCACTCGGTGACTATCTTAACGGATCAGCCTTTGAGACAAATACTGCAGAAACCAGAGCATTCCGGTCGTCTGATCAAATGGGCCATCGAATTAAGTGAATATGACATACACTTCCAGCCTCGCCAAGCAATAAAAGGGCAGGTTGGCAGATTTCATTGTAGAATGCACTGGCCGAGAAGTCCGTGTAGAAACAGAGTTAGTTTGGTGGAAATTATTTGTGGATGGAGCTGGCAGTGGAGCCGGAATTGTGCTAACTTCGCCTGAAGGGAAAACCTATGAGTATTCCCTACGTTTCGACTTTCCAAGTTCGAACAATACAGCCGAGTACGAAGCCTTGATAGCTGGGATGAAACTTGCTGAGAAAATGGGAGTCAGCAACTTAATGGCCCATAGCGATTCGCAATTAGTGGTAAACCAGTTCTCGGGTGAGTATGAAGCACGAGAACCCGCTCTAGTCCCTTATCTGCAGAAAGTGCAATTATTGGCACAGTCATTTAAGAACTTCCAATTGACTCAGATAAACCGGTCAGAGAATAACCATGCAGATGCCCTTTCAAAGTTGGCTTCTTCTAGAGGAGTCAAAGGGGGTATGGTCAAAGTGGAATCCCTCGCTAGGCCAAGTATTGAAGAAGAAGATGTCTGTGATGTCGAAATCGAGGCGATTGGAGAAGCCCAATCAAAGACTACATACTGGGGGGCACACTCCCCACTAACAGAGACGAAGCTCGAAGGAAGAAGTTAAAAAGTGCCAGGTTTACCGTGGTGAATGGGGAACTTTATAAACGGGGATTCACAATGCCCCTGTTGAAGTGTCTAGGGCCCCAACAGGCTGAGTACACCTTAGCTGAAGTTCATGAGGGAATATGCGGTGAACATTTGGGGGCTCGAGCCTTGGCCTCGAAAATATTACGCACGGGGTTTTATTGGCCTACACTGAGGAAGGATGCCACAGACAAAGTGAGAAGATGTGAAAAGTGTCAGAAATTCGCTCCTATAACTACCGCGCCTGTTTCGGCTCTTCAGAACACTCTCCAACCAACTCCATTTGCACAATGGGGACTAGATATCCTGGGGCCTTTTCCCCTAGGCTCAGGACAAAGGAAGTATTTGCTTGTGGCCACAGACTACTTCACAAAATGGATAGAGGCCGAGCCTTTGGCTACAATTTCTGAGAAGAAGGTGGAAGCAATGTGTGGAAAGACATAATTTGCCGATTTGGGATCCCCCGTGTGATAAATGCAGATCATGGGAAGCAGTTCGACTGTGATGCTTTCCGAAATTTTTGTAGTGGCCTGAAGATTCTCCTAAGAATATCTTCTGTGTCTTACCCACAGGCCAATGGGCAGGCAGAGGTGAGCAATCGAACTATACTGCACGGGTTGAAGACTAGACTGGACAAGGCAAAGGGAGCATGGGTAGATGAGCTCCCAAGTGTCCTATGGGCCTACAGAACGACAAGCAAAGTGTCAACAGGTGAAACACCGTTCAATTTGGTATATGGCACTGAAGCCCTCATCCCAGTAGAAGTTGGAGCTGAGTCACCCAGACTAGTCCCTTACATTGAGGAACTTAATTCTCAGGGACTAAGGGAAAATCTTGACCTGATAAATGAGCTGAGAGACCAGGCAAAAGTGAGGCTGGCTGCTTACCAACAGAGAGTAGCCACTTATTACAATGCACGGGTCAAGAACAAAGAATTGCAAGAAGGGGACCTTGTATTGAGAAAGTCGGCAATTACAAACGCCCATAGGAAGATGGAAAGCTCCGGGCTAATTGGGAAGGACATACAGAATCAGAAAAATGGTCGGACCTAGCACTTGCACCTTAGAAACCTTGCAAGGAAAGAAGATCTCAAAGACTTGGAATGCCAACCATCTTAAGCTATATTGGCAGTGTCGTAACGTATTAAGTTTCGGGGGAAACCTAATAGCTAGACACAAAACTATGGAGTCACCACCAACCATTCTAACCTAGGTGTGATTGGTCACCTATTCAAACTAAGGATAAGGCTTGGTCTACGTTAAGAGTTCTAAGTTCGGGAGTACGGTTACGTGTGAGGAAGGATTAACACCCTCACAACGCCCATTCTAAAATGGTACCAAATAATCTAAGGTTATCTTAATTTTGCCTTTTACTTTAATTTCGATATAATTAAATATTGAAGAATCTTTTAAGTTTCCTCCATCAAGCTGGTTGGACAACTTAAAAAATTTTCTCACCTCAAGAGTATTCAAGTAGGACCAATCGCCTTTCTTGAAGAGGCTCCGTCGTCGGATATTTAAATAAATTATGCAATCCCTATTTAGACTCCTATCCAATTTCTATTGATTTTAAACTATTATATTTTATCTTATTTATTCTATTATTATTATTTCCTTATATAAATTATTATTTCATATATTTTTATATCTTTAAATAAACATGAATTATTTGATATTGAAGATTTTCTTAAAACATTCCATCAAGCTGGTAAGACCTTAAAGAAACTTTCTCACCTTAGGAATTTTTAAAGAAATTACTCAAGCGCAATTCCATTTAAATTCCATCCTCGGAATAATTCACATTTATTAAAATATTTAAATTAATTTAATTTCTATTTATTTTAATTATTTTCTAATTTTAATTCTAATTTATTAATTTGATTTTTATTCTTTATTATATTGAACCTAATTTTAATTTACTATTTCTTAATCTAATTTAATTTTTATTTTTATAATTTAATTTATTAAATCTTGGAAATGTCCTTTAAATCTTCCATCAAGCTGGCAAGACTTAAAAGAACTCTCCTCACCTCAAGACATCTAAAAGTACTACTCAAGCGCAGTCCCTTTAGAATTCCGTCGTCGGAATATTTATATTTTTATTATCTTATTCTATTTTATTTCTAATTATATTAATTTTTATAATACTTTATTTCTAATTTGATTATTTATTCTTTTAATTACAATTAATTTTAATTGATTCTTATTTCAATTTTTAATAATAAGTTTGAATTCTAAATATCGGAAATATATTTTTAAATCTTCCATCAAGTTGGTAAGACTTAAAAAGAACCTCCTCACCTCAAGATATCTAAAAGTACTACTCAAGCGCAGTACCTTTAAAATTCCATCGTCGGAATTATTAATATTTGTTTTAATTTTTAATATCATAATTAATTTTTTTTGTCCTTATAGTTTTCAATAATCTATTTTTAATTTATTTTAATTCCTAATTCTAAAATAAATAAACAAACAAATAATAATTCATCAACAAAATATAAAATATCAACACGCCAAATCAAATTATTTCATTCACATCAACTACCTAATTTAATTATCAAAGTCAATTTCTCAAATTTTATACCTTAACATCATTTTCTAACTTTAATTAAATTTCCTAAATTATCTTACACAAATTTCTAATTAAATAAATTATATTTATTAAATTAAGCTAGTGGGACACTTGACTAATAAAACAAATGATTAAAAGCATTAAATCACGTGACTTTTACTCCTCTTTAAACAAGTGTATGTCATTTAATGCCAATGCACCAAAAAAATGTCATTTAATGCCAAAAACCTTACCTTTTACAAGAACATACACGCAGTAGTCTAGGTTGGTAATGGAGATGACGATGGCGAGCAGAGCAACGATGATGGATATAGCAAAAATATGGTGCAACCACGGTTCTACTCTATTTTACAGCAATTACATGGGTTAGGTGCTCCAACGAACTGCCTCTTTTCTATTTCTTTTCTTCACTTGTTCAGTTGCAAGGAAATTTTCTGCAATTTAAAAGAAAGCAACACAGCCAAAGAGACGACAACAGCTAAATTCCCCTTTGCAACCCTCTGTTTCTCTCCTTTTTTTTTGAAAAAAACCCCCTGTGTGTTGTGCTCTCTCCTTTTATAGACCTAGGGTTTTTTATTTTTTTATTTTTTTTATTTTTGGTAATATATATAAAATTCAAGAATCAATTTTCTAGGAAAAATATTTTTAGATTTCAAGAATCGGACTTGAATCCGATATTAATTTTGACTTTCCTTTTCACAAAATTTTGATTTTCAATCTTTAATAGTCTCATTTAATTTTACTTTCCTATCAAAATTAATTCTGATTTCCTTCTTTTTTTATTTTCTTTATTTTATTCTATAAAAATCAAAATCAAAATCCAAAATTTATTTCTAAATCTAAAAAATAAAAAATAAAAATAAAAAATCAAATATAAAAACTAATTAATTAAAAATGTTTGAAAAAGAACCGGACAAAAATGGTGTCTACAGTTGCCCCTCTTTGCACTTTGCTGTGGAACAGTAATGGTGCAAAGACATAGACACCCATTTTGTCCAAATGCAAGACCTATCAATGATTTTTTTGATATTTCCTAGCCATCTCTCTCATAAGGCTAAAGAATAAATGCAAAATGAAATTTCTTAATCTTCCTCTCGTATAAAGATTGAGGAATAAATGCAAAATGAAGTTTCCTAGCCTCTTCTATCATAAGACTAAGGAAATGAATGTTAGATGAAGTTTTCCTAGTCTCTCCTATCATAAGACTAAGGAAATGAAAGTAGAATGGGATTTCCTAATCCTTTCTATCACAAGATTAAGGAATGCAAAATGAAATTCCTAGTCTCTCCTATCATTAGACTAAGGAATGCAAGATGAAGTTTTCCTGGTCTTTCCTATCATAAGACTAAGGAATGCAAAAATGAATGGGATTTCCTAATCTTTTCTATCACAAGATTAAGGAATGCAAAGTGAAATTCCTAGTCTCTCCTATCATAAGACTAAGGAATGCAAGATGATCATGAAATAGAAGCCCCTTTCACTAGAGGTTATGAGACTTTTGAAAACAAAAAGCTCCTCTCACCAGAGGCATTGCAACTTTGAAAAATAATCTTGTGCTCCTCTTACCAGAGGCATTGAGACTTTTGAAAAATAACCTCGTGCTCCTCTCACCAGAGGCATTGGAAATTTGAAAAATAATCTTGTGCTCCTCTCACCAGAGGCATTGAGACTTTTGAAAAATAACCTTGTGCTCCTCTCACCAGAGGCATTGGAACTTTGAAAAATAACCTTGTGCTCCTCTCACCAGAGGCATTGGAACTTTAAAAAATAATCTTGTGCTCCTCTCACCAGAGGCATTGGAACTTTGAAAAATAATCTTGTGCTCCTCTCACCAGAGGCATTGAGACTTTTGAAAAATAAAAGTTTCATTCAGAATGCCAGTTAACATGGGTTTGACTGGGCTTAACTTTCATTTTGATACCAATAATATTAGGCTTCATCCTCCTCTAAGGTGTCAACTAAACTAGACTTTTGCTCTCATCTAAGGTTTTTTTTTCAAAAACAGCATTTTCCTTATCATCTTCTCATCATTTTTCAAATTACCATCTCTTATATTTTTGTCCTATACATTTTATTCTTACACTTTCTCTTTTCTTCAAAATTTTCATCATTCAAAACTTCTTATCCTAATAGTTCATGTCAAAATGCAATAATGAAATGTCATGCATGTCATGAATATAATGAATGCCATGAATACCATGAATGCTATGAATGTTAATGTCATGCCCCCTGAATTATTCCATGAATGTATGTAAATGCAATCTTAATTGTGGTAACAAGATTCTCAAGCTCATCTCGTTTTCCTCAAGTTCCACATATCTGCTAGATTCTTCTTATTCAACTCTTCTATCTCCACTTCTCATCCCACCTTCTAATGAATCTTGGTCCCATTATGCTTAAAGACTTGCCATCATGCCTTCAAATTTAGGTTTTCGTCATTTGTTATTTTTGTTTCTTTCTCTCTTTTAGTAATGCAAGATTTCTCAAAAGAATATTTTTTTCAAAAATTTACCCAAAAAAGGTTACCAACATTTATTTATTTTCCTTCCAACTCGACCACCAATGTAATGCACTTATGCATATTCTCAATTTGTTATATGGGTGGTATAAATTTAAAATGATCAAGAGAGATATAAATATTCATTCTTAGAAAATGAATATGAAATCAAGAAAAATCAATGGGACAGTCTGTTTGGAATAAGGTTTTCAGTATCCATTTAATGAACATTCTGACAATTTCAATCAAGTCAATCTAAAATTCTTTTCCAAAAGCCTACTCTTATGTTGATATGTTCTTTCATGTAGTGTCTGCCAATCTTGCCCTCGTATCAAAACTTTTTGATGTTGACCTTCTTCCTAAGCCCCCCTTTTAGGTTTTCAACTTAGGTGCCTCCTCATTTGATTCAAACTGCCCTTTTCGAGTTTTCAATTTGAATCCTCCTTTTTCTTTTTTCTTGTTTTTTTTTCTTGCTTTTTTTCCTTTTTTTTTTTTTTTTCTCTTTTTTCTTTTTTTTCATATTTTTTCTTTTTTCTTTTCTTCATTTTCAACTTCATTGGCTTTGACAAACTTCAACCTTCAGTGCTCAATCCAAATTAATGCCCCCTAATGGACATTCTCGATTTTGATCCAAGATATCTTCTAAAGCTCATGGACTTCTTCATTCAACTTGATCTACTTCTTTTATCTCTATTGAACCTTCAAAAGATCGTTATCTGATTGTACAAATATGTCTTCATTCAATGCATGATTCTTCAATTTAAGCATTTACATTTGATCAAAATGGGCTTTTAAAGGCACGTAATGTAGGCTCAGGTGAGAGCTTATGAAAAAAAATAATATAGTAGGCCCAAAATGTATTTCAGGGTTTATAAACCAAAGGATCACTTTTTTATCAAGTAAAACATTCAGGCATTTTGCCCCTTTCTAATTCACCCATTTCTTTTCTTGCTTTTTTTTTGTGGTTTTCTTTTTGAATTCAAACCCTTTTTCTTTTCTTTTTTTTTCAAAACTGGGTTATTTCTTTTTTTTTGCCCCTCGATTCATCATAAACACTTTCATTTTTGCACCCAAAATTCTTTATTTCATCTTCCTTGCCCCCAGTGTGGAGGGTGATCCTTGGTGGGTTATATTACAAAAATATAATAGGCTCAAAAGGGGTAATCAAAGGATAATTTTACTCATGCTTGAATGATAGTGAAAGAAGGCCATTTATCATTTGAAATGTAAATACTCTCATTAAAAATCATTTATTGAACAATAACAAACTTGTTAGAAGCTTTTGTAAAACATTCGCCTTTCTCGTATCGTCTACCAAGTGCAGATGGTGAACAACCTTTCCTTCATTTTCTTGCTTTCGCAACATTTAACATACTATTAATTCATCAACAGTAGTAGTTCTTTCAAAATTGAACCCCAGAGTTATTGACATCATTATCATCATGTTCATTATTTGGATACTTGTGAATGAAAGATATGGTGAGCATGTGAGAAATGGCAAATAAATAGAATGAGAAATTGATAGTGCATCACATTAGTCGCTTTATTGAAACGGAAATAAATAAAAGTTAGCCTATACATAAAACTTTATCTTATGCTTAGCGTTTTCAAAAACTGTCTTGCATTGCTTAAAGAAATAAAAGAAAGCAAAAACTAGAATTTATAAATCCTCAAAATCGCATGGCTAGAACCCGACCCCTTCATGCCCCCATAAGACAAATCTCTTTTTGAACTAAAACTTATTCTATTACTCCCTTTCCTTTACTCAAGTTTTTCAACAACTCAGTGATTTGGGCCAATTGCCCCCTTATATCCTCTTGAGCTTTTTCCATCTTCTCCATGCGAATGTTTTGTTCTTCTTCCATAATCCTAGCTTGATAATGAGTGCGATGTGAATGGACTTTTGGTCGAGCTATCCTTGAACCTTTATTACCACAATTAAGAGTTCATCATTTTTTGTGTGGCGATGCTTAAAAAAGTTTAAAAATGTTTTGTTCAAAAACAATGATTGAAGATGAACAAAATGAGATGATGCTACATGTGTATGAATGGAATGGTATGGTAAAAGGTTGCCATGTAACAATAATGGATGAGTGATGCATGTAAATGTTTTGGTGAACTCATGGTACCCTCTTAGTGTCTCATGTATAAACTTGATCAAACATGTGTCCTATGTAATGGGTATTTTCTATAGCATGGGTTGATATGGCTCTATCTTATAGTTGGTCTTCTTAATTTCACTATATGCATGGCTTTAGATAAAAGGGCTAAAGGTTCCCAAATTGTTCCTTACTGTCGTCCACCCAAGACTAGTAAGGCACCCAATCCTCACCCATTACAGGTTACAAACAGAAAGGTTCAATTTGAGTGGGAGTCTTTCACTGGCCTGTGTGGAGGTTATCACCTCATGGAGGCAAAGGTACTATACTCCCTCCTATAAAGGATAAGCCCGGGTCGAGGGCTAATGCATGCACATGAATGTGAAGTGTGTGTATTAAATATTTTATGAAACTTAAAGTTTTAGGCAAAATCTTGATGACCTTAAACTACCTGTTGGCCTGACTCTCTAATGTCCCCAGTGGAGTCGCCAAACTGTCGTAACGTATTAAGTTTTGGGGGAAACCTAATAGCTAGACACAAAACTATGGAGTCACCACCAACCATTCTAACCTAGGTGTGATTGGTCACCTATTCAAACTAAGGATAAGGCTTGATCTACGTTAAGAGTTCTAAGTTCGGGAGTACGGTTACGTGTGAGGAAGGATTAACACCCTCACAACGCCCATCCTAAAATGGTACCAAATAATCTAAGGTTATCTTAATTTTTCCTTTTACTTTAATTTCGATATAATTAAATATTGAAGAATCTTTTAAGTTTCCTCCATCAAGCTGGTTGGACAACTTAAAAAATTTTCTCACCTCAAGAGTATTCAAGTAGGACCAATCGCCTTTCTTGAAGAGGCTCCATCGTCGGATATTTAAATAAATTATGCAATCCCTATTTAGACTCCTATCCAATTTCTATTGATTTTAAACTATTTATTTTATCTTATTTTATTCTATTATTATTATTTCCTTATATAAATTATTATTTCATATATTTTTATATCTTTAAATAAACATGAATTATTTGATATTGAAGATTTTCTTAAAGACATTCCATCAAGCTGGTAAGACCTTAAAGAAACTTTCTCACCTTAGGAATTTTTAAAGAAATTACTCAAGCGCAATTCCATTTAAATTCCATCCTCGGAATAATTCACATTTATTAAAATATTTAAATTAATTTAATTTCTATTTATTTTAATTATTTTCTAATTTTAATTCTAATTTATTAATTTGATTTTTATTCTTTATTATATTGAAAATAATTTTAATTTACTATTTCTTAATCTAATTTAATTTTTATTTTTATAATTTAATTTATTAAATCTTGGAAATGTCCTTTAAATCTTCCATCAAGCTGGCAAGACTTAAAAGAACTCTCCTCACCTCAAGACATCTAAAAGTACTACTCAAGCGCAGTCCCTTTAGAATTCCGTCGTCGGAATATTTATATTTTTATTATCTTATTCTATTTTATTTCTAATTATATTAATTTTTATAATACTTTATTTCTAATTTGATTATTTATTCTTTTAATTACAATTAATTTTAATTGATTCTTATTTCAATTTTTAATAATAAGTTTGAATTCTAAATATCGGAAATATATTTTTAAATCTTCCATCAAGCTGGTAAGACTTAAAAAGAACCTCCTCACCTCAAGATATCTAAAAGTACTACTCAAGCGCAGTACCTTTAAAATTCCATCATCGGAATTATTAATATTTGTTTTAATTTTTAATATCATAATTAATTTTTTTTTGTCCTTATAGTTTTCAATAATCTATTTTTAATTTATTTTAATTCCTAATTCTAAAATAAATAAACAAACAAATAATAATTCATCAACAAAATATAAAATATCAACACGCCAAATCAAATTATTTCATTCACATCAACTACCTAATTTAATTATCAAAGTCAATTTCTCAAATTTTATACCTTAACATCATTTTCTAACTTCAATTAAATTTCCTAAATTATCTTACACAAATTTCTAATTAAATAAATTATATATATTAAATTAAGCTAGTGGGACACTTGACTAATAAAACAAATGATTAAAAGCATTAAATCACGTGGCTTTTACTCCTCTTTAAACAAGTGTATGTCATTTAATGCCAATGCACCAAAAAAATGTCATTTAATGCCAAAAACCTTACCTTTTACAAGAACATACACGCAGTAGTCTAGGTTGGTAATGGAGATGACGATGGCGAGCAGAGCAACGATGATGGAAATAGCAAAAATATGGTGCAACCACGGTTCTACTCTATTTTACAGCAATTACATGGGTTAGGTGCTCCAACGAACTGCCTCTTCTCTATTTTTTTTCACTGTTGCAAGGAAATTTTCTGCAATTTAAAAGAAAGCAACACAGCCAAAGAGACGACAACAGCTAAATTCCCCTTTGTAACCCTCTGTTTCTCTCCTTTTTTTTTTTTGAAAAAAACCCCCCTGTGTGTTGTGCTCTCTCCTTTTATAGTCCTAGGGTTTTTTATTTTTTTATTTTTTTTATTTTTGGTAATATATATAAAATTCAAGAATCAATTTTCTAGGAAAAATATTTTTAGATTTCAAGAATCGGACTTGAATCCGATATTAATTTTGACTTTCCTTTTCACAAAATTTTGATTTTCAATCTTTAATAGTCTCATTTAATTTTACTTTCCTATAAAATTAATTCTGATTTCCTTCTTTTTTTTATTTTCTTTATTTTATTCTATAAAAATCAAAATCAAAATCCAAAATTTATTTCTAAATCTAAAAAATAAAAATTAAAAATTAAAAATCAAATATAAAAACTAATTAATTAAAAATGTTTGAAAAAGAACCTGACAAAAATGGTGTCTACAGGCAGTAAACATTGTAATTTTTGCTTTCTGATTGTTATTATTCTTGTCTTTACTTTCCCATCTATTGCTACATTACTTTACAGATGTTATTATTTTTCTGATTCATGAATAAAGGTCAGCCAATCATTTTCTATATTCTCTAACGCAATATGTGAGACAGATTATGTGTTACAGGAATTGAAATGAGGCAACAGCTGGCAAATAAAAGTCCCTAAGCGAAAAATGCGGGAGATGGGCAAACACAAAAGTCCCTAAGTGAAAAATGCACGAGACAGGAAAACATAAAAGTCCCTAAGCTAAAAATGCGCCGACAGACAAACACAAAAGTCCCTAAGCAAAAAATGCGCGAGACGAGCAAACATACAAGTCCCTAAGCAAAAAATGCGCGAGAAGGGCAAACACAAAAGTTCCTAAGCGAAAAATGCGCGAGACAGGCAAATAAAAGTCCCTAAGCGAAAAATGCGCGAGACGGGCAAACACAAAAGTCCCTAAGCGAAAAATGCGCAAGACAGGCAAACACAAAAGTCCCTAAGCGAAAAATGCGGGAGACGAGCAAACACAAAAGTCCCTAAGCGAAAAATGCGCGAGACGGGCAAACATACAAGTCCCTAAGCGAAAAATGCGCAAGACGGGCAAACACAAAAGTCCCTAAGCGAAAAATGGGCGAGATGGGCAAACACAAAAGTCCCTAAGCGAAAAATACGCGAGACGGGCAAACAAAAGTTCCTAAGCGAAAAATATGCGAGACGGGCAAACATACAAGTCCCTAAGCGAAAAATGCGCGAGACGGGCAAACACAAAAGTCCCTAAGCGAAAAATGCGCGAGATGGGCAAACAAAAGTCCCTAAGCGAAAAATGCACGAGACGGGCAAACATAAAAGTCCCTAAGCGAAAAATGCACGAGACGGGAAAATCTAAAAGTCCCTAAGCACAAAGGTGCGAGACGAGCAAAAGACCAGTGTCATAACGTATCAAGTTTCGGGGGAAACCTAATAGCTAGACACAAAACTATGGAGTCGCCACCAATCATTCTAACCTAGGTGTGATTGGTCACCTATTCAAACTAAGGATAAGGCCTGGTCTACGGTAAAAGTTCTAAGCTCGGGAGTACGGTTACGTGTGAGGAAGGATTAGCACCCTCACAACGCCCATCCTAAAATGGTACCAAGTGATCTAAGGTTATCTTAATTTTTCCTTTTACTTTAATTTCGATATAATTAAATATTGAAAAATCTTTTAAGTCTCCTCCATCAAGCTGGTTGGACAACTTAAAAGTTATTCTCACCTCAAGAGTATTCAAGTAAGACCAATCGCCTTTCTTGAAGAGGCTCCGTCGTCGGAATAATTTTTGTTAAAACTTAATCTAATGACTCATAATTGTTAAAATTTCTAAGACTATAAAGTAGCGGGAATTTTATTGATTTAATATTTTATTTTTATTTTTTTCAATTACTTCATTAATAAAGGAGTTTTATTTATGTTTAATTTTAACTACTTAAATATGAATTTAATTTAGTTTAAACTAATTAGATCTAATTTTAAACTTCAATTTTATAAATCCAAATTTACACGTTTAATTTTCTGATGCAATTCCTAACATTAGCATTACTTTTCACAAATTTCCAAGTTTAGTTTAACTTACTTTGACTTAAATTACTTTAAACAACAAACAAGTAAATAAAACAATATAAGTATACTGACATACTTTGTGACTTAAGTCACTTTAAAGAGCTCGGATGGTGCAACAAGAAATAATATAAGTATACTGACATACCTTTTGCAGTACACGTTCTTCCTCTTTTCTTGGGCTTGGATGGTGTAACAAGAAATAACAGAGTACTGGTGTAAGCGATCACAGCAAAGGGGAAAGATGAAACTCGGTACAGAGCTGGAACGGTGGGTGCCCGGCGCAGCAAAGAAACAAAGTGATGCGGGCAGAAACGGCAACGATCAAGTGACGAAGCAGACCAAGCCGACTCTCTCCTCTTCTCCTTTCCTTGTTTTTTAAATTCTCTTTCCCACGTGTTCTCTGGCTATATTTTCTCTTCACACATAGCTCTTCCTTCCTCTATATTAATGAGTTACAGCAGCAGCTCTCTTGGTGTGCAACGGGTATTCTTTCTCCCTTGTTTTGACGTTGTAGCAACAGGTGTTAAGGTGGCTTACGGCAGCAACTTGGGGCGGGTGGTGTCGAGCAGTGGCGACGTGCAACAGAACAGGGCGAAACAAGACAGTGGCCTTTTGATGCCGCAGTAGCAATCTGGTGCAGGGGCAATTTATAGGCAGCAAACAGTAGCAGTGATACAGGGACAAAATGGTGGCAGTTGGAGTAGAGCGGGGGTACGGCAGCGATGCGGGTTTGATGGTCGTGGTGCAACAAGACGTGGCGCAAGGGAAGGCTTGGAGAAGATAAGAACAGCAGCGATTTACGGTGCACAAGGAAGTTTGGTTTGGCGTAGCGCCGTGAGGATGGTGGCGGTTACTCCTTGCTTCCAATACTGTCGCTTACAATAGACATAGTAGCTTTAAGGAATGGCAACAAGAGCAATGCAAGCGGTGATGTGGCAGCAGCAAGCGAAGGTGAGAGGGGTTGTTGATTACGGGCGGCGTTGGGAGCAAAACAAAGAACAGTGGATGCAACAAGGGCTGACGTCGAACAAAGGACGATGCAAGCAGAGGTGTATGATGTTTCGGTTGGATCGTGATAAGCAGCAGTTTTTTTTTCGTCTCCCCCAAGGTTTTCTAGGGTTTTTTTTTTCAAGGTTTTTTCTAGGGTCCCCCCCTTTTCCCCTCTAGGGTTTTCTCCTTTTATAGACCTAGGTTTTTCTTTTTTTCTTTTTATATATATATATTATATATTTTTTATATTTTTTATTTTTGGTAATAATTTGGAAATCAAGAATCAACTTTTTTAGGAAATTTTATATTTCAAGAATCGGACTTGAATCCGATATTAATTTTGACTTTCCTTTTCACAAAATTTTGATTTTCAATCTTTAATAGTCTCATTTAATTTTACTTTCCTATCAAAATTAATTCTGATTTCCTTCTTTTTTTTATTTTCTTTATTTTATTCTATAAAAATCAAAATCAAAATCCAAAATTTATTTCTAAATCTAAAAAATAAAAATTAAAAATAAAATAAAAAAACTAATTAATTAAAAATGTTTGAAAAAGAACCGGACAAAAATGGTGTCTACAACCAATCCTTAAAAAATGCACAAAAAGACAAATCGCGGAATCATCAAGCACTGGGCAAACAGACATGTGCGAAATCCAAATAACACAAAGATACAGATTATATAGCATGTTATGAGTCTTGATTATTCTAATAAGTCCTTAAGCGAAAAAAGCACGAGATAGGCACAACGCTTGAGAAAAGTTCATCTTTGAACAGGAATGACAATGTTGTCTCAAAGTAGAACTCGGGGAGCAACATGGTGTAAAGGTACGCTTTATATCGTGAAAACAGAATTATTTCATATTTTTATGCTTTAATGCTGCTCTTTAGAATCTTGTGATGTAGCAGTTATAAAAACAAAACATCCATTCAGAGAAGAAAAGAGGAAAAAGCTACAAAAAGAAATGTACTTTTCATTGAATGTTTACAAACAGAGGAAAATACAAAAAATCCTAATCTACACTGAGTACTAAGTCATCTGGCTGAGAAGAAGCCGCCTCGACACCGGAGCCCTCATTAACCGAGGGATCAGGAACTTGAGGAATCGAAGCACAAGGATCCTGGGGAGCCGAAGGAGCCATCCCGGCTGAAGGATCATCACTTGAAGGCCTAACCACAGCTGCGGAGTCTGGCACAGGATCAACGGCTGTGGAATCAGAAATCCGGAACTCATCACCGTCCAACCCAAGAAGTGCCTCGATAGACTCAGGCTGACCGCCTGCCTCGATAGTCTCAGGAACGTCACACACTGTTGAAGGTTCAACTCGATCACGTGCGCCAGAAGACTCAGGCTGACGTTGTGGCTATCGAGGAGGCCACGGGCCCTCAAGATTGTCCAATTCGTCCCCAGCACCCTCCTCCAAATAGGCATCCGGACCTTGCGAGTCGGGCTCGTACTTGGTCTAAGGAGGAGCTGCATAGTACTTGGCCTCCTCAGTAAAGAGCAACTCAGAAAAAGTCTCGTTAGGCCGATGCTTCTCCAACCACGAACGAGCCAAATAGAAACCGTACTTGATGAATCCCGCCGCGAACATTGCTTTCTTATCATAGCAATGTTGGGACAAGCGGTACTCACGAACGGCCTCGGCCCGAACCTCTCTCTAACGGTCCAGTACGTTGTGCAGCTCCTCAATGGCTTCATCCCGTTGTCTCTCCATGGCTCTCCGGTCATTGATAGCCTTATTATAAGCTTCTTGGTACCCCTGAAGGAAAGCCACCTTCGCTTGCTCTTCTTGGAGCTTTCGCTCAAGATCAGCATTCCTTCGCTCGAGATCAACGTTCTTTTTATTTAGCTCCTCCGTCCTTTTGGGATAGGGGCAAAGCTGGACAACCTGGTTCATAAGCTCCATTTTCTACTCTCAAAGTTCACGAATGTCTTTATCGGCTTGCTCCCTAAGGGCCCTGTGTCGAGCATTAACAGCCGCAATTTGCTGAGCCGTCTGACAAAAAAAAAACAAACAAAGACTCAACAAACCTGACGAAAAAGCATAAAAAGGAAAAAGCTAATTACCAAACAAGCACAAAGCTTACCTTCATCGCGAGGTAGTCAGAATTATCCTCCGCCTCAGTCAGATTGGTAAAAAGCCTCGCCTCGTCGCGAGGGAGAATGGTGCTCCAAGCCAGACAAGATGCTATCCTGGCATCCTCAATGCTGTCGTTGTCATTCACCTCGGGATAGGTCTAGAAGTCTTCTCCACCTACAACGACCCCGCTATCAACTGGATAGTGCCTCAAAGTCGGATCGGCCACCTTAGGCAAAATTGGTCTTGTAGCCATTGTGGCTTCAATAATTAGCCTATTCCTGTATTTGCGCCTAGGCTGGCGAGGAACAGACCTATCCTCAGCAACACGAGATCCATCCTCTTGACGGGCTGAATCACTCCTCTAGGACTCTGAGCTCTCGCGGTCATCCGAACCACGATTAGGGACAAGATGCCTCTTTCGTTTATTTCTCCCGGCCTCTTGTGTAGGATGGCTGGATACACCAGCGACAGGAGGAGGGGCAGTAAGAGCACGAGCTGGTCCAGATGAGGAGGCCCCAGCTTGCGACTGAGAAGCAGGAGCCGCTCGAGCAGCATCACTGGCATCCCTCCTACGCAAAAACTCCTGGAAGTTCATACCTGCACAATATAAGAAGGAATTAGATGATCAAGTAAAACGCCACACCCACGTATACAAGAAGTAAAAAGGAAATTAGAAAACTAAAAAACCACCAATATCCTCTAAACTATTCAAGGATGAATCTAAGGGGAAATCGACAAAGGGACTCCCAAAGGCATCGGCCCAAACCCACTCAGGATTCTCCTCTGACTGATCACTAGTACCCGCAGCCTCAGAGGTCTCATCCTCCGAGTCCGAAGAGGACTCATCTACAAGATGACCTACAGGGGCGGATGCTTCGGCTACGACTACCGGAGATGGCTGACTAGGACCAGCATCAAGAACATGTGGAGTTGCAGGCAAGTTAGATGGGGCAGCGGAAGTCCCAACAACGGTCCTGCTTAACCCCCAGTCGGCAGCGGCAATATTCTCCGTGGTTAAAAGGGAGAATAAGTTACACTCCCCGATAGAACAGATCCGTCGAATAGGCTCACCAAATTGGTCTCTCAAAGTTTCTACTTTGAATCTTTCTGAGCGCTGTGAGTGGTCGGAGGTATCACGATTCCATCTCTTGCGGATCCGTAGGTCGCTTGGAATCTCGATAACGACCCACTCACTCTCAAAGCCACGCAGTTTATTGGGAAGATCCGAGAAGATCTTATTATTAGGAAACTCGTCAGTCTTCAACCGTTGGAGAGAGAACGTTATCAACCCTTTCAACCCACGAACTCTGAAAAAAGCGCTTAAAAGAGGAACAGTTGGGACAATACCCAAGTGACGACACACTATGGAAAACGCTACCAACTGGGCTCACGCATGGGGATGGAGTTGACACGGGACGATGTCCTTATACCTAAGAAACGCTTCACCAAACTCCGGAAGAGGGAAGCAAAAACCGAAGGATAACGAGGCCTTATGAACGGCTACACCATTTCTAACCAACTCGGGTGTAGCCTCCCCTTGGACTGGAAGTCTATAACGATAACCTGACGGAAGAGGGAAACGAGTCCTAAAATCCTCTACGTCAGCATTTGTCAAAGAACATAGAACACCACCGGTTCTGAGTGTTTTACCCGGACGTAGCAAAGACATGGAGAAGGAATGACCTGTTAGGGCGACAGACCTACTGAACGAGAGACCTGCGGGAGACCTAGGCTCTACGCGGAAGACTAAAAACACCTACGGGAGGCCTAAATCTGAATGCGAAAGGTGATAAATAAGACGACAGATATGCACTCACTGAGATGAGCGAGAGATCTTGACGAGAGAGTGACAAGCTCTTTTAGGCGACAGACTCTTTTGGCGAGAGAGCTAAAAGATGGGCGACAGACGGCTGCTCAGAGGTTTTCGTGCACTCTCTCGACGAGCCCCAGCGGTTTATATAGCCGCGACAGAGAATGCTAAACGTCGCGCTCGATCACGTCTGTCGCAGAGTAGAGCTTTTTCACCTGCAAAAAATACCATAAGAAATAGCAAAAAATAGAGAAGACTATTCACGATGGGCTGAAGCCAAAAAAAAAACACATATTTATACTCTCTTGGTTAGAAAAATCCAACAAGAGAGTGGGGAGCAATTGATATGACAAAGTATACAAACTTTGGGCCAGGCCCAAGGTTCATCAAAGACCACCACGTGGCAAAAGATCACTAGGCCACGTGGCCTTCGGCGACAGACGACATAGGCTGTCGCATAATACCTGTCGCTAGGCGACAGACTCTCAGCCTATCGCCTGACGTCACAGAGCGACACGTGGCATCAGTCCCGTCTACCGACTGGCGACAGACCCCTGACGCCATAACGTGATTCGCGAGATGGTCTCTCGCCAGCGACAGGGTTCGAGTTTATCTGTACGTGGAATTTTATATTACATCTGGATACAAACTCTTAGCAAAGTTACGTACTTATCCCCAGGTAATTAACCTAGAATATTCGCCTATAAATAGGCTTCAGGTATAATCTTATTCCCCAATCTTTGACTACTGGCTTTTACACTTTTCAATACTGAAGAACTTTCTACTGACTTAATCATCGGAGTGTCTACGCAGGGAATCACCCCTGTGTCTCTCTGACTTTTCTTGTTTTACAGAAGCTTCTTGGAGACACGTGGAGACCAAGTACGAACATCGACGTCAGCATACCTTTATTATTGTTTTGTGCAACAACAATATTTAAAATTGTTACATTTGCATTTGAGTCTTATTATTCATATTAAAAGCTTAATAACCGAGAAAAGAGAATAAATAGTCTCAATTTATTTTGTAGCTTTAAAGGTGGCTTAAATTAAAGAATTAAATTAAAACCAACAATTTTTCAATCAAGTTGTTAAAAAAATAGTGACATGCTGTAAAATTTGGATTTAAGTCTAATCAATCTCAACCCTTACTTCAATTAAAAAAATTAATGTCTTATATGGAAATACTGTTGGTGTGAGGCCTTTTTAGACATTTATCCTCTAATTATTTATAGAGAAAAAGAAAAGGGTTTTGATTTTGTGTCTCACATTCGTGTGCATATCACTGTCTAAGACAAACCCTAAAGAAATGTTTTGTCCACCACAATCCCACCAAAGTCCAATTCAAAGAGGAGTTAATTTTGAAAGCTTGCAATCAGCCTCAACATGAGTTGTCCCACCAATGCTATGTTTAAAAGTTGATATATTGTTGTCTTCGGCGCCCATTGTTTCACGGTTGGGCTTTCCAGAGGGGTGAAACCTACACCAGCAGCACAAAACATTTATTGCACGACACCTTCGAGATATTTTTATAGCATAATAAGGTAGGCTAGGATTATGTTTTAGTTTAATGGTTGAAAATAAATTGTGATATTTTATAAATTTTTGGTTTGAATTTAAACAATTTTAACTCTCATTTTTCAATTATATAAAAAAGTATGTTAAGTTTCGGTTAGATTTATTTTATAAAAATAATTTTAAGAATGCATTCTTTCGAATTGAGTGATGCATTCAAATGTTTGAATACTTGAATAATCATAAAAGTAATATGTGATTGAATACCGACATTCGACATTAATTATATTTTATAATCCCTTGAATTGATTAAAGACCAGACTATTTGAATATTAAAATTATATCAAAATGATGATATTTTCTCTTTCTCCCTTACTCTCCTTCTTTTGTTGAGTAATAGTGCAAATACGACGTTGTATTTTTTTTATATACTCTCTCAATTAAAGAAATATAATGTGTTCTTTTTTTGGATTAATATTCAATATATTATTAGTAATTTTTTTTACTCTACAAATAAAGTTAAGATCACATATGTCTTTTAAAAATATTTTAAAAATAATAAATAAATAAAATAAAATATGTGTCATCATTTTAATTTCATTTGTAAAGTTAAAAAGCTCTACTAACGGTTTATCGGATAATTACTTTTTTTTTAATACAAACATTAAAATGTTTTCTTACCTAACATAGTGGATGTTTAATTTTCGTTACTAATACACCCTCCCTTCGATGTTGTTAAAGTTGTATTACAAAGAATTACCTTACCCATGAACAATGAAGGCAACACGAAATAGACAATGAAATTGTCTTATTGCATGGAAAAATAGTGGAACTAACCTCGAAATGAGTCGAAAGATTTTTGGGCTATATTGGATTTGATACTCCAGTCTTTTTTCCTACCATCTTTTGAATATTTTGTTTTTTTTTAGTACAGCTCCTCCTCTCTCTCTACCACAACTTTTTATGATTTATTTAGTTGTTTATCTTGCTTTGATTAGAAGGACAATTATGAAGTTAAGATTTAAGTTAAAAGTTCATGCACTCACTTTTAAAATGTGATATTAAGTTTAAGATTTAAATCCCAAAATCATAACATTTTTTTTATTTTCAGATTTCTATAATTTTTTTATGTCAAATAATTTATGTAATCACTCTTAAAAATTGACATCTAACAAGTCTAATATTTAAATCTTTATAATTACAATCATTTCTCTTATTTTCGGATTTTGACTTTCTTTATATAAAAAAGAAAAGGACATTTACCCAAACACATGTACCAATTTCATTTTGCTAAGATTTAAAAGCATTATCATGTTGGCAAGTCGGCCAAGACTTCTAACTATTTTAATCACTATTAGTTTGATAAATATAATAATCAATATATAGAGGACAACAAATTATAGTTTATTAAACCCATTGTGCTTACCAACCAAATAATGCATTGTCCCAAGTACAAAAAGATAATGTTCATATATCATATTTAAACACCAAGTGCCTTTTTCCTTCTGGTGAAGGTCAATAAAAGTGTTGTGTCACATCCAAGTGTGCATCTCTTCCTCTTTATTTCCCTCTCAAATAGATTCAACACATGCTTGTTTGTCCTTGTGTATACCCACAAAGCTTGGATTGAAGGTGACTGAAGTTTTGCCTTCAACTAGAAGGGGAAGATATTTTCTTGTTGGGCTGTTGTTGAAGGGAGTTGAGGCGAGGAAGCCATGGGAAGAGAGGGCCTCCGAAATTAGGGTTTGAGGCCCCCATTTACAGCACAGGATAGAGAAGGATAATGGGCCACTGGGGATCTTTCACTTTCAGGTGGTCAGGAAAGATCCTTCTAAAGAGATTGCAGAAGTAGAACCCCAACATTGTGTTGGTTTGTAGGCTGTCACTTGGGTCCCTTGTGACTTCAACCTTTGCGGCCTAGGAAACCCACCCTCGTTCAAGCCTTGATTAGGGGACCATATCCGATGGGGAAAAAAAATTGAAGCCCAACTAAAATGTAGACCTTAAATCCATAAAAATTAAAACATACATTTTTTTGAATTATTTAATATATTAATAGTGAAAATTTTAACATCACAAATTAAGAGATTGTCACATATTTCATTTTTAGTATTATTAGTTTGTTTTATCTTTTTAATATACCTTAAGGGGCACGTGCATGACCTTATTAACCCAGTTTATAGAGTTTAAAAATTTTAATGACGATGTATCAAATAAAATTTCTTACTTAAATAATCAATAATAAATATATGATTATGTTGTAAATTATTATTTATATATATAATATATTTAATTGTATAAAAATGGAAAATTTTTAATTCAATAATAATTTTATTTGAGTTTTTAAACTTCATTTTAATTATCTTAAATTATCTCTTATACAATCTAGCAGTAAAATAAATAAATAAATCCTTAATATCAAATTTGTGTATAGTGTTCTGCATAATGATAGCAAGATTATATATGTGCAAGAATTTAAATTTTTTTGAGTTTATCATTATAATTTTCCTAATAATTTTTCTTAGCTTCTTGGTTCTTTTTGAATAGATTTCTCTTTCTGGACCAAAAAAAAAAGATTTCTCTTCTTTTTCCCTAATTATGAATATTTATTATTATTTAAAATTAAATGATTGCAATTGTAATTTTTTAATTTGATTTTAAAAATAAATAATATAATTATTTTCTTTTTCATATATGAAAAAATAAAAAGAAAATATTAGGACGACCTTATTGCAACTTTTCTCTTTCTTTTTTTAAGTAAATGTTTTCAAGAAAATTTTTATCCAATGAAAAGAAAAATAAATGAATGAAAAATGAAGAAAATCATATTCTTTTTCCCTTTCTTTTCTTATTTTCTTATTTTTTAATTAAAAAATGAAGGTTTTGGTGATAAATGCCTTAACAAATGGTAGCATATTGTATGTTTAGAAAACCAAAAACATATCACATCAATTATATGAGTTTTAAAATAAATGTTGTAACCAAAAACAATAAATGTCAAATTTAATATATTATCCTAAATAAAATGATGAGTTTTCTTGTGGATTGACTATTGGGCCTTGTGTCAACCAAGGAGTCTCTGTTTTTGACTGTGTGAGCTAAAAAAAATTGACTAGCAATCAATCAATATCAATTAGGGCAAACCCCACAAACATAAATATTTTTCTTTAATTTTCTCCCCTTTTCAATGTTATCAATTTTGCCAAATGCAATCTCACATGAGGATGATTGCAACAAAGATATGATTTCCCTTCTCAAGCATGCGTTGCTTTTGTTTGGTTTGGTCTTACCAATTAGGCATGCCTAAGCATAATTAAGTGTTTGCCAAAAAGCTTGAGGCTTTGACAACCAAAATCAAACTTGGCTTCGTTTGATATAAGGTTCAAGATAAAATATTCATTTACATTGTTTTACATGTAAAAGAGACCGCAAAGATAAAAAAAAAAATAGTATTTGAAGCTTAATTCAAATAATTCGTGTAATCATTTTCAACAATTGATATCTAACAAGTTTGAAATTTAAAACATGTATGCTGTAGGTAATGGAAGCTAATGCAGAAATGGGTATTGAGAGCAGAGTAAGAGCCGTACAACATTTCCCACTGATTATGACTATTGAATCAATTATATGCACAGACGGTCCTACGTTTAAGGGTTATAGAAGCTTAGTAGGAAAAGAATGTGTCACATTAGTCACCACACGAGCTAATTAGGTGATGTCAATTCATGCCGTATTCTTAAATGTTTTCCTTTTCTTTTTTTTTTCAACAAAAATGGCTTATTTCAATTTTGGAGTAGGATAGCAAGTATTTTTTCTCTCTATTCTTAAAAGAAAAGCTTCATTCAATGTTTATTTTGACAAGTTCAATTCAATATCTTCCTATGCTTATCTTCTTATGATTTATGTAGTAACTAGCAAGAAACATATCAATATCATCATTTTCTTTATGTTATTTTAATCATCTATAAAATGTGAATTTGAAGTAAAATGTAAAATTGACTAAAATACAAAAATAATATTATTGTATTTGAAAAATAAAATCAAATCGTGCTTATAGAATACAAGAATACATGTATCGATTATTACATCAAAAATTCGAACAAATTAATCCAAATTAATTTGAATTTAAATTAAACACTTTGGACTTGATTTATCGTATTATCATATTAATTTATTTAATCTCACTGTGAGTAGTTGGATTGATTTTTGATTTCAAGTTTTCGGCAAGAATACTATATTCGCAATTATCATATTGGTTTAAATACCAATGAAATATTGATTTAATAGAATTTTAAAGTCTCAAGTCCAATTTTTATTGTGTTTGAGTTTGAGTTTATTTATCAAATCTAATTATTTACTAGTTTAGTTAGTTGAATTAAGTGATTTTCATATTACTACAAAGTTTTATAAATGTAGTATTTTGTTATGATTGTAACGATTAATATAATGTATCACTTAAATAAGTTTATTCAAATTATTATATTTACAATTTTAAGATATTAAATTTATATATATATATATTTAATCTAAATACCTCAATTATAATAATAAATAATAATAAACATGCTAATGAGACAAGAATTGACCAAAAGGGTTGTATGCTTGAAGTAAACGACATCATAGCCTAGAAAATTAGGAGCCAAGAAAACTTGAGATTCGCAACGCAAGCGCGCACACACATGGTAGATGCTAATTCAGTCAATTGACTTACTCCACATAATGAGTGAGCTGAAAAATGATTAAAGTTATAGAGAAATGGTTTGGTTATGGTTTGCCAATGGAGCATTAGTGATGGAATATAAATCACATTAATATTTGCATCATTGTTTTGTCACGAAATTGCTGGAGAAGTCTCTGGCAGCCAAGCAAAGCAATCTCATTCTCCTATTCCTCCCCCCCACCGGTTTCTTGAACGTAGCATTCAATCCCTCGACGATAGCACTACAACAATTGCCTGCTGCCTGTTGGTTCCCTGCAACTCAAAGCTCTGGCCTTTGGCTCACCCCACAAATGTTAATGACTAAATCAACCCTCTCCTTTTTTTTTATAAAAAATAAAAGCAAGAGAAATTATATCATCTCTAAGATTAAAATATATCGTCAATTTATTGTTAAAATTTACAAATTTATTAAATTTTTATATGCATATTTTTCAAAATTTATAAATCGCCTATAACAAGAGATTGTGGAGATTGGAGCTTTAGTGCAAAGCTTTGCTCTCAACATTCGAATTTTACCCGTTTGTCCTATCCCTTGGCAACTCGGAGAATGTAATTGAGTCTAGTCGAAGCTATTCAGTATTATATTTGAGTTCGGCTCGATTTAAAAATTTTAAACTTGAGTTCGATCAAGTTTAATTTTTAAAGTTCGGTTCAACAAAACATTCAAGCAATTCAAGCTCGACTCGATGAGTTTGATTTTTTTATTATTATTATTATTTTTGAAATCCGATTTATTATTTTCTAGTAATATATTATAATAATAAATTAATAAATTAATAATCAAATATAAAAATATATATTAAAAAATTTGATTAAACTCGTAAGTTACTTCAATTTAGTAAAAACTTTCCAATTTGATTCAATAAGTTACTACAATACATAAAAATAAATAAATGAATTAAATTCAAATATCCAACGAATAATTTATTCTTTTAACACCCTTAAACAACTCTTGACTCCATTTGTTAGTCCTTCGGTTCCTTCTCTCGTCTTGTCACCGTCTATAGGCCGCAGGTGCAGTCTGAGCCCCACCCACCCCGCCTCTCTTTCTCTCCCTTTGGCTTCAATTTTATCACTCTTTCATTTTCACCAAACCCCCTCTTCAAGCCAACCCCGTTGCCCCCCACTCTCTGCTTGTTGTTTGCTAACATGCGCCTATAAAAAGAACAGAAGAACAGGAATTTTATGCAACAGAGCTTCTCTCTCTTTCCCCCATCACGTATTGATTTGTTCGTTGCTACCTTGTACCAATTACAATAGTGAAAAACGAGGAGAAAAAAAAAAACCTTAAAAGACCTGTTTTTCTTTTTACTCCTCATTTTCTTGCCATCTGCTAAGGTTTTCATCTTCATAATCAGAGCTGAAACAGAAGAGAAGGCCAACAAAGAAACTTTTTTTTTCTTTCTCCCGCAAAGCCCAAACATCAAAGAATCCAAAAAAAAGACCTCTTTTTTATTGCACCAAAGATCGTTTTCTTTCATGGGTGTGCTAATTCTCTTCCTGCTAACTTGCGCCGCACTTCCATTGGCTTCATCAGATCCGAGCGACGAGGCTTGTTTAACTCACCTAAGCCAATCCTTGAAAGACCCATTAAAGAACCTGCAAAACTGGACCAAATCCACCTTTTCAAACCCTTGTAGCGGATTCACTTCTTATCTCCCGGTGCCACTTGTAACAATGGTCGAATCTACAAACTTTCTCTTACAAACCTCAGTCTCCAAGGCTCCATCTCGCCTTTTCTCTCCAACTGTACCAATCTTCAGTCACTTGACTTATCTTCAAACTCCATCTCAGGTCCCATCCCACAAGATTTACAGTATTTAGTCAACCTGGCAGTGTTGAATCTTTCATCAAATCGTCTTGATGGAGAGATCCCTCCACAGCTTACCTTATGCGCTTACTTAAACGTCATTGATCTTCATGACAATCTTCTTACCGGTCAGATTCCTCAACAATTAGGCCTTCTAGCAAGGCTTCAGCTTTTGATGTTTCTTACAACAAGCTCTCAGGGCCAATACCAGCCTCTTAGGGAACAGAAGTGGGAATTTGCCAAGGTTCAATGCTACTTCTTTTGAAGGGAATAAGGATCTTTATGGATACCCTTTACCACCCATGAAAAGCAAGGGTTTGTCAGTTTTGGCCATTGTTGGGATCGGATTGGGAAGTGGACTTGCTAGTTTAGTGCTTAGTTTTACCGGAGTTTGTATTTGGTTGAAGATTACAGAGCAAAAGATGGCCGCTGAAGAAGGGAAGATCAGTCAGCTTATGCCTGATTATTAAAATCTTGAATCTTGATTTAACATGTTATTTAAGAGAAACCTTGAAAATTCCAGGTATGTTTCAATTTTTTTCCTTTCTTCTCAATTTTAGGAGGTTTGGGGATCTTATTTAGATAAGTTGTCTTTTACTGATTTTTCTTTTTTTGGAGAGAGTTTTTCTGGGTTCATTTTGCTTAACTATTCAGGGGTTTTCTTTTTGGGATTCTCTATAATATCTATTTTCCAACAACCTTCAACAACGTATAAATTAAAGCAATTCAAACATGAGCCTTTCCGGTGAAACACTGCAGCTTCTTACTATTAATCTTCTCTTTTATCTTTTCATTCACTACCGTAAATGAATTATTTGGGAGTCTGCATTGAGTGCAGACTCTGTGGGGATGATGAGTGAAAGAACTGCGCCGTGGAATTTTGTCAGCTGGTGGCAATGGCCAAGAATATATATCTAGCCAGAGATAAAGAACAGAGTGGTGGGGACTCGGGGGGCTGGGGGCCATGGCGAAATCCTGAAGGCTGAGAGCCTGAAACTTGATTGCATTTATTAAAAATGTGCTTTACCTACTTGGGTTTCTTGTGCTTCGCTAATGTGAGCTGGTGGGAGACCAGCGCCCTCACATCACATGCCTTTGTGTGTCGTCTACTTCTTGCAAGAAAAAGAAGAAAAAAAAGCCTTAATTAACTCTGCATTTTGGCCTTTTGGCTTTGGTCAAACCAACATTCCGGACAGCTCCCGTCTTGTTTCTGCTTATTTTTGGCTTATGGTTTGGGGTTTGAAGTTGAAGCTTTCGTGGAAGCATGTTTAACTAGAAATAATTATTGCATTACTTTAATTGGACAACAACCCGTGTTGCCTCGATGATTAAACATATTATTATAATTAACATTAATTCAAGTGAAAAATGACAAAAAAAACGTTTGAATCAAGAGAAAAATTGAATCGAAATGAGAGGATTTAATATTAAATTTGAGTTTGAATTGATTCAAAAATTCAATACACGAAGTTTGGCTTAAGCTTAATTCAATAAAATACTCGAACTACTTGAATTAGATTCAATAAGTTCGAATTCGATTCATAAATTTGATTTCTTAATTTTTATTTATGTATTATAAGGACAAAATGATAAGTTAATAATATGATAAAAATATACATTAAAAAAATTGATCAGGCTCACAAGTCGTTTGAGTTGGGTATTAAAATATTTAACTAAGTTTGATTCATTATTTGAATAACTTGAGTTTAAGTTCAGCTAAAAAATAAACAAATTAAAATTTAAATAATCATCTAATTGAGTTCGAATAATTTAAAACTAACTTTACTTGTTTACTTTTCTACTTAGAATGGAGTTAAAATAGCTTTAGTTGTTTACGTTTCTAATTTGAATAGAGTAAAGAGATCAATTAGTTAACAAGGTTGAGGTGGTTGGCATTATTAAGGTATGTGGGTTTTTGCTTGGGTTTATGAGCTCAAGGCACTTGGATTTCCAATTTCCTTCACCTTTCTATATTAATTTCGCTTTCACTTTTAGGTTGTGACAGTCTAGAGTTGTAGCCTTCTTATATTTGTTTAAGTTCTCAAAGATAACTTCGTTTTTTTTTGGGTACATAAAGATAACTTTGTTTTTGATTATTGGCATATTGCTTAACTTTGTTGTTGATTATTGGCATATTGCTTGAACCTTTTGGCTTTTGTTTTTAATATCTGAAGCCATGCATGATTTACCGTGCCTAACCTTAGCTCAAAATTGACTTTGTTATCGAAATGAGAGATTATAATTTACGGATATATAACAAGTTTATTTCATATCAAATCATATAATATATTAAAATTATTGTATTATAATTCGAATATCAAACATTAAAATGATTTTTTTATTTTTATCAATTTTAATTTATATTATTTTTGCATAATGTTAATGTATGTATTTAAAATTAACAAATCTTTTAAAATTCTTTCTTTCAAGTTTAATTTTATGAATTCTAAATGAAAAAAAAAGAGAGTAAATTCCAAGATAATAATATAATAGTTAGTAGAAACTCAAAGGATTGGTTTAGTGTGTAAGTTTTACTGAGATTTTAAGTGAGGATGATTCATAGTAAGAGATCTCGTGTTCGAATTTTCATCAGATCAAATTTTTTTGGACTAGTGCTAGCCGCTCAACACGAGGGATGATTAATCTCATCCCTAATGTAGTATGAGAACATCTCATGATTTAATATATATATATGATGAGGGATCCAGTTACACATATGTAAAATAAATTTATTTTACACAATTTTATACCTTCATATAAGATTAATATTTTTGCAAAAATAGTCGCTACTTTTGGTAATGCTACGCAACTACCATAGTGAAAAAATACAACAAAAATGGACCCCATTTCTTAACGTTAATGTTCTAAATTAAAGTCCTTGAACTGCGGAATGAACAGGAAAACCAACCTAAAGAAATTGGGAAATTCCTATTCCAAAAATATGGCAAAAAAATAGAAAACATTCACAAAGCATCCTTGGCCAAAAACGAAATGAAATATTTCATCTTTTTAAGGTTCATTCAACAAAGCCAAAGGCCCACCAAATTGTCTTCAAGCTCAAAATCCAGTTGCTTTTTGATGAATGAATGGCTGTGATTGCAGAAGTTTCAAAGCCACACCGAAAGCGGACGATGGTCAAAATTGCTTTCATTCCTCTCATTAATGGGTCTTCCGAGAATGGCATGCATGCCATCATGGGCTGGGCCCATGTGTGTAATTTGATTATGTTGTTGACTGAAAAGAGAAAGGAAAAACAAAGTTGAAACAGTTTTTCTGATCGATGATTGATTCATCTGATTCTAATCTGACCGCATCCATTGCTTCTTCTTCTTCTTCTTCTTGATTGCTAGTCACAAGAGTTTGGGGTTTTGCTTTCAATGCCTTTGCTTTTTTGTGTTGGAACATGCCAAAATCTTTTCATTTTCTCATACGTGAGAGATGGTTACAATACAATGCAAACAAGATGCTGGACCATGTCATCAAGTTTTGAACATTTTAGAATGGGTTGTCTATTGATTTTTATCTATTAGTGGAATGCAGAGGATATGTTGCCATTTGAAATGTTCTTAATCAAATCTTCTTACTCCATGATCTATTAATAAATAATAATAATTATAAGAATATATGCACGTCTTTTTTATTCAGTTTATCTCTCTTTATATTTCAAGAAAAAATATTATTTTTTTTATAATTGGAGATGGGATTGGAAATTGCTTGAACTCGAATCGAATCGTTACAGTATGTCATAATTCTTCTTTAACAATTCAATCAAGATTTAAGAGGTTGTATTGACAAAAAGAAAAAATTTGTTACTTAGAAGGAATAATACATACACTTGTTATATAAAATGCTTAGGTCGTTCTCTTAAGTACTTTTGAAAATCATTTACGCAATGAAAATTCATAATTCATGGCTAATGGCAAGAAAATATGAATACAACGATTAATAGATTTATGAATAGATTGGATTATCTATTTGATCTATGAGTCATGTCTACTCAAGTCAAGTCTTGGATAAAGATTTTTGGTTATGGATTCTGCTCAAGTTGAATTAAATTATTAATGTTATTGCTCAAAACAACAATGAATGATTGCTGACGTCGATGCTTATCCTTTTCTCTTTACGTGTTTCCAAAAGCTTCTAAAAAATATGAAAAGTCAGAGGAACACATGGGTGGTTCCTTGTGTAGGCACTCTTATGCTTAAGTCAGTAGACGATTCTTGAATATTGGGATACGTCAAAACCAAAATCAAAAATTAGAGAATAAAGTAGTACCTGAGGCCTATTTATAGGTGAATAAATTATCATTACTGCAGAATAATCACGTAGAGGGTAATTTCATCATTTTAGAAGAGTTCATGTTCCAGTACAACTTTAATACGTCAAATTCGTGCAATAGAGGTTGTCGCTCAGCGGAAGACGGATTCGACACATATAGGTAGGAGATGTCTGTCGCTAAGCAGAAGTCTCGGAACGGTGCCACATGTGTAAGGCAAAAGGATATTACGTTGTGGCCTTTGGAGGTCTGCCGCATGCGACAGACACCCTATCTCTAAGCGGAAGGGTCTTACACACATGATCTCTCTAGATCAATGATGCCTCCCGCTCAATGTCACGTGGCACATTAACTTGTTTGCCACATGGCGGTCTTCCTGAGTCTTGGGCTTCGATCTGATGTCACTGTGCTTTGCTATATCAATTAATAAAAATATTTTTAATTTAATTCTAATTTAAAAGTATATATTAAAGTTTTAATAAACAAAAGATTAGCGACCCTTTTTCTTAACGCGGCAAGATCTAAACTTCAACTACGTATTTTCCAATCCAATCCATCTTGTTCTATTGGGCCAATGTTAAAAAATTCAATTTTAAGCCCAAATTTCTCTCTGAATGTTGGATTCTACACTTTTTTTTCAAGGCAACCCAAAACGAAAACAGCTTAGGACTTTAAGCACTTCGATCCTGAATCCGATCCATAGCCCGACCCACTTTGTTCTATCTTCACAAATCAATCATAACTGCTCGCTCTGATCGCTAAAGCCAACAGTTGCCAATTTTCTCATCGTCGAAGCTAAAACTCTCCATCAAAATAGCTAAAAAAGGAGCTAAAAGAAACCTTTCTGGCTTTCCAATTCAACGTGTCGCAATCCCTCTCATTCCAGTAAGCTAAATCATCCTCAATCATTGCTTAGTTATCGTGATTTTTCTTTGAGTAATGGCTAATCACTTTCAAAATGGTGACAACTGTCCAAGGCAAAGAAGTAGCAGCTCAAGCTAGACCAGCAAAACCTTTGAATATCTTCTCTCTTTGCTTCAGAAGCTTTCCAATCGGATTCTAGTTCGAAGTCCAGGCTTGCTCTAGGCGGGTTCATTCTCGCCCCCTGGCTGGAATTATGCCAACAGGCACGCTATTTTTCTTGGACTCCTTTTGGTTGTTGAAATGCATTTGATAAAATGAAATAACGTAGAACCTGAAATTATAAAGTTAACTTTGTGTATAAATTTTTAATTTTTCGTGCAAAAAAGACTATATTCTATACGTATTGTACGTGTGTATGTATCTATGTATGTTATTTTGTAAGGCTAGAGCTCGAAGATGAAAATTTTGACAATATTATTTGCCGCTTCTTTTGTGATTGTTTACCTGACTAATATCTACTAACAATAGTGAGATTAGTTGCTTAATACTGATAGAACAAAATCTGCAGAATCGTCAACTCTTGAAGAAAATCAAGGCATTGATCTACCTTCCATCCATGATAGCAAAATCTTAGGAGTTGACCAATCACACCAACCACATCCCATGATAAAGGGGATTCAACCAGCAAAAGTTTAGCCTAATCTATAGCTGTGATATTCTCTATTTCCTTACAAATATAAAGCTTTGTACACTATATAAAGGGGCGAAACTTGTACTGCAAATACAGAGAAATATAACCATATTTGTTATTGTCTTTTTCATGGTATTAGAGCAGGGTGTTTTCTGCATCTGATCAGCCAATTTTTTTTTCTCGTCTCTTTTCATTCTCTACATCATGGCCAAGAACAAATCTATCCTAACAATTCAAAGCTTCCATCAGATGGCAAGCTTAATTTCAATCAAACTTTCTTCTACCAATTTTTTATTGTGGAAATCACAAATCCATCCTCTCATTCGTAGTGCACAGCTCCTCCATCATATTGAGGAAACAGCTCCTGCAGTAATGATTCACAAACAGAAGGGAGAAGAAGTCATCGAAGAAGAAAATCCAGATTATAATATCTGGATCAACAATGATGGACTTCTCACTAGTTGGCTTCTCGGAACCATGGGTGAAGAAGTACTTAGCTTAGTGGTTGATGCATACAGCAAAACAGATCTGGGATTGCTTGAGCAACATTTCCTTGCCTCTACAAAAGAAAAGGAAATACAACTTAAAAAGCAATTGGCAATAAAGAAGGGAAATCAGTCATTGGATGACTTCATCAGAAAATTCAAGCACACTTGTGATAGTCTGCTGCTATTCAACAACCTTTAGAGGATGTCGACAAAGTTTTTCAACTTTCAAGAGTTTTGGGAGCTCGGTACTAACCATGCAATCTTGCTGTGCTATCAAAACCACCATACCCTACCTTTAATCAATATAGTCTGGGCTTACAAGGTTTTGAACAGCAGCTGAATTTAACAGATGAAGAAGAGAAAGAACAGGTACCAAATTATGCTCATGCCTTCATTGCACAAAGAGGAAGAGGGGGTCGGGTAGAAGCTTTGGAGGACGTACTTTTAATTCCAAAGGAAGAGGCTTTGTTCAAGCTGGAACTTATAGCAACCAAAGAAGTGGAAGCAATAGAAACTTTCTTAACAACAATAATCCAAGACCACAAGGAAGCTTTCAATCAAAGAATCTGCAGAATCCACACAACACTCAAGGTGCAATTTCTTGTCAAATTTGTGGCTTCACTGGCCATAATGCTTTAAAGTGTTGGTACAGGTTTGATCATGCATACCAAAGTGAAGACTTGCCTCAAGCCTTTGCAGCACTGTCTTTACCTGATGACAAAGATTTAAACTTTTATGCTGATACTGCTGCAACAGCTCATATGACATCCGATCCAGGTATTCTTAATTCTATATCTCCGTATCGAGGTAATATGAAAGTATATACTGGCGATGGCACACCTCTTCCTATTACATACACTGGATCTGCATCTGTTGGACCTATTGAATTGAATGAAGTGTTAGTGGTACCTGTATTAAAGAAAAAACTTGCTTTCTATTAGTCAATTTACTGAAGAAAATGCTTGCATTTTTGAGTTCTCACATTCTAGTTTTTTGATAAAGGATCCAGTAACAAACCGTGTCCTAGCTAAAGGAACCAAGAAAGGTAAGTTGTATGCATTGGATGAAGAAGTTGGACATGCTTTATCAATGCTTACAAGAGGAAAGGCAGATGATTCACTTTGGCACCAATGCTTGCGGCATCCTCATTCTTGCATTTTAAAATCCTTAGCATCAAGAAATGTTATCAAAGTATCTTCTTGGACTAAACCATTCAAACTATGCACTAGTTGTCAAATGGGAAAAAGCTGCAAACTTCCTTTTGCTAGAAATAATGAAAAATCAGAATTTCCTTTTCATAAAATCCATTGTGATTTACGGGGGCCATCTCCGGTGCAATCTGTTTAGCACTTTGTTTATTATGCTATCTTCATAGATGATTATAGTAGATTTACTTGGTTTTATCCACTTAAAAAGAAATCTGACTTCTTTAGTTGCTTTCAAAAATTTCAAAGGATGATAGAAAATCAATTTGAGAAAACAATCAAGATCTTCCAATGTGATGGAGGGGGAGAATTCTCAAAGACAGAATTTCTTGAGTACTTAGCTCAATGTGGCATCAAGCAACAAGTCTCCTGTCCAGCAACTCCTGAGCAAAATGGTGTCGCAGAACGAAAACATCGCCATATTGTCGAAACAGGACTCACAATGCTTCTTCATGCCAATATGCCAATGAGGTTTTGGGTTGAAAGTTTTTCAACTGCTACTTTCTTAATCAACAGACTGGCCACACCGGTTCTTGACATGGAAACACCTTTTCAACGACTATTTGGTAAACAACCGGATTATTCTATGCTCAAGGTCTTTGGTTGTCGATGCTTTCCTTATTTAAGGAACTATGCTTCAAATAAACTTCAGCCTCGCTTATTACCCTGTGTTTTCATTGGGTACAGTCCCATTCATAAAGGGTATAGGTGTCTACATCCATCAACACAAAGGGTGTATATATCTCGCCATGTTGTTTTTTGATGAACATTTCCTTCCTTACACTAATCTTACTAATATATCTCAAAGTACTGAATTGCAGGGGGAGTTTAGTGTTTATCCTGACTCAGATGAATGGATTCAAGCACCTCAATTGCAGCCATCTTCTTCAAATATTCAGCCTTACTCTGAGATAAGTCACAGGCGTTCTATGATAATAGAATCAACACCATCTTCACCAACGGGCCAAGTTGTGAGAGAGACAACCATAGTAGCTTATCACAACGAGGTCACTACAATTGCTCAAGCTGAACAAAGTGAAGCCTCTCCAATGGAACATATTATTGAGCTTCCACAACCTCCACAAGTTGTTCCTATCACGCCAGCCTCATCATCTTCAAATGAAACTCAAACATCTTCAATGGATACTTGTGAACCACAACCCGCTGGTGTGCAACCGCCTACACATAACTCCACCTCAGTGTCCACTCATCCAATGTTGACTCGAACTCAGACAAGAAAACATACCGGACATGTTCAAACACAGTTTAAGAGTCCTCCTCAGGCATTACTTTCTTCCACACGACGTGTCGTAGGAGTTGATATTGTAAAATCCAAATCTGTTCGGAAAGCACTTCAAATCCCTCATTGGCATGCTGCCATGGTTGAAGAATTGACTGTTTTGCAACATAACAAAACATGGGATTTGGTTCAATGTTCGGCTGGTGCAAATGTTGTTGGATCGAAATGGATATTCAAAACAAAGCTTAAGTCAGATGGCTCAATAGAGAGATATAAGGCCCGGTTAGTTGCAAAAGGATTTTCCCAAGTTCCTGGTGTAGACTTTGATGAAACATTTAGTCCCGTTCTTAAGCCAACCACTCTCTGCTTGGTCCTTGCACTGTCAACTATGTTGTCTTGGCCATTACGACAACTTGATGTGAAAAATGCTTTTTTGCATGGACATCTCAAAGAGACAGTTTACATGGCACAACCACCTGGTTTTGTTGACTCCAACCACCCAGATTATGTGTGCCGCCTTAATCGTACGATATATGGACTAAAACAGGCTCCTGCGCTTGGTTTGATCGCTTTACCTTGCATCTTCTATATATGGGATTTTCTTGTAGTCGAGCTGACTCTACTTTGTTTGTTTTGCATTGCCCTCAAGGTATAGCTCTTCTTCTACTTTATGTAGTGATATAATTCTTACAGCCAATGATGGGACTCTTCTCCAAAACATTATTGATAATCTCAGTAAGGAGTTTGCAGTTAAGGATTTGGGCCTTTGCGATACTTCCTTGGCATTGAGGTCACACCTTTCCATAGTGGTATATTTATCTCTCAAGCAAAATATACTCGTGATATTCTCATTCGAGCCTCTATGTTGGAGGCTTCGTCTACTTCTACACCTTTTACTCTCAAGGAACCTAGTAAAATTGATGATAATGAACTTGTTGATGCCACCGCTTACCGTAGCATTGTGGGAGCTTTGCAGTATCTAACTGTCACCAGAATCGACATTACACATGCAGTGAACCGTTATGCCAACATATGCAAACTCCTACTAAGGCTAATCTTCGACAAGTTAAACGCATCTTGCGTTACATTAAAGGGACACCTAATTATGGCACTCGTTTTCTTTCAAATTGCCCACTCTCTTTATCTGCTTTTTGTGATGCTGATTGGGCAAATTGCTCTCTTACTAGGAGGAGCACCACTGGTTTTTGCATCTTCTTAGGTGCCAATTGCATTTCCTTGGCATCCAAGAAATAGCCTACTGTTGCTCGATCCACTGCAGAGGCAGAATACAGAGCCATGGCCTCTGCTACAGCTGAGTTGGTATGGATTACTTATTTGTTACGTGACATTGGCATACCTCTCCCTAATCCTCCTCAATTGTTCTGTGACAACATGAGTGCACTTTATATGTCCATTAACCCGGTCTTTCATGCTCGCACAAAACATATTGAACTAGATTATCACTTTGTTCGAGAGAAGGTTGCCACCGGTGCTCTAGTCACCCGATTTGTTCCTAGTTCAAGTCAACTTGCAGATATACTGACTAAGCCTCTATCTCGACAACACTTCAATTCTCTTCGATTCAAGTTGGCAGTTCAACAAGTCTCCCTCTCCAACTCGAGGGGGAGTGATAGAACAAAATATGCAAAATCGTCAACTCTTGAAGAAAATCAAGGCATTGATCTACCTTCCATCCATGATAGCAAAATCTTAGGAGTTGACCAATCACACCAACCACATCCCATGATAAAGGGGATTCAACCAGCAAAAGTTTAGCCTAATCTATAGCTGTGATATTCTCTATTTCCTTACAAATATAAAGCTTTGTACACTATATAAAGGGGCGGAACTTGTACTGCAAATATAGAGAAATATAACCATATTTGTTATTGTCTTCTTCAAATACCTGTTTTTCTTGCTTTAATCAGGAATTCAGTGCTGGGCTTTTTGATTATTTGATTGCGATTGATGACAGCCAAACAAAAAAGAAGGAACAAGCCGATGGGACAAACATGTGGACTCAAGGAACTCTAGAAAGCATGCTAAACCGAAACTGGACTCTTAGTTTGGTGTTGTGAGGGGAATTGAATTCAAAAATGTGCACACAGTAAGCCAATGACGAAAAGGAGTTCTTAGCTAAGTTTCAAAATTGTTGTTTTATAGTTAATCGGGATTGTTATTGGTATAAGTTTTATCTACATGTTTTGCTGGGTACTACGTTACTGGCCTTCGGTTATAAGGTGGAGTATTCTTTGTGCATCTTTTTGCTTTCAAAATTTGATTTTATTGTTGTTTCCATGCTTCTTTCTTGGAGGCTATAAATTTTGATAAGCCTTCAAGTTCTGCAGGATATGTACATTGTGTTGGACGCACTGGAAGAGCATATGGTTTCTGGTGCTTCTGTCTCTCTTGTGAGTTCGTCTGACAGAATCAGATAAAAATTTACAGGGGCCACAATGTTAGTTGAATGGTTCTCATTAATGACAGCGTATTGATATATTCTTCACAGCTGTTTTTACTATTTTCCGCACCTTCTAGATTTGGCATGGGAACAATGTATTTTTTGCTGTGATGTCTTTCACTTCGGCTTTGATTAATGAACCTTCATAGTTTCTGTTTATAGGTTAGGTGATGAATCTGATAATGATGAGCCTAATGCTGAATGACATTTATGATTGTAGCAGAACACGTTTTATTTCAACTTTGTTTTGGAGTTCTTGCCAACCCAATCCTTCTTTCATTAACAGGTTTCTACAGATGAGATGAAAATTTTTGAAGAAATTAAATCACTATTGGTTGATGAAGAAGATAGTGACACAAATATGATTCACTACAAGAAAATTAATTTTCAGCGACGTAAATTTATCTACAAAATTTTTCCGTCGCTGAAAAGTGGTATTACCGACGGATTAGTGACGGAATTTATACCGAAATTAGCGACGGAAATTCGTCGGTAATTAGCGACGGAATATTTTCCGTTGCTAATTATGGCGGGAGTAACTGTTCATTTGCGCCAAATATTACCGACGGAATTAGCGACAGAAATTTCTGTCGCTAAACCCAAAACAATCTAAAGAAATTAGCGACGGAATTTTTCCGTCGCTAATTCCGTCGCTAATGCCACTTAGCGACGGAAAAATTCCGTCGCTAATTTCTTTAGATAGCCAGGCGAACAATATGTGAAGAAATTAGCAACAGAATTTTTCCGTCGCCAATTCCGTTGCTAAATGGGATTAGCGACGGAAAAATTCCGTCGCTAATTTCTTTAGATAGACAGACGAAATATATGTAAATAAATATGTAAAGAAATTAGCGACGGAATTTTTCCGTCACTAATTCCGTAGCTAATGATCTTTAGCAACGGAAAAATTCCGTCACTAATTTCTTCACATATTGTCTGAGAAAATGCAAAGAAATTAGCGACGGAATTTTTCCGTCACTAATTCCGTCGCTAATTTCTTTAGATAGCCAGGCGAAAAATATGTGAAGAAATTAGCGACGGAAAAATTCCATCGCTAATTTCTTTAGATAGACAGACGAAATATATGTAAATAAATATGTAAAGAAATTAGCGACAGAATTTTTCCGTCTCTAATTCCGTAGCTAATGACCTGGAAAAATTCCGTCACTAATTTCTTCACATATTGTCTGAGAAAATGCAAAGAAATTAGCGAAGGAATTTTTCCGTGGCTAATTCCGTAGCTAATTCCCTTTAGCGACGAAAAAATTTCGTCGCTAATTTCTTTAGATAGGCAGGCGAAAATATGTGAAGAAATTCCGTCGCTAAAGGTCATTAGCTACGGAATTAGCGACGAAAAAATTTCATCGCTAATTTCATGGATGTATTCTTAGATATATTAATGCATATTTAGCGACGGAATTTTTCTGTTGCTAATTCCGTCGCTAATGACCTTTAGCTACGGAATTTTTCGTCGCTAATTTTACAAAAGTTTTTCAGTTGACCATGAAAACCTCTATAAAATTAGCGACAAGAATTTTTTTCCGTCGCTAAGTCCGTCGCTAATTGATCTTTACCGACGGAATTAGCGACGGAAAAATTTCGTCGCTATTTTTTAAATCGAAAAAAATAAAAATAAAAATAAATAATAAATAAATTACTTCATTAAGCCTCAGCGACGAATTTTTCAGTCGCTAATTCTGTCGTTGATGCTTTTCAGCGACGGAAAATTCTGTTGTTGATTGTTTTCAGCAAACGAAAATTCCATCACTGATTATTTTAATATGAAAATTAAAAATTGAAATTAGCGACGAAAATTTCCGTCGCTAATTCCAATTTTTTGAATTTCTCCCGCTTGAGCTGTAGCGGGAAAATATTTGACATAATATTAGCGACGGAAATTTCCGTCGCTAATCCGTCGGTAATTCCTCTGTATGCGCGCCAAAGATTCTATATATTCTACTATTCTCTATTTTCTCTCCTCTTCACTCCTCCCTATCTTCTTTTTGTCCATCTTTTCGTTTTTTTCTTAGTTTTTCTTATTATCCCTCTTTCCTTTTATTTTTTCCTTTTTTTTGTAAATTTATTCTATTTTTCTTTTATATTTATGTTTTAATTTTTTATCTGATAAACTTTAATACTTATGTTTTTTTTTTGTTTTTTACTTACAGATGATGATGATGATATGGTGAGGTGTGGTGGTAGGTGATAATGATGTTGAAGATAATGTATTTTTGTTTTTTTTTTGTTAATTTATTTTAAGATAATGTTTATTGATTTAAGTATAAATATTAGATTTTTTTAAAATGTTTCTCTCTTCTCTCTCTCTCTCTCTCTATATATATTAATTCCAAAACATTTTTTTTGACGAAATTCATATAAATTAGCAACAAAATTTGTCAAATAAGGAAAAAATTCATCAAATTATTAGCGACGGAATTCATAACATTAGCGACGGAATTTCCGTGCTGATGCTCTTTAGTGATAGAATATTTATTGAATTAATAAAAATAACAAACTATCAGCGACGTAATTAGCGACGGAAATTCCGTCGTTGATTCCTTTTAGCGACGGATATTTTTATAAAATAAAATAATAATAAAACTATCAACGACGGAAATTTCCGTCGCTAATGCCTTTAGCGACGGATTTTCATGTAAATTAAAAAACGAAATTAATGTTTTTAGCGACGGAATTTTCCGTCACTAATGACATAAAATCCGTCGCTGATGTAAAAAAATTTCGTTGCTAATTAGCGATGAAATTACCAATGGAAATGAAGTTTTAACGACGGAGTGAGCATTAGCGACATCGATTTTTCCAACAAAAAAATTTTCGTCGGTATATCCGTCCTAAAGACCATCAGCGACGGAATTTTACGTCGCTGAAGGTTATTTTTTTGTAGTGATTGCGCCATTTTTACTGTTGACCAATGATGCGGGGGGGGGGGGGGGGGGTCTTTACGATATGGGGCTGAGGTGGTAATTTTTGGGTTCCTATTAGTGCAAGTGTATTCTTTTTAATTATTATGGTTAGGGTTAGGTGGTCCAACAATGAAAATTTTTAGTTTTGACACGTTTATAGTTTTATATGTCATTGTTTCTTTTATATATTGTAGCTGACAGCTCTTCATAGAGCAAGTTGATTCGGTGCTGTGTGGTTTATAATTCAGTACACATTGCTTAGTTTGAGAGGGGGAATCTTGCAGGATGTGGCAAGGAGTGTGACAAGAATTCTGCTAGAGAATCACGAGCTCAGGATTTAAGGAATGAAATTCTCAACTCAGAAAAGTGAGTAATTACCAATCATTTCTTTAGAGACATTGAATGACCTATTTGAGTTAAATGTTTGAATTTCATGACCAACATCTAGCTCAGATATTTCCAGTTGTCAAAGATATCAAAATTGAACCAGTAATTCAGCCTGATGGCCATTTTACTTCTCAGTCTACCATCATATGAATTTTAATGTCTGCTGTGGAGTTTAGTCTTGTGGTTTTTTTTTTTTTTAACTTGTGTGCTTCTCTCTGTTTTGGTTGAAGGCTTATTTTGAAGTAAATCCAAGAGACCTAGGTAGTCAACATAGTAGGTTAATACATTTAGTTATTTCTAACATTAAATGCTGATGTCTGAGTAACCAGATTAATTGAAACATGACAGGCTTCTGACCAAGGACATCCTGCTCCTTATATTCGTGATGTGCCTGACTGTCTATTAGACCTAAAGACACGTCATGCCAGCAAAATGGTCAAGCTTTGTAGAGCTGCAATGGGAGATAATAAATCTGCTTGTGGCCAGGGAGCCAAGAAAATATCCTGAAAAGGCAGAGATCCAAAGACTCTCTGTCGAAGTATATGAACATATGTTTATCTGAGAATATTGTGCCTTGCCTGTGTGTAGTGACTTATCTTAACAAATTTCCTATGGAAAAAGCTACTTATCATTTGCGCTATTTTCTCAGACACCGAAGAGAGGTCACAAAGAGGAGATGAAGGGAGAGGGACAAGGTACAGATTTTACCCATAAACGCAAGATGCAAAAATCTATCTGATTTATTTGCAATTCTTCTGTTTAAAGTTAAGCTCTGTATGGCAATGTCTGCTCATTGGCGCAGATGAAAATTTTGTTGTTTATTTAAAAGAAAAAGAAAATTTTCTTTATGTTTTGTTGCATGTTATATCAAAATTGAAAGAGTGCAGAAAGTAATAATGGCCGTGTAGCGAGTTGAGTCTTAGCCTAGTACGAAATGCATTGTTTACTTTAGAATAAGAAGTCTACGAACACAACTCTATCAATTTAACAAGTCATCACTATATGGTTCACTACATTTAAAATGTCTGCTTGGTTGGTTCATGGTTACAATATTTAGAATTAGTTTTTGCTATCTTGCATTCTTCATTTTCTATCCTTTTCTATGAATAAAACGATTAATTGTTTCCTCTCTCTTTTACTATTATTAATGTTTTTAGGAATGTAGGTATGCATCATTATAAAAACTATTATATAAACCACTCCCGATATATGGTTATAAATTTATTTAAGATATACATCATGGAATAAACTTATAAAAATTTGTATCTTTAGTTCATAATTACTAAAAACTCTTTAAAAATTATTCTCCTAAAATTCATATATTTTTCCTATTTAATTACGGACGTGTGTTCTGTTTTGTGTTTTTTTTTTTTTGGGTAAGTGGACACAAATGAATCCTTAAAGATAACAAAGTCAGCGAAAACCGATTTCTTGTTTGATTACATAAAAGAAAAAGAATAATACAACTGTCCATGCAGGGCAGGAAGGCTAGGCTAATGCAAGAAGCCAACTTTGATTTTTGGTCGCCGCTGCCAGACAGCCATTAATGGGGTGGACCGGTTTATGGTTGTGAGGTTCTTAAAGTGGGATATAGCGGTTGGCAGTCCTTGTCTGGCTCTCGCTCTCACACATCATCGTTGATTTTTTTGGCTTCATCTTCTTCAAATACTAAACTTAACTCTTTGCCATGTTCTGCAACATGAATTAGCCATAGCTTTAGCTTATGTTTAAAGATAACTTTGCTAATTTGGTAATTAGATAATTAGGCAATTAGCTTGAGCTAAAAATATTTTCTTATTACTTGTTGGTTAGAAGGTTTGGTTGAATTGGTAAAACTAATCGTCTCTTATTGTAAGTCATTTGAATTTCAACATATTCTATTTTGATCGATGAAGATAATTTTCGGCTCAGTGGTTTGACTCGAGTGAAAACCAATGTGAATACAAATTTATGTCAAGACCGAAATATTTAATCTTTGTTGATGTATAGTTGTGTACAGTGGATGACTGTTTGTACAGTTTTTTGGCAACATTTTCTTAGAACTTTTTTAATAAATAAAATTGTCATTTATCCAAAAAAAGATGAAGATACTTTTATTAACATTTAATTTTGAGATTAAAATAACTTATTTATCTTAAAATTTTCAAGATAAGAAAGAATTGTTTATAATAATGAGAGATGGGTAGACCAAATTGTTTTGCAAATTGACTTGCATCTAACCCTAGCCATCTCTCATTTGGCTTTGATTTATTCTATAAATTTAAAGACTCTTCAAACGAAACCGTTGTCGATCTTATCGTAGTGGTTAGAAGTTAGGACTTTAAAATTGAAAGCTTTTTATTTATTTGTATTTTGAATATATCGACTACCAATTAAAGTTGATTTTTTTTAATGATTGTGTGAATAAATCTTATAATTTCTTTATTTATGTTGTGTTTATTTCATGTCAAATACATGTAAAACACAAAATTTATCATATTATAATTCAAGCTGATACATTAAATGTAAAATAAATTTTTAATTTTGTCAAATTCTTATATAATTTTTATTAAAATTATTATATTGTATGATTGTATCAAATTTAAAATTGTCAAATAAAATGTTTAAAATGTATGCATATATATTCATCAAGAATGACTAGTTTCTATAATGAATTTTTTTTTTATAAATCATAAAAAGAAGAAATACAATTTATAAAATTGAAACACATAAGAATAAATATAAATTAATTTTGTAACAAAATTATCAAGTATTTATATTTATTGATTCTAATTAATTTTACGTTTATTCTAATTTATTTACAATATTTTAAACATATTTAATGTCTAATTATATTATATTATACTTAATCTTATATTAGATAAAAAATTTTATCTTTTACTATTCACGACTTTTTATTATAAAAATTCTCCATCGATGTTAAAAAAAAAACCAGACAATTGACATCTCATCTCCTTAAGCTAACAGCCAAAATCATGGTGGTGTCGTCGTCATATAAAACTACGTAATCTAATCTTACTTCCTATTTAAAGTAATTACAAACACAAGAACTAACCAAACCAGCCTGCGAGTCTGACTACTCTTTTCATGTCTTCCAGCTTAGCTTTGCTGCTTTTAGCTTGTCTTTTCTTTCTCATATTCAATTCTCATGTTCAATTCTTGAATCTCGTCTTTCGAATCTTCACGTCAAGACCACAACTTTCGTCTTCGTGATACAACAAGAAAAGGGTTGTCAGTTTTAACTGTTTAAGGAAGGAGGAATTGTAAATTTTAAGAATTCAAAAAACGAGACCTGTTATTTAAACCTTATTATTTCATCTTCTTCAATGCCATTACTTAGCTAAACTCCAACAACCATCAACCTTCTTTATAAAGAGGCCCTGGTCTCATCTCCTTCAACATCTTTCAATCCACAACCACATATCAAAGTTTTCTGTAAAAAATAGGCTTAAAAAACCCCTTCCAACTACAGCAATTGCCGCCTTTGCAGAAACCGGGAACATTTTATCTCTCTTCTGGTTGATTTCGCTTCTGGGTTTCACCGTTTAAAGAAAATGGTGATGGTTTTTGATAATTATATTGTTGGGACATTTTTGGTTTCTCTTTTTGGCTTTGTTTTTCTTTTCATTTTGCGGCGTCATGGCAATAGCAAGAAGAAAATCAAGAAAGGTTCTAGGCAATTTAAGATCCAATCCGACGTTGCTAACGACACCGACAAAGGAGAATGCTCGCCGGAAAATGGTTCCGACAATGACGTCATCATTGTCGGAGCCGGTGTCGCAGGTGCTGCTCTTGCTTATACCCTTGGCAAGGTAAATTTCTGTTTTTCTTTTAACTCTTTTTCTTATGTACTACTATAATTTATTGTGTTATTTTTTGTTGACTGGTATTGTCAAATGTTGTGGTGATTATTCATTAAGAAAAGTTGGGATTCTTTTTTGTGAGATTTCATTGTTAATGAATATCTGGGTTTTCGTTGCTTCGGCTTAAACTTTAGTTGCTACATGCATACACTTGACGAAGTCTGCTTGGATTAACTTATCGCAACGGCAAACCAGTTTGGAGTTTGACTTTGTTGACGTGATTGCTATGAAAATGATATTATCTACACTGTATATAAAAGGAGCCCTATTAACAAGAGTATAACATCGGTCTTTTTTTTGAGTGGGTTTTTATAAATATTAGATTTAAATATGTGCGATCTATGATTATGATTTTAATTTATAATAATTTTAAAAAAATAAAATAGAATTTAAAAAATAATTTTGAAATATATGTTGTATAATATATTAAAAAATTTGATGCATATACAAAATACACAAATTAAAAATTAAATTGAAATTAAATACTAATTAAAAAATTATATAAAAATTAAATATCACAAATATTAATATATTTAAATAACTGCAATTTTAATGAATATAATTCTTACTTCCTTAATCATTAATAAATTATTGGTTAATGTTTCATATTTTAAATTGATTTAAATTTAAATTTAAATTATTCTAAATTAATCTTATAAAATTAATTAGAGTTGAAAACTTTATCTTTTAGGGTTTTTAAAAAAATTACTTGTAATAATCTCAAACTTTAAAAGTAAGTAAAAATAAATTATTATTTAAAATTTTAAAATTTAAATTAATTTAAAATAATTCAAAACAATATTTAAGATAATATACATTTCAAATTAATAGATAATCAATACTGATTTTTTTACAAAAAAATTTATTGAACAAACAAATAAAAATAATTGAATAAATAAATACAAAAAAAAAGGAAGTGAAAATTGAAAAAAGACATAAAAGTTTAATTTAATACTAAAATACATAGCTTAAACACCCCATTTTAATTTTTTTGATAAAAGATTTAAAACTTTAAAGTAGTTCTAATCAAAATATATAGATTTTTTTAATTTAAAAATAACATAATTAGTGACAACAGAAAATTTAAATTTTGAGATAAATTTTCTTTCATTTAAACGAAGATAATACGATTAAAATATAATTTTTATTAAATAATTAATTGAATAAGATTATTTGTTATCATCATCAGAGCCTTTATTCTAATAGATTGGGGTAGGCTATATGAACTATTATCTAAACTCATGTTAAATCATCCATATGTATTCTTATCAAAGGCAATGTGTTCATCCAACTTTAATATCTCCATATCTTTCAAGATTACTTCTTTTCAAATCTTTTTCAATAAGATTATTTATAAAAATTTAAAATTAATTTATTATTTCAAGAGCTTTGGCTTTTATATATATTTGTATAAGATATAAGATTATTATCAAAAACTAAATCCTATTGAAATTTAAAGTGTAACTTTGGATTAATGATCAGATGATTTTCATGAACATTTTTATACTTTAACGATGAAAAAAATTCATCTCATCACAATTGTTACATGTTCATATAAAATACATGTCTTTTTCTTTAAAAAAGCTCATCCAAGTAAAAAATTTATACCAAAATTAATTATTTCTATAAATATGTTTTTAATGTATATTACAATAATACATATATATTGATAAAAATTGAGTAAAGAAATTGATAAATGATATGAAATTTTTTAATTTTAATATATATGTAACATCCCGTTACCACATTTTTCACGTATTTCTATAAAATTTTACCGGTTGAGCTGTCTGCAATGCCATTAACACTCAACAATAACAGTAATAAATGTTAAACATTTATTTTACAAATATGGATTATAAAAATTCTTTTCATTATTCCTTATATCCAACATCCCCTATTGTCTTATTTTACTAAAGTAGTACTGTATATTTATGTCTGAAATGTAAAAGAGAAGAGACTGTACCTGTCACGTTTAACATGACTTGCCCCCGTGCTTTATATGTGGTTATATCCATCTTGGAGTTAATTCTCTAACTTCGTGTCTTTTATCTGTGGAGTTAAAATAAGAAGGGTGAGCGAACTATGCGCTTAATAAGGGAAACATATGCCGCTTTGTAAAACCAAAACTATATACCACAAGCTATTTGTTTTTCCTAAAATCATATCGATAGGAAACCAGTGGTTATAGTAACCAACAGTTTAAAATATCATGTCATTAAACAGAAATCAATAAGTTGAGACTATGTATCACCCTACGAATAAATCATGCTAAAATCGTTCCCCCTCCCCCTTGCGAGAACGAAATCTACTGCTATTGGGGTGCACCCGTAGGCCATCGCCCCTCACGGCTATCTCTGCTAGATCTATGGCCATAATCTATAGGTGGTCCTCGGGTCCACTTGCCAGGTGACCTCGAGACCGTTTATGACTTGGCAGGTCCATCAGCCTCATAACTCATAACAATGCATGAAACTAGGGGCCTAAAGTCTCAAAATCAATTTATATCTCATGAAAACCTTTAAGGAATTATTTCATAAATTCATCATTTTCTCAGAATGATTTTCTTTCCAAAAAGGTTTTAAAAACAACCGCAATCTCACCGAATTCCGTGTGAGAAAGGCTAGGTTAACTGGCTCGCCATGGCTAGTTCGCCCATGGTCAACTCGCCCATTAGTCAACTCACCCAAAAATGGTTTCATATCTTCTATTTTCAAAGCTATTTAAATAATTCATTTTCCGTTGAAAAGCATTTAGAAAAGAAAAACCTGTTCGTCATGATCAGCTCGCCCATTCGGCTCGCCCATGGTCAACTCATCAATGCGGCGAATTTGCGTTCGCCCGTCGACCTTAGCCTTTAAAAACAACAGGTAAACTGGCTCGTCCTCAGTGGCTCGCCCACAAATTTCTTAACAAAGGGGGTTGCCCGCCCCAAAGCATTATAAAAGGATTCGCCCATTTGTGGATGACCCGGATTTTTATTTTTAAACAGGGTCGCTCGCCTAAAAGAAAATATAAAAGGGTTCGCCACTTTGGCTCGCCCGCCTTTTATCAAAAGAGGGGTTGTTCATCCGAAAACAACACAAAAGGGTTCGCCATCCATTGGCTCGCCCGGATTTCAATAAAGTATAGTTACTTGCCTAAAAGAAAATAAAAGGGTTCTTTGCCCAAAATACTAAAAGTTTAACTCGCCCGCCTTAACAGTTCGCCCAACATAATATAAGGGTCGGCCTTTAGCTCGCCCAAATCAAAACAATTATCAAAACAATGCATGTCATAAAACCAAAACAATTTCTCAATAATTTCTATGAAATTTACTCCACAGGACATGCATTCACTTCACACACATCTCCCTTACCTGATTCAATGAAGCCCTGCTTCCTGCTTGCCTTCCTGATCGCTTTTTACCAAATTCCTTAATTCCCGGCTGCAAAATAATTTATAATTTCCATTAATCTTTTCCTTATACATATATTTCCATCATTTGGGCGAGACTTGAGATAAATCAATCAGATCGCCCATAAATATACTACTAGCTTGCCCAACAGAGCTCTTAGTAGCTCGCCTAATCGAGCTTGCCATTCATCAAATGGCTTACACGTGGGAGCTCGCCAATCATTCACGCCATTCACACATTGGCCAATTAGTGGGAGCTCGCCCAAAATCAACACGCACGGTTACATTTCCTTAAATGTGGGAGTTCGCCCACCATCAACTCGCCATTACCTCGGTTTAAACTAACATGTGGCGACCTCGCCACTACCACATTCCAGCTCGCCCATGATCACCGAGCTCGCCCATGAATTAAACTAGCGTTGGGCGACCTCGCCCATTTGAACAAAACTTTATGCTTGGCGAGTTCTTATTTACTACTCGCCTCATTGGCGATTACTAACTTTCAACATGGGCGATCACTATAGTCGCCATTCTCGTCACTTATTCCATTATTTTCCTTATTTTCATATTCTCTAAGGATCTAACTAAAATAAGGCTGCATTCTATGTTTATTATGTTGTAAACATATAAATCTACCATTGAATATCAAGAACACGTCAGAATATGAAACTCACCTCAACCAACTGCACTTCCAGAACAGATTGCTTTCCATCTCACGTTGGCCTTCCTTTGCTTATTCCTTTAACTCATCAAACTAAGGAGGAAAGGTTTGCAAGCAGGTTTATGTGTTTAGCCAACTGAGGAGTAAAGCTCAGTAAATCAAGCATGACAAGAATGGAAGGAATAACATAAACTTGCAGTTGCGTAGCTCTCTCGTGAAGAAGATGAATTTGGCTAAATCAGTTTTCCTCAAATGTTTCTTCTTATATAGCCATGCTATCCAATCAGAACCCATCACTTGGTCTTATCCCATTCTTCTTTCATTAATTTCACGTCTTTCATGCATTTAATGCATGAAGAAAAATTGAAGCTTAAGCTGGCGTGAAAGTCTCCTTCCATACGCCTTTTTCTGCTTCAATTGACTTTGTTTTATTTCTAACCAATAAGAATAAGTTACTTACTGACTTTAACATCTTCTCCATTAATTGTCTTCAACCGTATGACTTACAAAGTCAATTTTGGCTGCCAAATGGTTTGAACCTATTTTCATTTTGTCCACAAGTGTTGATTCTAGTTCACCTCTTCAACCTGAGACCTCAGCTCGCCCATTTTGTTTCAATTTCAGTTCGCCAACAATATTTGGTGATTTACGAGCTGATTTCCTTTGCTTGGCGATCACCATTTATTGTTCTACTCGCCTATTAGCTATCATAAACTCACTCAATCCCGATGGGCGATCACAAGTCCTCGCCCAATTCAGGCTATCATCTTAAGCAACTAAACTTGGCCAACTTACCTATTCGCCAAACCGAAGAGGCAAACAATGAACTCGCCATACTCATCACTTGGGCGATCAGATCATTCGTCACATTGGGCGATCACCGGGTATGGCTCAACTCGCCCAATTTTCTCATATCACGCCACACGTTGGCGAACTCACCTGTTGGCCGGTATGGCCATTAGATACCACTAATCACCCTCCATTGGCGATTAGCCTTGCTTGCCCATTGGCGAGCTGCTCTATCTACTCGCCCATACCCTATTTCACCGAAATTACTCCATTTACTTCTTAATTTATTAAGGAGCTTTTTACCCAAGTGGAATTCAATATTTATTATTTACTTATTTTCCATTATCCATTTTATGAAATTAGGGTCTACATTAGTGTAGAATCGGGTCTTACATTTTCTCCCCACCTTAAGAAATTTGGTCCTCCAAATTTCAACCTGACGTATCAGAAAGGAAGCTCTGGATACTTCTTATGCATAAGGCTTTCAAATTCTCAAGTAGCCTTATCCTTAATATTTTACTATCAGAGCACTTTAGCCATAAAATAATCTTAGATTACTGCACTTTATCACAACACTTTATCCTTTCTATCCAAAATCCGTACCAATTTCTCAACGTAACTCATGTCCTCTCTAATCTCTAGGACTCATGTCGAATCATGTGAGAAGGATATGGATAGTACTTTCTCATCATTGAAACAAAAATACGTTATGCACTCCTGACAACTTGGGAGGTAGTGCACATCTCTCACACGATCTAAGATCTCCAAAGATCTCATGCCTCGAGGACTCAATTTTCCTCTCATTATGCCTCTAAATAGTGAGGCCTTAATATACATAATCTCTTGTATATATCAAGAAGTCTGTTCGACCAAGTCGAAAATGACTCTCGATCTCTGATCTTCTCATGCTATCGTGGATTATATTGTCTGCTAAATAAACCCTTTAAGGTGCTATGCCTATACTCCTTTGGTCATTATCATAAGCAAACTCTGCTAGGGTAGAGAGTTATCCCAGGGCCTATAAAATCAACTGCACACGCTCACACCATATCCTCGAGCGTCCGTCTCATACGCTCGGACTGTCTCTCAGTCTGCGGATGAACTGCGGTGCAAAACTCAATCGGGATCCATAGCTTCCTGAAATCTCTCTCAATATTGAGATACGAAGCGGGACTCCCTATCAAATGTAATGCTCACTGGAATACTGTATAACTTCACCATTTCCTTGACATATAACTCGGCCAAGGCATTAATTAGCTCAATAAATTCCATAATTAAGGAATAAGCAGACTTACTCAATGTGTCCACAACTGTCCAGATAGCATTATACTCTTTTCAATTTTCACTTAGTATAGGAAGTACCTCTAATATAGGTATTTTTCTTCCTTATTACATTCTCAACTCTTATTTATTCTCATCTCTAATATGAGACCACGAATATCTCTTTATATTTCTTATTATTTTTAAGAGTACTGCCCATCTCTTCAGGCCATCAACAGTCATCCCTTTGGCGCTTTCCCGCGCTCTAGGATTACTCTTTCAAGTGAGTAGGCGACCACCTAGTTCGCCCACACTTTACAACATATTATCCGTTGTTAGGCGATCACCCAACTCATGGTTCGCCATCCGGATTTTGCTCTAAGGTCCTGAAGAACTCGGCTTCCTCTCTCACAACCATTTTATACTCCCTGAAATCTTTTATCATCCTTGGGAGTTAGCAAATTTTCACTTCTTTTTTTTTACACAGTAACTACTTATCACTTATCATCTCATTCGGTGCTAAGTCGATAATAATTTTGATGATATCATATAGATAATTTTCATCAATCGTATGTAACTGTCCCAGTAATCTCGTAAATACAACGCACTAGCTCTCAATATATCCCAGAGCGTCTATACAATGCGCTCGGATATCTATATCAATTAGAGGCGGTGCTAACAATAAAATTTGGAATCCCGAAGCCTCTTGCTATTCTCTCAAAGCATGTGGCAATTCAGGAATCCTTATCACATGTACTCACTTACTGGAACTTCATATACGTTCTCACGGTTTCACCAATATTAATCGACTATAGCACTCAAGACATCTCAAAACATGATGATGAAGTGAATTAATTTGGTTACTCAATCCATAATCACTTCTATAACCTCATGATTCTTTCGGATTCTCTACCATTCCACCATGATTATTTCATGGTTATACTATGATGGCCCTTCTTTTGCAGACCTTTCTACTAACCATCGATTACGTCTCAGGTAATCATTTTCCTCGTTAACTTCTTTTATATCGAGTTATCATTTCATCTTTTATTCTCCTAGTACCTGTAATAATACTACTTGGAGAATATATTTGAAAGTATAATTTCCTCACATCAATTTCTGAAATTGAATCTATCATCATTCAGATTTCATCATTACTTTATTTATACAATTTCACATTCCCAATATGTACATATATACACATATGTATATCTTTTTTTCAGGATTAGCAGTACTTCTTGTATCTGCTCCTCTGAATATGACAATTTCATCTTTTTAATTCTGGCTTGTCATTAATTCCAGCCATAATTACATAATGATCAAAGGAAATCACCTTTATTCTTGTACTTGGGAACTATCTCATAACTCGTGTTCCCTAATCATCATATGACTTGTCTCTTAAGATATTTCCATTCTATATCATTTATCACCACTGTCATTTTCCCACTTAATATAGTACTTTACTGTTACTATCTCGTAACCATTTCGAATACTGTATTCATACATACCCATTCACTTTCACTTTTTCCACAAATAAGTACTGCATCAATAAGGTAGCAAATTCCACAAATTTCCTCAACAATCATATACAGGTAAATCTCATAACTCCTATACCTCAATAACCACACTTTAATCTCACTTAAATAGTGAGATCCTTTACTCATACAACTTCAATGTCTACTTAATCATTCGAGACCTCACGTCTCTACTGTATATAGTTCAATTAGAACTCATGTTCACTGACTTAACAGTAAGGCTTCCCATTTCTAGAAGTTTGTGACGTTATTCAACAATATTGCTTATATCAATATACATATTTATTCTCTTAAGATCATCCTAGTTGGCTCTAGGCACACAAATAGGAAGGATACTACAGTCGGCTAGGGATCCAGATAGAATATGATAGGTAGTTTAAAATACCATACTTGTTCCGGAACCTAGAAGCAACTGTAGAGAGTACAGATCCCGTTGTTTTTCAAAACGATATAATTTTCATTTTCACCAGTTATATCAAAACAGTTTAGTTCTCTACTCATCAATCTCTTGAATAATTTCTCAAGCTCTTCTGATTCACTAGTAAGAGCTTACAAACAAATTCCATATTGTGAATCAAGTCAACAATCTCTCGAATCCACGTTACTCCAAAGCTTACTTAAAACATCATCACGAAATTTCAAATTCACAAACTCATATCATCTTGGATGTCTCGTTATTTACATCCAGCCAAATCACTATGTATCCTCCAAACACATATATAAATTTTCAAGTCACTTTACAAGTATTTCACAATATTTTGGTTCTATGGATATCGTAACGGACCAGCCCAACCGGCCATGGCAACCCCTTTTTGGGCCCATCGACAACGATTGCTGTGACAACGCTACTCATCCATATTGTCCTCTTTGGCGATCACCTCGACGCCCGGTCCTTCCAACCGTGCTCGAGTTCGCCCATCTCAAGGTTTTCTTTCGCATCCGCAGTGACTCGAACACTCGACTTCCTTAATTGTCAAGTTACTACTAATATTCATTTTCCTAAAACATATGGAGTATATATAACAAGTATTATCATCGATATTTACATCATTTCTCACACAATTCACTTTTCATAATACTCAATAATTTCTCACCAATATAACCCATATTTTTACTTTAAATTCAGACCCTAAAACCCACAACAGGCCTAGCTATCTCGCGACCTCTCATAGCATAGACTCTGGGTCTTCTTACTCATCACTATAACAATGGGGTCCACAATAGGGATCATCCTTTACACCGTCACATACTATTTCACCATCAATTTCTATGTTAAATCCATTTAGTCACTTATGACTTTGAAAAAATATGTCAATATAGGGGTATGTTCATAAATTCCCCTTTAATTCTCTCTCTTCAATATATCTCCAAACACGCGATCGTAGGGCTTATACACTAATATTATACCTTTTTATTTCAATATCATCATTTCAGGATCTTAATTCGATATGGACAGAGAAGTCCTGGTGGGGCCCTCACTGAGTTTCTCACTATACCTTATCGAATAGACCTGACATTATGATGATAAGATCGCCTATCTCATGCAAAATTCTCGGATTACAATTTCTATTTGTAATCCTTAATTCATCAACTTTCACCATATTTCAACACTTAACTCAATTCACAGTCACTTGATTCCTCTTATACATTCAGACTATACAGTACTACAAGGGATGTTAACCTTACTTAACACTTTCCGTGCTAAAAGCATCAACAGACATCAGACCAACTCAAGCTCTGATACCATTAAATCTATAACATCCCGTTACCACATTTTTCACGTATTTCTATAAAATTTTACCGGTTGGACTGTCTGCGATGCCATTAACACTCAACAATAACAGTAATAAATGTTAAACATTTATTTTACAAATATGGATTATAAAAATTCTTTTCATTATTCCTTATATCTAACATCCCCTATTGTCTTATTTTACTAAAGTAGTACTATTTATTTATGTCTGAAATGTAAAAGAGAAGAGACTGTACCTGTCACGTTTAACATGACTTGCCCCCGTGCTTTATATGTGGTTATATCCATCTTAGAGTTAATTCTCTAACTCCGTGTCTTTTATCTATGGAGTTAAAATAAGAAAGGTGAGCGAACTATGCGCTCAGTAAGGGAAACATATGCTGCTTTGTAAAACCAAAACTATATACCACAAACTATTTGTTTTTCCTAAAATCATATCGATAGGAAAACAGTGGTTATAGTAACCAACACTCTCAATACACCATTCAAATACTTTGCTCAACAGTTTAAAATATCATGTCATTAAACAGAAATCAATAAGTTGAGACTAGGCATCACCCTACGAATAAATCATGCTATCATCGTTCCCCCTCCCCCTTGCGAGAACGGAATCTACCGCTATTGGGGTGCACCCGTAGGCCATCGCCCCTCACGGCTATCTCTGCTAGATCTATGGCCATAATCTATAGGTGGTCCTCGGGTCCACTTGCCAGGTGACCTCGGATCGCTAATAACTTGGCGAGTCCATCAGCCTCATAACTCATAACAATGCATGAAACTAGGGGCCTAAAGTCTCAAAATCAATTTATATCTCATGAAAACCTTTAAGGAATTATTTCATAAATTATCATTTTCTCAGAATGATTTTCTTTCCAAAAAGGTTTTAAAAACAGCCCGCAATCTCACCGAATTCCGTGTGAGAAAGGCTCAGGTTAATGGCTCGCCATGGCTAGTTCGCCCATGGTCAACTCACCCATTAGTCAACTCACCCGAAAATGGTTTCATATCTTCTATTTTCAAAGCTATTTAAATAATTCATTTTCTGTTGAAAAGCATTTAGAAAAGAGAAACTGTTTGTCATGGTCAGCTCGCCCATTCGGCTCGCCCATGGTCAACTCATCAATGCAGCGAATTCGCGTTCGCCCGCCGACCTTAGCCTTTAAAAACAACAGGTAAACTGGCTCGCCCTCAGTAGCTCGCCCACAAATTTCTTAACAAAGGGGGTCGCCCCCCAAAGCATTATAAAAGGATTCGCCTATTGTGGCTGACCCGAATTTTTATTTTTAAACAGGGTCGCTCGCCCAAAAGAAAATATAAAAGGGTTCGCCACTTTGGCTTGCTCGCCTTTTATCAAAAGAGGGGTTGTTCATCCGAAAGCAACACAAAAGGGTTCGCCATCCATTGGCTCGCCCGGATTTCAATAAATTATAGTTACTCGCCTAAAAGAAAATAAAAGGGTTCTTTGCCCAAAATACAAAAAGTTTAACTCGCCCGCCTTAACAGTTCGCCCAACATAATATAGGGTCGGCCTTTAGCTCGCCCAAATCAAAACAATTATCAAAACAATGCATGTCATAAAACCAAAATAATTTCTCAATAATTTCTATGAAATTTACTCCACAGGACATGCATTCACTTCACACACATCTCCCTTACCTGATTCAACGAAGCCCTGCTTCCTGCTTGCCTTCCTGATCGCTTTTTACCAAATTCCTTAATTCCCGGCTGCAAAATAATTTATAATTTCCATTAATCTTTTCCTTATACATATATTTCCATCATTTGGGCGAGACTTGAGATAAATCAATCAGCTCGCCCATAAATATACTACTAGCTTGCCCAACAGAGCTCTTAGTAGCTCGCCTAATCGAGCTTGCCATTCATCAAATGGCTTACACGTGGGAGCTCGCCAATCATTCACGCCATTCACACATTGGCCAATTAGTGGGAGCTCGCCCAAAATCAACACGCACGGTTACATTTCCTTAAATGTGGGAGTTCGCCCACCATCAACTCGCCATTACCTCGGTTTAAACTAACATGTGGCGACCTCGCCACTACCACATTCCAGCTCGCCCATGATCACCGAGCTCGCTCATGAATTAAACTAGCGTTGGGCGACCTCGCCCATTTGAACAAAACTTTATGCTTGGCGAGTTCTTATTTACTACTCGCCTTATTGGCGATTACTAACTTTCAACATGGGCGATCACCATAGTCGCCATTCTCGTCACTTATTCCATTATTTTCCTTGTTTTCATATTCTCTAAGGATCTAACTAAAATAAGGCTGCATTCTATGTTTATTATGTTGTAAACATATAAATCTACCATTGAATATCAAGAACACGTCAGAATATGAAACTCACATCAACCAACTGCACTTCCAGAACAGATTGCTTTCCATCTCACGTTGGCCTTCCTTTACTTATTCCTTTAACTCATCAAACTAAGGAGGAAAGGTTTGCAAGCAGGTTTATGTGTTTAGCCAACTGAAGAGTAAAGCTCAGTAAATCAAGCATGACAGGAATGGAAGGAATAACATAAACTTGCAGTTGCGTAGCTCTCTCGTGAAGAAGATGAATTTGGCTAAATCAGTTTTCCTCAAATGTTTCTTCTTATATAGCCATGTTATCCAATCAGAACCCATCACTTGGTCTTATCCCATTCTTCTTTCATTAATTTCATGTCTTTCATGCATTTAATGCATGAAGAAAAACTGAAGCTTAAGCTGGCGTGAAAGTCTCCCTTCCACACGCCTTTTTCTGCTTCGATTGACTTTGTTTTATTTCTCAACCAATAAGGATAAGTTACTTACTGACTTTAACATCTTCTCCATTAATTGTCTTCAACCGTATGACTTACAAAGTCAATTTTGGCCAAATGGTTTGAACCTATTTTCATTTTGTCCACAAGTGTTGATTCTAGTTCGCCTCTTCAACCTGAGACCTCAGCTCGCCCATTTTTTTCAATTTCAGTTCGCCAACAATATTTGGTGATTTACGAGCTGATTTCCTTTGCTTGGCGATCACCATTTATTGTTCTACTCTCCTATTAGCTATCATAAACTCACTCAATCCCGATGGACGATCACAAGTCCTCGCCCAATTCAGGCTATCATCTTAAGCAACTAAACTTGGCGAACTTATCTATTCTCCAAACCGAAGAGGCAAACAATGAACTCGCCATACTCATCACTTGGGCGATCAAATCATTCGTCACATTGGGCGATCACCGGGTATGGCTCAACTCGCCCAATTTGCTCATATCACGCCACACGTTGGCGAACTCACCTGTTGGCCGGTATGGCCATTAGATACCACTAATCACCCTCTATTGGCGATCAGCCTTGCTTGCCCATTGGCGAGCTGCTCTATCTACTCGCCCATACCCTATTTCACCGAAATTGCTCCATTTACTTCTTAATTTATTAAGGAGCTTTTTACCCAAGTGAAATTCAATATTTATTATTTACTTAATTTTCATTATCCATTTTATGAAATTAGGGTCTACAGTAGTGTAGAATCGGGTCTTACAATATATAAATATAAATGTTTATGTTTTAAAAATTGAAATATATAATTAATTTAAAAAATAATTAATTTCTTTTGTAATTTTAATGTTTATAGATTCCTATTTTTTAGAAGATTTAATAAAATTATTATTTTTTATTTTAAGATATTACATGTGTCAATTTTTAGAATATCCACATATGATATTTTACTTTAGGTCAAATGCTTTAGCTTTTATATATAAAAGATTATTTTTATATGGTTTTATTTTCAATTTTTATATTGTTTTGGTTTGATAAAAATTTATAATTAGTTTTAATTTTTTATTAAAATTAAAATATTAAAAATAAATTTAGCCATATGGTAGTTTTTAGTTTCATATATGATGTTTTATAATTGAAATAAAAATATCTATTTTTAAATTTTTTAATGTTAAAACACTAAAAATACAAAAAAAAATAATGAACTCACTATGAAAAGAATAGAAAGAAAATAAAAAGTTGAAACAAAAATTTTTTTTGAAAAGAATTAAATCAAATATATTCACAATTTTTTCTTTTGTAAATACTATTATTATTTTTTCAAAGTTTTAAAAAAAGAAACATGAAAGACATGAAAAGTAGGGAGAGAAAAAATTAAAATTCAAAGAAAATTTTTTAAGGAACTAAACCCAATATTCATGTAAAATAAAAAAATATTCAAAGGCAAGTATTTAAATTTTTTTACAAATTCAAATCAAATACCAAAAAATTTTGGTTTGCAAAAATTTGAATAAAATACTAAAAATATTACAAATAATATAAAAATTCAAAAAAATCATAAAATTATAGTATAAAGCAAACATTCCAAAATAATTTTTTTTAAAACTTAAACAAATAAACAAAAATATAAAAAATAAATTTACAAATAAAAAACTTTCAAAGAAAATTCTTTAAATAAGAAAATCGAAGGCTATAAAAGAGAAAATAAAATAGTAAATAAATAATTTCAATATTAAACACTTAGAGACTACCACAAATAAAAAGAAAAAGTGATGGTAGAGGATTAGTCTAATATGAATTTATCTAAAGACAAAAAAATTAAGGTCAAATTGAATAAAAATTTAAATATTTTATAATTTTTTTATTTTGATCTATTTAATTTTTTACCTTTGTAGTAGAATTTTATTTTATTTTAAAAAAATAAAAAATAAATGCAATGATTAATTGATAAATTAAATATTTTTATTTTCATTTAATAAATCAATATTTTTAAAATTAATATCTTGATTTATTATTATTTTAATACTATTTAGTGTGTGTGTGTGTGTGTGTATATATATATATATATTAAAAAAAGAGAAGCATCCATGCAAAGTAAAGGTATCGTCCTAGTACATGTAAGATTATTATCCTATCTACCGCTGGTGAAGTTTTTTAACTTCATAACGTGTCTTTTAAAAATATTAAGAAAATTAAAAATAAATAAAATAAAACACATGTCATCATTTTTATTTTGCTTGTGAAGTTAAAAAACTCTACTGACGATATAAGGATAATAATCTTTATATATATTATTTACTTTTGTTTGTTTGACTAATTAGTTCATTTAGACTTACATTGTTTACTGTAATTTTGGATCTTCTGCTCAATTGGTTTGTAAATTCTGGAGTTCGAGAAGTATTAATTCTTGGGTGGTTAAACAAGGAAAACCTCAATTTCTATTTCGTTTTGTATTGTTTTCTTATCTTGTAGTTCTTAACCAACGAGCACAAGATACGGACTTGGACTTTCTTGAAATTTTGCTTTTGTCATGTTTGTTTGTATGTGGAAATTGCAGATTACTTGATTTCTGAAACATTAGAATCATAGAAGGCTTAAACTGGTGTTCATTTGCTATGATCCTTTTTGAGGTTATTTACTGCTAATTCGACTACAATCTTATTGCGTATTTTAGGATGGAAGGCGTGTTCATGTGATAGAAAGAGACTTGACGGAACCTGATAGAATTGTCGGCGAACTGCTGCAGCCAGGAGGATACCTTAAATTAGTTGAATTGGGCCTTGAGGGTATGCATGACAATTAATATGCATCTTATTAAATTGTGAACAAACTTGGGTGGTTACCAATAGATAGTTGGTTTTGAATTGGATTTGTTCTTTTTTTTTTCACCTGTAAAATTCAATTAATCTCGTTTGATTACAGATTGTGTAGAGGAAATTGACGCTCAGCGAGTGCTAGGGTATGCTCTCTTCAAGGATGGGAGAAATACTAGATTGTCATATCCCTTGGAGAGATTTCATGCCGATGTTGCTGGGAGGAGCTTCCATAACGGGCGTTTTATACAGAGGATGAGAGAAAAAGCTGCTACTCTTCCCAAGTAATCCTTTTTGCTTCCTGGATTCATGATTGCATGCAAATTAGACGTTGCCCACTTACTGTGGCATTGTTTATTTTGCATTTTTTTTACGCACAAATTTTCATTTTATATTAGGTAAATGGTTTATAAAGTTGCAAACAATTAACCTCCTTCCACCCTTGTAAATTATTTCCAGTGTACGGCTGGAGCAAGGAACAGTAACATCTCTGCTTGAAGAAAATGGGACAATTAGAGGGGTGCAATACAAAACTAAGGATGGTCAAGAACTAAGAGTATATTCTCCTCTCACTATTGTATGTGATGGTTGCTTTTCCAACCTACGTCGCTCTCTTTGCAATCCGAAGGTGAAGTTACCATCTTATTATCGTTATATTAAACACTCTTATTTTTTGACAATCAAAATAAACAATATGGTCACCAAAACAATTACCTTTTGAGCTAAATATATGAGTTGCGTTGTCTGGTTGAATACTAAATGCAATTCTTTAATTTTGCATGTTCTTCAGTTGCTTTCGATGTTCTACTAGGAAAGCAATTAAAGCATTTTTAATTTTTCGACAGGTGGATGTGCCCTCTTGTTTCGTGGGTTTGGTCTTACAGAACTGTGAACTCCCATTTTCAAATCATGGGCATGTTATCCTAGCAGATCCTTCACCCATCTTGTTTTATCCAATCAGCAGCACAGAGGTTCGCTGCTTGGTCGATGTACCTGGGCAGAAAGTACCATCCATTGCTAATGGTGAAATGGCATATTATTTGAAGACTGTGGTGGCACCGCAGGTACTTGTTAATGTTGGCAGATGATTTTTGATTGTCAACATGATTAAAAATTCTGTTTCTTTGTAATTGCTCCTTAAAATTTAACTTTCATCTTTTTTTCATGATCAAGCATCACTCATTCACTTGCCTGCTGCACGCATTACCTTGGTTTAATCAAAGAGAATGTTGTTTCAGGTTCCACCTGAGCTTCATGATGCCTTCATAGTTGCTGTTGACAAAGGTAATATCAGGACCATGCCAAATAGAAGCATGCCAGCGGATCCTCATCCGATTCCTGGAGCACTTCTTATGGGTGATGCTTTCAACATGCGCCATCCTTTAACTGGTGGAGGAATGACTGTGGCATTGTCTGATATTGTTGTACTTCGGGATCTTCTCAGGCCTTTGCATGACCTCCATGATGCAGCTTCTCTGATTAAGTATCTTGAATCCTTTTACATATTACGCAAGGTGAGTTGACTTCTTATGCTATGATCCTAACCAAGTATCTAGCAGTGTTTTTATTTGGTTTGTAGTAACAAAGTAAAATATAAGTCTAAGTTAGTAGCATTGCATTTTGGGTTTAATTTCAACTAGCACCACAGAATTTCGAACTGCTTAAACATTCTAGTTATTAGAATTTTGGTGTCTTCTTCAAATAGTCTGAAATGATTATTGATGTTCATATTGGAAAAGATGAAAATTCTAGATTCTAGCTTCCACCAATGACATTAACCCCTTTTTCTTTCCAACATGAATGGGCTCTGAAGTTAAATATACAACAACTTCGGGACGTTAGTTTCAAAATTTTTCTGCTTGCTCATGGTATGAAGTTTGTTGCAGCCTGTGGCATCTACAATAAATACACTGGCTGGTGCCCTTTATAAGGTGTTTTCTGCTTCCCCTGATCAAGCAAGGAAGGAAATGCGCCAGGCCTGTTTTGACTATTTAAGCCTTGGGGGCATTTTTTCAACTGGACCAGTAGCTTTACTCTCTGGGCTAAACCCTCGCCCATCAAGTCTAGTTCTTCATTTCTTTGCTGTGGCAATTTATGGAGTTGGTCGCCTGCTCCTACCATTTCCTTCACTTCAACGCATGTGGATTGGAGCTAGGTTAATTTCGGTATGTATTTTCCAACCTTTATGTTGTTGATGGCTATTTTTTTTCCTTTCTTTTTCTGCCATTTAAGTTGTTCTCCCCTTTCTTACATATTTTCCTTTCTTCTGTTCTCTATTAATATGAACCGAATAACTGTAGAATTTATTAGACATGCTACACAAACTTTGAGCCCCTCCTTTTCTATCCTATAACTGATTTTCATGTATCGTTAGTGCCCGTAACTGTAACTCTTGTCGGTTGGCAAGATAGCATCGTACTTTACAAAAATCTAGGATATCACAAAATTTCCAGCTTTTAACAACTAATACGTTAGTTTCTTTGTAATAACTTTGTGCTTTTATTCCAAAAGAGAACAGAAAAGAAAAAGATAGAACACTCTGAAACACAAGAGACAAGACATGAAATACTTTTCGAATCCTATTTGATCGAGGGCTCCATTAGTATACTGTAGGAAAACGTTAAAATCTGTATATTATATACTGGATTCTGCCACTGTTTACTAAACACTTTGCCTCTTTCTACAGAGTGCATCAGGTATTATTTTCCCCATAATCAAGGCAGAGGGAGTGAGACAGATGTTCTTCCCTGCAACAGTTCCAGCACTATATAGAGCTCCTCCTGTTGATTAATATGTCCTATCTTGATAGCTTCAGCTTTGTAGCACCCGAGATAAAAAACTTGAACTACCTCATCTTTGGTCGCAAGTGATGACTGATGAGTGCATTGTACAACTATGGTTAGATTAGAGACGACTAGGAACTGTTCTTTCATTCTATGAACAAATTCTATCAAACCAAGAAATTCTTTATTCGTGTTGTGTAATATTGTCAAAAAAAGGAAGAGATTGAGCATGTTGATTAAATAGATTTCATCGGAACATTGAGGGAATTAGTGTTACTTCCTTGAACTAAACGCAATGGAAGCTGGATGGAAGGTCTTTATTCATATACCTGCATGCAATTAATAAAATGGTTATCCTAGATTATTTTTCAGCAAAACTGACAACAAAACTTGATTATTTAAACTCATTGGATTGAAATGAAGACGGTTGGCTTGTTTAACTGACTTTACTAATGAGTATGATAGCCATGGGTTTGATCTAGTAGCCTTTAATTGAAGAGAAATAAACGAATCTAGTGAATTTGTTTTTACCAAGGCCAAGTCCATATTCTTTATTTAAACTTCAAATCTTGCCTTCGAATCTTTTGTCAATTTGAAAATGATCCCCATGATTCTGGCCTTCAGATTCATTCATCATGAAGGCGAAGGGCTCAAGCCCTGACCCAAAAGATATTTAAAATCATGTATAAAATAAATAAATAAATAATTTTGTATTTTATTGAATTTTATTTGATTTTTTATAAAACTTATAAAATTTAATTTCAAAATTATATTATAAATATGCCTTCTATCATTGAGTTTTCTACATCCATCAATTTATTTGTTAGTGATACTAACATTGACTCTACTAGTTGCTAATGCTACAATAAAGATAACATTTTTCAATAATAAATATCTTGAAAAGGCAGATCAATGGTTAAATAATAATTTAGTTATGTACATTGAAAAAAGTATGTTCAAAGGCATAGATAACGAAATCATTATATAAAATTTTTAAAATATGAAACTGCATCAAGGACAATTGTAAATATTATATTAATTATGTGTGAATATAAAAATTTCAAGTTTTTTTTTAATGGAAAGGGAACATTAACAGAAACAAAAGACGTACAAAACTACACCCCGATACATCCGGGAAAGACAGTTCCCATAAAGTTAGCAACAAGGTGGCGTCTCAAATACATAGAAGGCAAAACAAGACTCCATAGACGCACCTATTCTTGCAAGAGCATCAGCACAAGCGTTCACCTCCTTAAATAAGTGATTAATCTTCACGTTGTCCATGCATTGCATGAGTGTCCTGCAATCAGCAATTATAGCCCAGTGAATATGTGTAGGAGGGAGATTATCAATAAGATACCCTAAGGCTACTTTAGAGTCCACTCCCACAATCAAATTCCAGAATCCATGTGTGAGGGCCCTTTGTAAGCCATCACGAATCTCCCATAACACCCTAGACACTTGTTGTTTCCCTAGCTTTTCGAGAGTAACCACAAATCCAATTGTCAAAGTGGTCTCTAAAAACTCCTCCTGCTCCCGCTTGACTTGGGTTACCTCTCGCAGGTCCATCAGAGTTAAGTTTGATAAAACTTTGAGAAGGGCCTGCCAACCCACTTTTACTAGGATGTTATGTTTGAAGTTCTTTTTAGGACCTTCTTCTTTGGAAATTAAAATATTATTATACATTCAAAGGAAGAAATTACAGCCAAAAAGCCAAGAAAGAAAGGTTAAAACCAAACAATTAAGCCAGAGTATCTGTTGGTTAAAACCAATTTTAGCAAAGTGATCAGTAAGTTGGTTTGCCTCTCTAAATACATGGCAAAAAAAAACCGACCTTAAACCAAAAAACAAATTGAGAAGCTTGTTGATAAGATTGTTGAATCTCCAAAGACTTTCATTGATTCTATTAAGCTAAAGGATGACGATTTTTGAATCACTTTCAACAATGAAATTTGGAATAGGATTAATATTGGCCTTAGCAAAAATAGAGAGTGCTTCCACAATAGCCATCAACTCCGCTAAGTTAGAATCCGCAACACCAGTGCTTTTTGAAAAAATGAGCTCGATGATGCCCTCTGAACATTCTTTTTAGGACCTATAATTGCCTTATACTCTAACATTCTTCAGGAGTCTGGCCAGCCATATATTGCTATTTTCAGAGCTAGCATTAAATACAAAATTTTTAACTTTTAATTCAAAGTATTATTTTTTTATAATTTTATATATTTAAATTAAGCCTTAACTAGATAAAATTTCTGATTCCGTTACTGATCATGACCAGCTTGTTCAAAACTAGTTTAATAGATAAGTTAGTAATGTGATGTACATTTTTATCTTACACTTCCTAAGGCAACCGAAGCTTCTTTTTCATATCAACTGTAAGTCAGGTTGCTTCATCACTAATATTCACCCCAACAGTTTTCATGGATTCCCTCACTTTAGCTGCTTCTTCCCATTGACCAGCGGCCGCATAACTATTTGACGAACGCATTGAATAAACTTATGGATTACTTTGCTCTGTTTCAAGGAGATGTCATAATGTATTAAGTTTCGGAAAACCTAATAGCTAGACACTAAAATCAAAGGAGTCGCCACCAACCATTCTAACCTAGGTGTGATTGGTCACCTATTCAAACTAAGGATAAGGCTTGGTCTACGTTCAAAGATACTAGGGTTCGGGAGTACGGTTACGTGAAGGGAAAGATTAGCACCCCTACAACGCCCATCCTAAAATGGTACCAACTAGTTTTAGGTTATCTTTACAATTTGCCTTGTGTTTATATTAATTTCGATATGCTTATATATTGGGAATATTTCTAAGATTTTTCCATCAATTTGGCTCCAATCTTAGAAATTCCCCTCACCTCAAGATGTTCAAGGAGTCTCAATTGACTTTCTTGAATTCCATCGTCGGATCAATTAAATATTTTATGAAAAATCTTATTCTTTCTAGTTTTGGCTCTAATTTCGACTCCATATTAATCTCTATATTTTTTTAATCTTATTTCATATTATATTTATCTATATATTTTATTTATTTATTTTATTTATTTAGAGAATAAATATGAATCATGGTTTATTGGAGATTTTCTTAAAAGCGTCCCATCAATTTGGCTCGGCTTAAAAGAAATCTTTTCACCTAGAAAATTCGAGGAGTCCCAATTGACTTTCTTGAAATTTCATCATTGGCATAATTCATATTTTTATTTCTTATAATTTTTATTCTAAGTTATTTATTTTTTATATCTATCTAATTTTATTCATATTTCATTTATTATAAATAAACATGAATTACAATTTATTGAAATTCTTTCAAAAGTATTCCATCAATTTGGCTCAACTTAAGAAAAAATCATCTCACCAAGAAATATCCAAGGAGTCTCGATTGACTTTCTTGGAATTTCATCCTCGGTATAACTCATATTTATTTACTATCTAATCTTAATAATTACTAATTATTTTCAGTCTAAACAATTTCATTCTATTTATTTAATTTTTCAACTAATTTATGTTCTTGTATTTATCTATATTTATTTATATTTTATTCATATTTAATTTACTAAGAATAAACATGAATTATAATTTATTGAAAATTCTTTCAAAAGTATCCCATCAATTTGGCTCAACTTAAGAAAGAATTTCCTCACCTAGACATTTTTAAGATGTCTCAATTGACCTTCTCAAAATGTCATCATCGGTATAATTCATATTTATCTCCAATAATTAATTAATATTTTTATTTACTAAGTCTTATCATTATTTCATCATAACTTTATATTTATTAATTTTTATTTTTTTAAAATCCTAGAGGATTTTTGTTACAATTTCCTAAAGAGCTACATTTTCTTTAAAATTCAATTTCTAAAATCTTATCCTATAAACCATGCAATTTCGTTATTTAATTAAAATCCTAATTACACATGCGAACTAAGGTAACTTATCATACTATCACCATACAAACAAATCGAATTATACAAATAAACCAACTTCATGCTTAAAATAATAAAAACTAAAGAGCAACATTAACAAAACAGTACACGGCATCATGACTAGAAATAGGAAACGGCCTAATACATGTGAGACAAAAGCAATTAAATAATCATTATGTGTGTGAGCAAGAATGAAAGGATTTATTATTGTGAGAGTATTCTTTACCTTTTTCCTGCAACTCACGTCCTTGTCTTTATTGGTTTTCTTTGCAACTCATGTCTTTACAGCAGCAGCAAGGAGAGAACTCACGTGTTGGAGCGTCAGGTAGCAGCAAGGCTGAGATACAAGGCAATGGTGTCGATGTAGGAGCTGGCTTCAAAGAAGAAAGCTGCAGCAGTGGCTTGATGATGAAGACGCAGCAGGGACACTAGGCGTGCGGCGTTTCTTGGCTATGATGATGGTGCATGGCAAGGGAGTTGTGACAGTGATGCGATATGATACAGCATAGCAAAAAAAACAATGGCAAGCGGTGGTGATTGGACTGTAATACGGGTGGCTGGGCGATGGGAACTTTTTGAAGAAACAAAGCAACAGCAAGCTTGGTGTAGGTGACTACGTGTGGCAATAATCAGATGGAGCAGTGATCGACGTCAGACAGCTACAACAGCAACAATGGAGATGAGTGCAATGGCAGGGTTGGCGTGGTGGTGTTTGGAACGCCGGGAAAGCAGCAACAAGGGACTTCTACGCCAAGCAAAACTGCAGCAGCAAGGGCAGCACGTAAAAGGTCTGGACAATGCAAGGAAAGGTGTTGAAGATGGTTCGGTTTTGGTTGTGAGGTGAGGAAGATGGGGCTGTGTTGACGAGGATGATGGCGCAGCAACAGCAACTGCGGCAAAGGTCTTCGCGGGTTGAGTTGCTCAAACCCAGATTCTTCAAGGTGTTTTTTTTTTCCCAGTAGGCGTCCCCCGGGTGAAAGGATAAGAAGCCAGAAAAATATTTTTTTTAGGGTTTTTTTCTTAGGTTTTCTCCAGCCTTCCTAGGGTTTTCCTTCTTAGGTTTTTTTCTCTAGGTTTTTTTTTTGTGTCCTCCTCCCCTTCCCCCTAGGGTTTTCTCCTTTTATAGACCTAGGTTTTTTTTTTTTATATTTCTTTTATATTTTTTATATTTTTTTATTTTTGGTAATAATTTGGAAATCAAGAATCAACTTTTTTAGGAAATTTTATATTTCAAGAATCGGACTTGAATCCGATATTAATTTTGACTTTCCTTTTCACAAAATTTTGATTTTCAATCTTTAATAGTCTCATTTAATTTTACTTTCCTACCAAAATTAATTCTGATTTCCTTCTTCTTTTTTTTTTATTTTCTTTATTTTATTCTATAAAAATCAAAATCAAAATCCAAAATTTATTTCTAAATCTAAAAAATAAAAATTAAAAATTAAAAATCAAATATAAAAAACTAATTAAAAAATGTTTGAAAAAGAACCGGACAAAAATGGTGTCTACAGGAGAAACCCAATAATAATTTCTGCAAGCCTTAGATTACTATGAGCTGCACAAGCACTGAACAAGATCCACCAGATAAAGGAAAATATCGGGCTTCAATATGCTGATTGTCTGTTACTCTTTTAACTCCATCGAGATACCCTGGTCAACCATGCAAGAAAGGTGATCTTCACCAAGCATAAAGCCGTACTCATTTGCCATGGAAATGAATATCCAAAGGCGAAGATCAGCGTGAGATTCTTTGTATCAATGTTGCTTTGATATTTAGATTATTTTTCATAAAAACTTATACTTACAATTTACACATTTATGCTTGTGAAAAAAAACCATTTTGGTATTATTTATGTTAACATTTACATTAAGGAAGAAACCTTGTTGGCCAAGAATTATGGAATAAATTACTATTGCTAATATAATATATATATATATATTATATTTTTCAAAATTTTGCATTAATTAATTTTGAAGACACTACAAAAAAATTGACTTTTACCGGCACTTATAAGTGCCGGTAAAAGGCCAAACAAATGCCGGCAAAGATCTTACCGGCGTTCAACAAACCGCCGGCTGACCGCCGGCCAGGTGAATGCCGGTGAAGGTCTGCCGGCGGTCATGTACTCCAATGCCGGTAAAGAGGTGAGGAATTGGGGCAATCCTTTTTCCGGCGCTTTTAAATGCCTTTACAAGCATAAGACCTTTACCGGCACTTTAAAATGCCGAGAAAAATCTTATTGAAGATTTGAATTTATTTGAAATTTAAAAGCTTTTACCGGCACTTTAAAGTGCCGGAAAAATTTCTTTTGAAAATTTAAATTTATTTGAAATTTAAAAGCTTTTACCGGCACTTTTAAGTGCCGGTAAATGTCTTATTTGAAATTTAAATTTTTTATATTTATTGAATTATATTTTAAATTAAAAGCTTGATTAATTATTTGTATTAATGCCATTGCTCACTAATAGTCTAATAAAATGATTTGAACTATTAATTCAAATTTTCTTAATGCAAGTTAATAAAGTAATTTACAATGGAAGAGACTTGTGATCAAGCTTGTGCACTCAATTCAAGATTCATTCAAAGCTATAGCCATTTAGCTGTTATAAGGAACTCAAAAATAGAATAAACTGAATTTGTTTGAGAAACATGGTTCAGCCTGAACAAAAACATATGAAAACGGGAAATGAAATAAAATCAATTACCTATCACAATAGTCACAAAGTTTTCTAAACTTCCTAGAAGTTTAATACAAGCATAAAACTTCTAGCTGAATTGTATACCAATTATCCTTGAAGCTTTCATCTTCACTTAAGTATTTGCACGTAATGACCCAAACGAACTAGATGCGTCTGAAACCTGCAATAAGAGATAATGAAACCACTTAATATGGGGAATTACTTGATGGATGCTATCTTACAATCATTCTTCAAATGTAAAGACATACTAGAAGTTTCGATGTTCAAATTACGTATTTCCACTATTCTATAAATCAGCAATGAACAAAGACAAGAATAATCACTGACAAAGGTTGAGATGAGAAATAAGAGCAGAAAGTAAATTTACCTGATGGATGCTGCAGAGATAATCTCATCCCCTTTTTCTAGAATTGCAGTGAAAAAACTACTATAGTTTAGCCTTGTGAAGTTTGACCTAAGAGAAAAAAAAGTCACTTAAAACAAGAATGTGTTGGTTTTATTTGATTTCAAAATCCAATCTCACTTAACAATAAAATTAGGCATTACGATGTCTTTCAGATATTACCATAGCAAAGAATGTACCACTCAACCACAAAATACTTTGTTCCATGCCAATTTGTTCAATGGCAGCCTTTTAACAAATTCATATGGTTATAGTAACTCTTAATGTCTAAATGTCACATTAAGCTATTGCTACACATGTTGACTTTTCTGCTTGTTTCTAGCTTCAGATTAAGAGCCATTTTCTTCATTCAGTTTAACATCGTCTCAATCTGCAAACCTAGGGCAAGGTTAGCGTTGCACGATGTAGTTCTATAACTTTTCTAAAATATAACTTCAAAGCAGTAGTCTAACTACTATTCTACTGCATATTCTTTCTAAGAAACATCAAACTTTAAATTAGGGCTATTGAAGAAAGACAGCTTTGCTTCATCTTTATTGCCAAAACCCAAAGGAAATACAAAAATTTAGGAGAGCATAAAGCAGCAAGCTAAAAAATCAAAACATACTTCCCAAATCATACTCTTACCCTAGGAAATCCGAAAGCTAACTTTTCTTGAAGAATGTATCTTACTTACTATGGAGATTAATGCCTCCTAAAGTACAAACAGAGCAGTTTATGCGCACTTACCCAAAATTATAGACGACGTTATGAATTAGATTGATCCCACTTCTGTGGTCAACAAGAGGCAAAAAGCACTCATCCATCACAGATAATGCAACGGCTAGCTTTGAATTTGATTCAAGCTTGTGATATGCTTCATTGAGACAAACATCAGAACTGATATCAAAGCGGTGAACAAGAGTCCATGAGAAGCCTTCTGGCAGTTCATGTTTAACCCCAACTAGCATCTGAAGTCCTTCAAACAACTGGAAAAACAGAAACGTCAAGATCAACTTCAAAAAACACACACACACACAGAGACAACAAAAAAAAAAGAAGAGAGGCAAAAATTCCCCCCTATTTTCAAGAGGGGGGGAGTGTTGTTATGGAATTCTCCTTATTCAAAGTCAAAGCAAAACTTGTGTGCGCGTGTGTAGCTCCCAAAGAGAGCCAGAGAGCAGCTGAATGCACACAACAGGAGTATAGGCCTACCACCCCGTTCTTGCTAAACAGGGTGCAAAAATTGGCATCAACATAGATGGTCAGTTCCAATGACCGAAAATCTGTATTAGATACAGAATTTGACTCCTGTTAAGACAGACACAGCAACACTTATATTTGACAAGGTGATAACCACAATCATTTCATACCAGCAGATATAACTTAATTGCAACAAAAAATAACAATTAAAACTTCATTCACAAATCTAGCTAACCACTGCAAAATTCCCCACTTCACAATTATATCAATGGCCAACTAAAATTATACCTCTTTGCATCTCTTCCCGCAAAAGGATGCACTACAAGAATCATCATCATCAAAAGCATCCATTGGCTGAATACATTGTTGATGATCTACCAAAAAAAAAACCTCGTGAACTGAATGGCATACAATAGCAATAACAACAACAGTGACACCAAAACTAAATAATAATAATATAATAATAATAAGCCAAGGGGGATTAAACAATTAATCAATAAACAAAACAACTAGGAATTAAACAAAGACATAAATGGCATGTAAGTATTGTAGAATCTGTATCCTCGTCTTTGTCCCTTCGATAAGTATTTCCAACCATGCCACAATATTTGCACGTACAATAAACACAGTTCCATTTACCTGCAATAAGAGCCAACACTATTTATGTAGAAACTTACAATAAGAGATAATGAAACCACTTATTTTGTTTTGGTTGAAATAGTTTTTAATATATAAAAAGACAACTTGTTCCTTACTTATAAATCTCATTCATTAATTGAAAAAAATTGAACTCAAAATTTTAGATTAGAATTTCAAATTTTAGTTGTTGGATATCATTTTAAAGGTAAGGATTTCATGTTTTTAGTTTTTTATTAAAAAAAATTCAATATGAAAAAAATACAGTTTTAAAATCGTTTGAATTCAAATAAAATCTAAAATAATCTTGTTTGTATTATAAATGAGTTTTTAATCCATACATCATTCAAAGTACAAATGTGATCCAGGTCTTATGCTTATTAAAGATAATATATTAGCAATTGCTTATGATTAACACTATTCTAATATAATATGAACTTTTAAGAAATCATATAACGTACAAAACCTTATCACAAAGATAATAAAATACATACTAATATATTTTCAGAGATTCAAAATGCACTTACAGAGAGACAACCCCTATACTGGCAGTTAATGACATCAATAAGACTAAAAAAATCTCCCAAGTATTATAAATATGCAAAGGCCTAGGCATAATACTTTAGGAATAAAAACCATGGTGATTTTTTACGGTTAATATGCAATACGATCGTCAAACTCTTCAACTATCAAGTAACAGTAATTAAACTTTCTATTGTCTTGAAAAAAGAAAGAAAGATATCCATTAATACTTCCCAAAATTTTAGAAGATAAATGGTACAAAGCTAAAACTTGAACTCTGTTGTTTATATGATCCTTAGGTTGGTTAAAACAAGAGAAACTAGACATAGCTAAACCCACTGATGTAATTGTAATATGATTGAAGTAAAACAAATCTACTTTATAATCCTTATAAACAAATCTACAATTGGGGCGTAAGAATCCAGCGAGCAGGTTACCTTTAACATATCCTTTAAAAATGAATAAACAAACTTGCTTATAAACGTATCCTTTAAAAATGAATAAACAAACTTGCTTAGGCTTATAAACAAGATGTAAATCTTACCGATGGCTTGAATCAAGCTCCATATCACAGATGCTTTATGCAGAAATTGGCCAGGTCACAGATCCTTTATGCAGAGCTGATGATGTGCAAGATCTGAGATCCGCAATGTGAGATCTGGAGCAGCGAAGTGGCAGAGGTGCGAGATCTGTAGAGGAGTGAGAGCAGAGGTGACGAACAGAGGAGCGAGATTTGCAATGCAAGATCTGCAGAGGAGTGAGAGCAGAGGTGCGATGATGGTAGTGAAAGAGGGAAAAATGAAAGGGGCTTTTCTTCAAATCAGGCGCGATGATGCTTAAATTGTTGAAATTAGGCGCGATGATGATAGTAAAGCATTTAAGTTTTCTTCAAATCAGAGGAAAATTCTTTAAGGGAGTCGGGTGTTTGCCGTTTCAATCCTTGCTAACAGCGGCGTTTGGTTTAGAGCCGGTAAAAAGTAAATTTTTTTGTAGAAATGCTGGCACTTTTTACAACCGCCCAAATAGAAGTGCCCTTAAAAATGTTTGTTTTTGTAGTGAGATTGAAATTAGATACACTATCTCAAATTTATGATGGAAAAATGGAGACTTTTAATTTATGAATCTTTTAACATTAAAATATAAAATAAATAATGTATAGTTCTTTTATTGTTATTTAATAAAAAAATAAATAAAACATTTAATTAGTTATTCAAGTTCGATAGATATATTAATTTTAAACATGATAAAGTAATATGATATGAAAACGATATAAAAAATATATAAAAATAATACGAATTAAAATTTTGACCAAACTATATATGAATTAGACAAAACTGACTTTTTTTCATATTTGATTGACACAAATTGTGATACCATAATTTTCTTATTTTACACGTATTTTACATGAAATAGATATAATATAATAGTATTTTTTATAAGGAGTTGTGCATTTTTAAACTGAGTTTATTTTTGATGCTATGATCATATATAATATCTATATAGTATCAGTCAACCACAAATGTCACTTTATTAATGAGCAAAAGTTTAAAAATATGCAGACAATTTCAAACTTGGAAGTGCTTAGAAGTTAGGACTTTAAAATTTTTATATAATTTTTTTAAATTTTTATATTGTATAACTATATTAGATTTTAAATTCTAAGATAAATTTTTTTTAGCCAAACTCAAATAAAATGTTTAAAATGTGTGTATACATACAAACATACATACATACATATATGTATATGGGTAATTATCTTATCCACTACCAGTGAAGTTTTTTAACTCTATAAGTAAGATTAAGATGATGACACATTTTCTTTAAAAATATTAAAAAAATAAAAAATAAATAAAATTTAATACGTATCATCATCCTAACATCGCTTGTGAAGTTTAAAAACTCCACTGGCGGTAGATAGAATAATAATATATATGGATAATTATTTCATACCCTACCGGTAGAGTTTTTTTACTCCGCAAGTGATGTTAGAATCATGACACATGTCCTACAAAAGTATTTAAAAAATAAAAATAAATAAAATAATACATGTGTCATGATTCTATTAAGTAGTTTAAAATTAAGTTTGGTAATTATTTTTAAGTTACCAAAAGTTATGAATGATAAATTTTGAATAGACATAATCTATTATCAAGTTATGTCTAATATACATAACTAGTTTCGATAAATATAATTAGCCCAAAAGTGATGTTTAAGAAATATAACTTATTTGAAGAAGTATTTTTTGGGCAAAAGTGATGTTTAAAAGACATAATTTATTTGAATGGGTGTCTTTTGATTAAGACATGTCTATTCAAAGTGTCTATTGATCATTATAAATATCCAAATTTGTATGCTTAATTTTTATTTAGAAATTTCATACCTGAGAAAGTTTGTGAGATTCTGTTGTATCTTGAGAGATTTTTGAATCCTTAAAGATAGTGACTACAGTTCGTGCCTTATAATCATTTCTTCTTCCTTTATTCCATTTCTTATTTTTCTAATAGTTCTTAATTCCGCTTGTAAAATAAAAAAATTATATCGATGGTGTATGAAATAATTATCTATATATATATAAAATGACTAGTTTCTATAATGACAAAAAATATATTTTATAAATCATAAAAATAAGAAATACAATTTATGGAATCGAAGAGAATTCTTCGACACAAAGTAATACTGATCAACGATCAGGAAGAAAAAAGAATAGAACAGACAAATGACATCCTCATCTCTTTAAGCTGGCAGCCAAAATCATGGTCGTCATATAAAATTACTAATCTAAACTAATCTTAAGATTTCCTATTTCAAGTAATAGAATTAATACCAAACCAACTTTCGAGTTTGACGACATTTTTCATGTCTTCCAGCTTAGCTTTACTGCTTTTAACTTGTCTTTTCTTTCTCATATTCAATTCGAGTCTTCACATTAAGACCACAACTTTCGTCTTCGTGAAAATACAAGAACAGAGTCAACAGTTCTAACAGTTTAAGGAAAAGGAAGGAGAAACTGTAAAATTTAAGAATCAAAATGAGAGCTGTTCTTTAAACCTTATTATTTCATCTTCTTCAATGCCATTACTTAGTTTAACTCTAAAAACCATCAGCCTTCTCTATAAAGAGGGCCTGCTCCTGCTCCCGGTCCCATATCCCTTCAATAACTACCAGTGTTTTTTTTGGTTACAACTACCAGTGTTTTTCTCTTTTGGAAAAACCAAAAACATTTTATCTCTTTTCTGGTTGATTTCACTTCTGGGTTTCATCGTTTAAAGAAAATGGTGACGGATTTTGATAATTATATTGTTGGGACATTTTTGGTTTCTCTTTTTGGACTTGTTTTTCTTTTCATATTGCGGCGTAATGACGATAGCAAGAAGAGAATCGAGAAAGGTTCTAGGGAATTTAAGATCCAAACAGACGTTAACGGCACCGACAAGGGAGAATGCTCGCCGGAAAATGGTTCCGACAATGACGTCATCATTGTGGGTGCTGGTGTCGCAGGGGCTGCTCTTGCTTATACCCTTGGCAAGGTAAATTTCTGTTTTCTTTTAACTATTTTTCTTAGGTACTACACTACTACTATAGTTTACTGTTTTATTTTTTGTCGATTGATATTATTGTCAAATGTTCTAATAATTATTGATGTTTAGTGATTATTCGTTGAGAAAAGTTGGGATTCTTTTTTATGAGATTTCATTGTTAATGAATATCTGGGTTTTCATTGCTCGGCTTGAACTACACGTAAGCTACACATGTATACAATTTACGAAATTGGCTTGCTTGGATTATCTTACCGTAACAACGAATTTGTTTGGAGTTTGACTTTGTTGACGAACTCACTAATTGCCTTTTAAAATGATATTATATATTACTTACTTTTGTTCATTTAACTAATTAGTTCTTTTAGACTTTCAGTGTTTACAGTAAATTTGGATGATCTTCAGCTCGAATGATTTGTGAATTTTGGAGTTTGAGTGTATTGTTGGGTGGTTAAACAAGGAAAAATATCTCAAAGTGTTAGTAGGGAAACCTCAATTTCTATTTCGTTTTGTATTGTTGTCATCTTTTCCTGTAGTTCTTAAGGAACAGTACAATTGTTCAAGATACGGAATTGAACTTTCTTGGGATTTTGGTTTCCTTGTGTTTGTTTGTATGTGTTAAATTGCAGATTACTTGATTTCTGAAGCATTTGATTTAGAATCATTGAACGACTTAAATTGGTGTTCATTTGTAATGATCCATTCTGAGTTATTTACTACTAATTCGACTACATTTTTATTGCTTATTTCAGGATGGAAGGCGTGTTCATGTGATAGAAAGAGACTTGACAGAACCGGATAGAATTGTCGGTGAACTGCTGCAGCCAGGAGGATACCTTAAATTAGTTGAACTGGGCCTTGAAGGTATGCATGAAAAATAATGCGCTTCTTATTAAATTGTGAACAAACTTTGGGTGGTTATTAGTAGTGAGTTGGTTTTGAATTGGCTCTGTTCTGATTTTTTTTATTATTATAGATTGTGTGGAGGAAATTGATGCCCAGCGAGTGCTTGGTTATGCTCTCTTCAAGGGTGGGAGAAATACTAGATTGTCATATCCCTTGGAGAAATTTCATGCGGATGTTGCTGGGAGGAGCTTCCATAATGGGCGTTTTATACAAAGGATGAGAGAAAAAGCTGCTACTCTTCCCAAGTAATCTTTTTGGCTTCCTGGATTCATGATTGGATGCATACGTATTAGTTACCAACTTATTGCAGCATTGTTAATTTTGCATCTTTTGTGCACAAATATTCATTTTACGTTTGCTAAATGGTTAGAAACTTGCAAACAATTAATCTCCTTCCACCCTGGTAATCAATGTTTAGTGTACGGCTAGAGCAAGGAACAGTAACATCTCTGCTTGAAGAAAACGGGGCAATTAGAGGGGTGCAATACAAAACTAAGGAAGGTCAAGAGCTAAAAGTATATTCTCCTCTCACTGTTGTATGTGATGGTTGCTTTTCAAATCTACGTCGGTCTCTTTGCAACCCGAAGGTGAAGTTACCATCTTATAATTGTTATATTAAATACTCTCTACTTTTTTTTAACAATTAGTATAAACAATATGGTCACCAAAACACTTATTGTTTAAGCTAAATTTCTGAGTTGCATTGTCTGGTTGAATAATAAACACAGTCTTTTAATTTTGCATGTTCTTCGGTTGCTTATGATGTTCTACTAGGAAAGTAACTGTAGCAATTTTAATTTTTCAACAGGTGGATGTGCCCTCTTGTTTTGTGGGTTTGGTCTTAAAGAACTGTGAACTCCCATTTTCAAATCATGGGCATGTTATCCTAGCAGATCCTTCACCAATCTTGTTTTATCCAATCAGTAGCACAGAGGTTCGTTGCTTGGTCGATGTACCTGGGCAGAAAGTACCTTCTATTGTTAATGGTGAAATGGCAAATTATTTGAAGACCATGGTGGCACCACAGGTATCTGTTAATGTTGGTAGATGATTTTTGATTTTCAACATGATGAAAAATCCTGTTTCTTTGTAGTTACTCCATAAAATTTAACTTGTCTCTTTTTCTCTTTTTTTTTTAATGATCAAACATAACTCCTTCACTTGCCAGTTGCACGCATTACCTTGATTTAATCAGAATGTCTGTTTCAGGTTCCACCTGAGCTTCATGATGCCTTCATTGCTGCTGTTGAAAAAGGTAATATCAGAACCATGACAAATAGAAGCATGCCAGCTGATCCTCATCCGATTCCAGGAGCACTCCTCATGGGTGATGCATTTAACATGCGCCATCCTTTAACTGGTGGAGGAATGACTGTGGCATTGTCTGATATTGTTGTACTACGGGACCTTCTCAGGCCTTTGCATGACTTTCACAATGCAGCTTCCCTGACTAAGTATCTTGAATCTTTTTACACATTACGCAAGGTGAGTTGGCTAGCAGTGTTTTTCATTTAGTTTGTAGTAACAAAGTAAAATATGAGTCTAAGCTAGTTGCATAACATCTTCAGTTTAGTTTCAACTATCACCGTAGAGGATTTTTCAACTCCTTGAACATCCTAGGGACCAGAATTTAGTGTCTTCTTCAAATAATCTGAAATGATTATCTGGTGATGTTCATATTATAAAGGACGAAAGCTCTATATTCTAGCTTCCTTTAATGACATTAACTGCATTTTCTATCAAACCTAAATGGGCTCTGAAGTTAAATATACAACAAACCCAGGATTTTCTTTCAAAATTTTTCTGTTCGCTCATTTCATTATATTTATTGCAGCCTGTGTCATCTACAATAAATACTTTAGCTGGTGCCCTTTATAAGGTGTTTTCTTCTTCCCCTGATCGAGCAAGGAAGGAAATGCGCCAGGCCTGTTTTGACTATTTAAGCCTTGGGGATATTTTTTCAACTGGACCAGTAGCTTTACTCTCTGGGCTAAACCCGCGCCCATTAAGTCTAGTTCTTCATTTCTTTGCTGTGGCAATATATGGAGTTGGTCGCTTGCTCCTACCATTTCCTTCCCCTCAACGCATGTGGATTGGAGCTCGGTTAGTTTCGGTATGTTTTTCAACCCTTTTATGCTGTTGAAGGCTCTTTTCCTCTTTTCATTTTTTTTTCTAATTTGTATGCCCTTTTGTTGCATATTTCCTTCCTTCTGTTCTCTATTTATATGAACTGAGCAACTGTAGAATTTATTAGACATGCTACACAAACTTTAAGCCCTTCATTTTTGTTTCTGCAACTGATTTGCTTATATCATTATGGCTCATAACCGTAACGCTTGTTTTTTTTTTTTTTGATCAGGTAACACTTGTTAGTTGGTAAGATAACATCATACTTTACAAAGAAGCTAGAATATCACAAAAATTCCAGCTTTTAACAACTAAAATTGGTTTGAATACATTTGTTTCTTTGTAATAACCTTGCGCTTCTTTTCCAAAAGATATCATGAAATGAAAAAAAATAGAAAACTCTGTAGCACAAGAGATGTAATGTTTCTCAAATCCTAATTAAATGAGGGCTTCGTTAGTATATTGTAGAAAACATAAAATTTGTATATGGGATATTGGATTCTGCCATTGTCTGCTAAACAGTTTTCCCCATTTTTGCAGAGTGCATCTGGTATTATTTTCCCCATAATCAAGGCAGAGGGAGTGAGGCAGATGTTCTTTCCAGCAACTGTTCCAGCACTATATAGAGCTCCACCCGTTGATTAATATGTCCCATCATGGTAGCTTCAACTTTGTAGCAAGATAAAAAGCTTGAACTACATCATCTTTGCTTATAGTGCGATGATTGATGAGTGCATTGTACAACTATGGTGGATTAGAGACAACTTGGAACTGTTCTTTCATTGTATAAACAAAATTCTTTCAAACACAAAATATTCGTATTGTGTAACGTTGTGAAAAGAAAAAGATTTAGCATGTTGATTTGAAAGGAATTAGTATTACTTCCTTGAACAAAACACAATGGAAGCTGGAAAGAAGAAAGCCTTCATTCATAAACCTGCGTGCAGTAAAATGGTTGTCTTAGATTATTTTCCAACAAAACTAACAACAAAACTTGACTATTGAACTCATTGGATTGCAATGAAAATGACTTGCTTGTTTAACCGACTTTACTAAGGAGTATGAAAGCGGCTGCATAAGTATTTGATAAAGGCACATAATAAACTAATGGATTACTTCGCTCTGTTTCATGGAGAAACGCAGCAAAATTTCTTGCAAGCCTTAGATAACTGTGAGCTGTAGAACTGAACAAAGTCCACCAAATAATAGAACATTGGGCTTTAATAGGCTGGTTGTCTATTACACTTTCAGCTTCATTGAGATACGCTCGTCAACCATGCAAGAAAGGTAATCTTCTCCAGGCACAAAGCCATACTCATTTACCATGAATATCTGAGAGGCATCATCAACTAAACCAGCATGCATGGCTACAAGTAGAAAGAAGAACCGTAACTGTTGCTCAATCAGGTTTGACCAAAGCCTTGAAGCAATGGGCATCTTCTTCACCTTCTCCATGTTGTGCATTCCAAGTTATTGTCATTTTTAATCATTTCATTAAACAATCTCATCAAAGATCAGTTTCACCTTTTCTCATATTTTCGCAGCTTACTGCGTAGGATTTTTTATATCAATGTTGCTTTGCTATTTAGATTATTGTTAAGTTTATGCTTGTGATTTTTTTTGTTAACATTTACATCAAGGAAGAAACTTTTTCGACCAAGAATTAAAGAATAAATAACTATGGCTAATATTTAATGTATGAGAATAAATTAGGTGTATCATAGATATAAATCGATTTGTTTGTATATTGATAAATACATTATCGATTCATGATAAAATCGATTCTCCATATTGATACATATCTATTTTATAATGAATAGAATCGTATAATATGTATGATAGCATTTTGATAACTATGATTTTGAGCTTTTTTATTGATAGCTCAAAGGAAAACTATTCAAACCAGGAAGTGGTTAGAAGTTAGGACTTTAAAATTGAAGGTATTTTATTTATTTATATTTTGATCAACAAATTAGTTAATTTGCTCTTGTGTTTGAAAATGGTCTCTTTTGTTTATGTTTTTAAAGAAGCCAACTACTTGGCCGATTTTTTTGGCTAAATCGGGAGTTTATTGAAACTTTGACTTAATCATTTGGTTGTAACTTTCATTTATATTATAAATAAATTTTCTTGAATTTGAAAAAAAAATTGAATTCAACAACTAATTAAAGTTGATTTTTTTTTTAAAGATTGTGTGAAATAAACTTTATAATATGTGCATTTTGTTATATTAGTTTTATATTAAAGACATCTAAAACACGAAAATTGAAAAAAAAAAAGAAATATAAAACACAAATTATTTTGTTAAAATTCGTGTAGATACATTAAATATAAAATATATTTTTTAATTTTTATCATATTTTTATATAATTTTATTTAAATTTTTATATTGTAACATGATATCAAATTTAAAATTGTCAAATAAAAAGTTTAAAATGAATGTGTACATATATATATAAATATATATATATTATATTCATAAAGAATGATTAGTTTCTATAATGACAAAAAATACATTTTATAAATCATAAAAATAAGAAATACAATTTATGGAATTGAAGAGAATTCTCGGGCACAAAGCAAACGAATCAACGATCAGGAAAACAAAGAAAGAAAGAACAAACTAGATAAATGACATCCTCATCTCCTTAGCTAGCAGCCAAAATCATGGTTTTCATATAAAATTACGTAATCTAGTCTAATCTAATCTAATCTGAATATTTCCTATTTCAAGTAATTACAAACACAAGATAAAAGCAGTAATAGAATTAATACCAAACCAACCTTCGAGTCTGACTACTCTTTTCATGCCATCCAGCTTAGCTTTGCTGCTTTTAACTTGTCTTTTCTTTCCCATATTCAATTCTTCAATGTTGAATCTCTAGCATTCACATCAAGACTACAACTTTCGTCTTCGTGAAAGTGCAAGAACAGAGTCAACAGTTTTAACCGTTTAAGGAAAAGGAAGGAGAAACTGTGAAATTTAAGAATCAAAATGAGAGCTGTTCTTTAAACCTTATTATTTCATCTTCTTCAATGCCATTACTTAGCTTAAATCAAACAACCATCAGCCTTTTTTTATAAAGAGTCTCTGGTCCTTCGACTCTCGAATCCACAACTACATATAAGTGTTTTTCATCAAGCATAGCCATAGGCTAAAAAAAAACCCTTCCAAACTACCAGCATTTGCCTCTTTTGGAAAAACCGAGAACATCTTATCTTTCTTCTGGTTAATTCGGCTTCTGGGTTTCATCGTTTAAAGAAATGGTGACGGTTTCTTATAGTTATATTATTGGGACACTTTTGGTTTCTCTTTTTGGCTTTGTTTTTCTTTCCATTTTGCGGCGCAATGACAATAGCGAGAAAATCGAGAAAGGTTCAAGGGAATTTAAGATCCAAACCGACGTTGTTAACGGCACCGAAAAAGGAGAATTCTCGTCGGAAAATGATTCCGACAATGACGTCATCATTGTAGGTGCCGGTGTCGCAGGTGCTGCTCTTGCATATACCCTTGGCAAGGTAAATTTCTGTTTTCTTTTAATTATTTTTCGTATGCACTACTATAATTTACCGTGTTCTTTTCTGTTGATTTTTAATATGGTCAAATGTTTGTTGGGGTTTGCCTTGAATCCCACATTGAAAGTATAAAAGAAGTTATAAGGGCTCTCTCCTTATAAATAATATGTTAGGCTTGGTTTGTAAAGTGTCCCAAGGAGTTATAGACACCGATAGAATAGCTAGGGTTTGGGCTATTAAAAGGGTGTAGTTGGGCTTTGGGATCTTGGTTAGGAGTTTGCAATTTTTCTCTCTAAAAATTGCATGGTTGGGCTTTGTTAGGAGTTTGCAATTTTTCTCTCTAAAAATTGCACGGTTGTAGTTGTTTGATTGGTTGTTAGATTGGTTGGGTGGTTGTAGGCCAAATTGGTTGGGCCAAACCACATTAAAATTATTGTGTTTGTTTTTGCTTTCCTCTATTTTTGTGGGTGTTTGGTTTAAAGGGATATTTTTTCCCAACAATGTTGTGGTAATTATTGAAGTTTAGTCATTATTCGTTGAGAAAAGTTTGGATTCTTTTTTATGAGATTTCATTGTTAATGAATGTCCGGTTTTCATTGCTTTGGCTTGAATTCCAGTTGATTATTTCCTACACGTAAGCTACACATGTATACACTTTACGAAATTGGTTTCTTTGGATTATCATATCGTAACAATGAATCAGTTTGGAGTTTTATTTTGTTGACGTAATTGCAATGAAAATGATATTATACATACATACATACATATATCATATATGTATGTATTTATTTTATTTACTTTTGTTCGTTTGACTAATTAGTTCCTATTTTAGGATGGAAGGCGTGTTCAAGTGATAGAAAGAGACCTGACAGAACCAGATAGAATTGTTGGCGAACTGCTGCAGCCAGGAGGGTATCTTAAGTTAGTTGAATTGGGCCTCGAGGGTATGCATGAAAATTATTATGCTTCTTATTAATTAGTGAACGAACGTGGTTATTAATAGCTAGTTGATTTTGAATTGGATTTTTCTAATTTTTTTACCTAGAAAATTCAATTAATCTCGTTTGATTACAGATTGTGTTGAGGAAATTGACGCTCAGCGAGTGCTAGGGTATGCTCTCTTCAAGGATGGGAGAAATGCTAGATTGTCATATCCCTTGGAGAGATTTCATGCCGATGTTGCTGGGAGGAGCTTCCATAACGGGCGTTTTATACAGAGGATGAGAGAAAAAGCTGCTACTCTTCCCAAGTAATCTTTTTTGCTTCCTGGATTCATGATTGCATGCAAATTAGACGTTGCCCACTTACTGCAGCATTGTTTATTTTGCATTTTTTTTATGCACAAATTTTCATTTTACATTCAGTAAATGGTTACAAACTTGCAAACAATTAATCTCCTTCCGCCCCTGTAAATAATTTTTAGTGTACGGCTAGAGCAAGGAACAGTAACATCTTTGCTTGAAGAAAATGGGACAATTAGAGGGGTGCAATACAAAACTAAGGATGGTCAAGAACTAAGAGCCTATTCTCCTCTTACTATTGTATGTGATGGTTGCTTTTCAAACCTACGTCGCTCTCTTTGTAACCCAAAGGTAAGTTATCATCTTATAATTGTTATATAAATACTCAATTCTTTTTTAACAATCAGTATAAACAACAATTGTCACCGAAACACTTATCTTTTGAGCTAAATTTCTGAGTTGCATTGTCTGGTTGAATACTAAATGCAATCCTTTAATTTTGCATGTTCTTTAGTTGCTTACAATGTTCCACTAGGAGAGTAACTGTAGCATTTTTATTTTTTCAATAGGTGCATATATCCTCTTGTTTTGTGGGTTTGGTCTTAGAGAACTGTGAACTCCCATTCGCAAATCATGGGCATGTTATCCTAGCAGATCCTGCACCCATCTTGTTTTATCCAATCAGTAGCACAGAGGTTCGCTGCTTGGTCGATATACCGGGGAAAAAAGTTCCTTCCATTGCTAATGGTGAAATGGCAATTTATCTGAAGACAGTGATAGCACCACAGGTATTTGTTATTGTTGGTTGATGATTTTTTATTTGCCAACTTATGATAAAAAGCCCTGTTTCTTTGTAATTGCTCCATAAAATATAACTTTGATCCTTTTTTCATGATCAAGTATCACTCATTCACTTGCCTTCAGAACACATTACCTTGGTTTAATCAAAGAGAATGCCTGTTTCAGGTTCCACTTGAGCTTCATGATGCCTTCATAGCTACTGTTGACAAAGGCAATATCAGAACCATGCCAAACAGAAGCATGCCAGCTGATCCTCATACGATTCCTGGAGCACTTCTCATGGGTGATGCTTTCAACATGCGCCATCCTTTAACTGGTGGAGGAATGACTGTGGCATTGTCTGATATTGTTGTACTTCGAGATCTTCTCAGGCCTTTGCATGACCTTCATAACGTAGCTTCCCTCACCAAGTATCTTGAATCCTTTTACACGTTACGCAAGGTGAGTTGGCTTCTAATGCTATGACCCTATTTTAGTAACCTTAAATCTTTCACTGTTTGAATTTTTTTGTGCCATATTTCAATAGGTTAGTTGGCTTCTTATGCTATGATCCTGACTAGGTATCTAGCGCAGAGTTTTTTATTGGGTTTGTAGTAACAGAGTAAAATATGAGTCTAAGCTAGTTGCATTTTATCTTCTGTTTAATTACAACCATCACCACAGAGAATTTTTCAACAGCTTAAACATCCTAGTGACTAGAATTTTGTCGTCTTCTTCAATATTCTGAAATATTTATCTGGTGATGTTCATATTATGAAGGACTAGATTTCTAGCTTCCACCAATGACCTTAACTCCTTTTTTTCCAACCTAATTGGGCTCTAAAGTTACATATACAACAACTCTGGGATGTTAATTTCAAAATTTTTCTGTTAGCTTATTTTATGATATATGTTGCAGCCTGTGGCATCTACAATAAATACTCTGGCTGGTGCCCTTTATAAAGTATTCTCAGCTTCCCCTGATCGAGCAAGGAAGGAAATGCGCCAGGCATGTTTTGACTACTTAAGCCTTGGGAGTATTTTTTCAACTGGGCCAGTGGCTTTGCTCTCTGGTCTAAACCCGCGCCCATTAAGTCTAGTTCTTCATTTCTTTGCTGTTGCAATATACGGAGTTGGTCGCCTACTCCTACCATTTCCTTCACTTCAGCGCATGTGGATTGGAGCTCGGTTAATTTCGGTATGTATTTTCCAACCTTTATGTTGTTGATGGCTATTTTTTTTTCTTTTCTTTTTCTGCCATTTAAGTTGTTCTCCCCTTTGTTTCATATTTTCCTTCTGTTCTCTATTTATACGAACTGAATAACTGTAGAATTTATTAGACATGCTACACAAACTTTGAGCCCTTCATATATCATTATTGCTTGTAACTGTAATACTTGTTAGTTGGCAAGATAGCATCATACTTTACAAAGAAGCTAGAATATCACAAAAATCCAGCTTTTAACAACTAAAATTGGTTAATACATGTAATAACCTTGTGCTTTTGTTCTAAAAGAGATCATAAAAAAAAAATAGAAACTCTGTAACACAAGATATGTAATGCTATTCAAATTCTAATCGAAATAGGGCTCCGTTACTATACTGTAGAAAACACAAAATCTGTCTATGGTATATTGGATTTTGCCACTTTCTGCTGAACATTTTCCCCTTTCTGCAGAGTGCATCTGGTATTATTTTCCCCATAATCAAGGCAGAAGGAGTAAGGCAAATGTTCTTTCCTGCAACAGTTCCAGCATTGTATAGAGCTCCTCCCGTTGATTAACGGGTCCCATCGTAGTAGCTTCAGCTTTGTTTCACCCAAGATGAAAAGCTTGAACTACCTCATCTTTGCTTGTAATGTGATTATTGATGATTGCATTGTGCAACTATGGTAGATTAGAGACGACTAGGAACTGCTCTTTCATTGTATGAACAAAATTCTTTCGAACACGAATCATTCGTGTTGTGTAACATTGTGAAAAGAAATAGATTCAACATGTTGATTACATAGATTGCATTGGAACATTTAAAGGAATCAACATTATTTCTGTCAACAAAACACAATGGAAGCTGGAAGGAAGAAGGCACGCATTCATAAACCTACATGCAGTAAAATGGTTGTCTTAAATTGTTTTCCAGCAAAACAAACAACAAAACTTGACTATTTGAACTCCTTGGATCGAAATGAAATGAAAATGACTTGCATGTTTAACTGACTCCTTTGTTATTCAATAAAAATAGTTAAATAAAATATTTAATTAATAATTTAAGTTTAATAGCTATGACAATTTTAAATGCGATAACATAATCTTATACAAAAATAATGTAAAAAATACATGAAAATAACACAAATTAACATTTTGACAAAAACTGCATATGAATTTGACAAAACTAAAAATTTTATTTCATATTTAACTGACACGAATTGTGATACCATAATATTCTTAACTTAAATGTGTTTTATATGAAATAAAGGAACATAAATATATAAATTAGCAGATTTAAGAGTTCAAGGTTTCGAGCCTTTTTCAATTATGGCCCAAAGGAAAAGCTATTCGAAGGGCCACTGCCCCCAGAAAATCTTGAATGCGAGGTAAGGTTTTGGCAGCTTCAGGAGTTCAGGCCCGTCCAAAAGCATTGCCATCACCATCTCTTTTCCGTCTTCACTGTTGTGGAACTTTTCTCGGACTACCCGAGAAATTTAAGCTAGAAAATGGAAACATCTGCGCAGAAATAGTTTAACGAGGGCAAACAACGTAAAACGATGCGTAGATTCTCTTCCAAAACGCTTTCTCTTATGCCCAAACACTGTTATCTATCACTCTTCTCGTATCCAAAAACCCACCACTTTCACCGCATTCCCAACAACGACAGCGACGGCAGCAGGAACCTTCTCTCAACCAATTCTCAACTTCCGTTCGGTTTAGTTACCCTCGGAACCACAAAATCCGATATTAGACACGACAACGATCAACTTCCCGATGACTTTACTTCCGATGTCGAAAAAATCTACAAAATCCTCCGAAGGTTCCATACTCGAGACCCCAAGCTAAACCTCGCTTTACAACAGTCCGGCGTTGTTTTCCGCCACGGTTTAACAGAACGCGTTTTGAACCGTTGTGGCGATGCCGGTAATTTAGGTTACAAATTCTTCACTTGGGCATCGAAACGACCCGGATATCACCCAAGCTATGAAATTTACAAGGCGATGATTAAAATTTTAGGCAAAATGAGACAGTTCGGTGCCGTCTGGGCATTGATTGAAGAAATCAAAAAGGAAAATCCCCATTTCATTACGGCAGAATTGTTTGTCCTTTTGATGAGAAGGTTTGCATCTTCAAGAATGGTTAAGAAAGCCATCGAAGTGTTCGATGAAATGCCGAAGTACGGATGTCTACAAGATGACGCCGTTTTTGGTTCTCTATTAGATGCTTTATGTAAAAATGGGAATGTAAAAGAAGCAGCTTTGGTTTTTGAGGAAATGAAGGTAAGATTTAGGCCTAATTTGAAGCATTTTACTTCTTTATTATATGGTTGGTGTAAAGAAGGGAAGATTTTGGAAGCTAGACATGTGTTGGCTCAAATGAAAGAAGCTGGTTTTGAACCGGATATTGTGGTTTATAACAATTTGTTAAGTGGGTATGTTTTGGGAAACAAAATGGGAGATGCTTTTGATTTGCTGAAAGAAATGAGGAGGAAAGGAATTGACCCGAATGCAAACTCGTATACCATCGTGATTCAAGGGCTTTGTAAGGCTGATAGAATGGCAGATGCAATGATGGTTTTTGTTGAAATGGAGAAAAATGGTTGTCAAGGTGATGTTGTGGCCTATACCACTTTGATAAGTGGGTTTTGCAAGTGGGGGAAGGTTGAAAAAGCTTATGAGGTTTTGGATAGGATGAAAACAAAAGGGCTTATGCCAAATTCGTCGACTTATTTGCATATTATGTTGGCTCATGAGAAGAAGGAAGAGTTAGAAGAGTGTTTGGAGTTGATAGAGGAGATGAGGAAGATTGGTTGTGTTCCTGATGCTGGTATTTATAATGTGATTATACGATTAGCTTGTAAGTTAGAGGATGTTAAGGAAGCTGTTCGAGTTTGGAATGAGATGGAAGGAAGTGGATTTAGTCCTGGAGTTGATAGTTTTGTTGTTATGATACATGGTTTTATTGCACAAGGGTGCCTGGTTGAAGCCAGTGAGCATTTTAAAGAAATGGTAGGAAGAGGTCTTTTTTGTGTTCCTCAATATGGGGTTTTGAAGGATTTGTTGAATTCTTTGTTGAGAGCTGAGAAGCTTGAAATTGCGAAAGATGTTTGGAGTTGTATTGTTAGTAAAGGATGCGAACTTAATGTGTCTGCATGGACAATATGGATTCATGCCCTTTTCTCAAAGGGGCATGTGAAGGAGGCCTGTTCATATTGTCTGGAAATGATGGATATGGATGTAATGCCACAGCCTGATACTTTTGCAAAGCTAATGAGGGGTTTGAGGAAACTGTATAACAGGCAGATTGCGGCAGAGATTACAGAAAAGGTGAGGAAGATGGCTGCAGATAGAGAGATCACTTTTAAGATGTATAAACGACGGGGGGAGAGGGACTTGAAAGAAAAAGTAAAGGAAAAAGCAGATGGTAGAAAGAGGAGGGCCCGTCGACGTAGGTGGGGTGGGGGCCGTAGTAGAGCTGGCATTTTGTAGCTTCAATGCGGGGCCATTTGTTAAGTACTGACCCCACTCACAGAAGTATCTATTAGATTGCTTCTCTGACAGAAATGGGATTTGCATTTGTTACGGATTACAGAACTAGGGAGCCTCTGTTTCTTTCGAAGCAGTCAGCTTGTTCTGCTGCCGGTAGTTAGGAAGAACTCCATGATCGCTGCTTTTAGATGTCCAGTATTCTTTCTTGCACTTTATCACTCCTTTTTTGGTAGTGGTTCTATTTATTACATCTAGCTTTCCTTTTCTAAAAGTATTTTTTGTTCAAGACTTGGCTGGGCTGCAAGTAAATTCTCATCAGGCCTAGAATCCTTGATTGAAGTAGCTTATTTTGTGCATCTGAAATGCTTAGACATTGGTTGTTGTACCACAATGTTGTAGCTAGTTACTGTATGTAAAGATTTTTTATTTTAATTTTTTATATTGTTGTATATTTTAGGGTTTATGGAAGTAGAGAAGAATCACTGCCGATGGAGTTTACAAATCAGAAGCATAGTGCTTATATTTGGTATGCATGACATTGTTTAATGGATCTTTTATATTGTAGACCCTGGTCCTTTGGACAAACTGTTGATAGTCCTATTTATCTGGCCGAATTATGATTAAGGGCAATTGAAGCCATTATTAGGTTGAATATAGAGTAGTACTTATGTCTGAGTTTGCAAATCCAATGCCAAAAACAGTCGATAAATAGCAAATAAATCACTGCCTTCCTGGAACTAATCCTTTTTATGACAGAACCCACTGGATGGACCATAAATGAACAACTATTTAAGAGTTTATATTTGATACGCAGACAATGTATGTCTTTATACACTATCAGTCAACCACAAGCTACCAGTTCATTAATTAGCAAAGCTAAAAGTTATACAAGCCTTTAAAAATAAACATCAATAAAGTTTTCTAATTTATTTTTAAGGGTCTATGTTTTTTTAAATTTAGTTTTTTAAGGAGATGGCAGCTTGTGGTTGATTGATTGTATAAAACTACACGCTATTACTGCATTAAATATAAACTATAAACCCACAATTTAATTTTCAATAACATTCCTTCGACATGAAAGATTTTTCACATTGTTCTTAAGATGGATTATTTGGATGCAAGATGATCAAAATTCATCAATGATACTGTCTTGTGGTTTAATATTGAGTTTGGTGCCTCCTTAGCCGTCTTTATCATTATCATTCCCTAGCATTCTATATTAGCTTGGTTCCACTACTAGCACTGTTCTTCATTTGTATTACCCTTCCTTGTTTCCCTCATTTAAGCAGGATACCCTGCATAGTTTTCTTTAGTCAAGTTGAGCTGGTTTTTGTTTAATTTTATATTGTTTGACTTGTGTGTTTTCCTTCTCATATTTAGGTCCTGCCCTCAGATACTTTCTTATATGAACATATTGTGGTGTATTATGAATCTTCTCACTAGAAAAATAATCCCTTTTTGATCATCAACATTTTTTTCCGGGAACATGTAGTCATATTTACTCTACTCTCCATATTGATACAAAAGGCCGGTTTGCTGCTGAGCTCCTGCATAAATTATGTTCGTGAAACAGCCCAGCAAAGTGGCTGTGGCTTTGCAAACCCCCTTCATCAGTGTATCATTCAAGATGGAACAAAACTGTTTCTGCACATATATTCTTCCAACAAATGATGGAAGATAACTTTTTTCGTATAATTGAGATGGTTAGAAACTATGCCAAGTATATTGGATTCAGAATCATGGATGGTTGAGAACATGAGTATGTACCTAACGAAATTAATTTTTACTGCTAACTTCAGCATTAGAGGAACTCTTTTGTATTCTGCTATTCTAAAGTATGTTGTTCTTCAATACGCTAATTTTACTCTGCCCAACTTTAGCAGTTATCGTATTTGTCAAACAATGAAAACAGAATTCAAAATTCTTCCAATACACAAATCTGTAGGTTTTCCTTATGTTATGCATGATGAAATCCTTCTTCCTTTGTTTGGGTTTGTGATTTACTGTTGTTTGGTTCTTGTATGGAGATATCATTAACTTTCATGACGATGATCTGTTTCATCAAAGATCTCCTCCTGCATGGGAAAAAATAGTAGGGTCATAAATATTTTTTTTCTCCTTTGAGATTCCATGTACGAAACTTCACTAGAAATGAAGTTTATTCGACTTACTTGCAGAAGCTCTTCAATGACATCTTCCAGTGTTATAATGCCAGTAGCTTCTCCCTCTCCAGTGATCACAGGGAGTGAATCATCATTGATTTGCAGTATTTCCGAGTGGAGGTCCCTTGCCCATTTCTTGCTTTTGGAGGATGCTCTCTGCGAATTTCCATCTAAATTCTTTGACTTCTTGAGTGTTCTTTTGCTTGGTAAACACTTCCCTGGCTGATGCTTTTCACCATCAATGTCCAGCTTCACATCTCTGTCCAAGTGTTCACTGGCTTTATGCTCTGTTTTATTGTTCTGCTTTACAACGACAGCCATATGGCTGTGGCCTTTCTGAAACTCATTTAGTATGTCATACAAAGGCATTGTCTCAGGAACCCTGGCACACAACACAACAAATTAAAGAAAATCTTAATGTCAGTCAATGTGACATTGTGCTTGGTTTAGCAGATTCCAGTCTTATACATCCATCATGTTTTGGATATTTAATCAATGAAAGCTATAGATGTGTGCAATTCTGCAGCTGTACATCCACGGTCCAAGACTCGTGCATGCAGTTGGATGATTTCTTCACAATTCAGGTCAGTGCATGCAATGATTTTTTAACTGATAACTCACACCATTTAGGCATCACAAGTTTAGGTTCAAGTTAAGAAAAAACATTGCTTCAGTAATTAGGTTTGTCTCACTCATACTTCCACAAACATTATCTTATTATACATATCTTTACCATTTTTATTTGTGTATGCAACTCAGAATAAGTAAACTACCTTGGAATCCTGCGAATGGTGATGTTTTTTACAGGCACCTCATCTGCTGCTTGGATGGTTAGTAAGTTCTTCACCTAATATAACAACTAGATCATTAGTGACTGTTGATACTTTCACATTGCAAATCATTTCGATAATTTTCAAGCTCGCTGAATTGTGATAACAGTGAAATGAAATTGTAATAAATGCATAATCAATGAAAATTACCAAAATAAGTCCAATTATGTTCTCTAAACGCTCATGATAAACAGGTACCCTGCTATGCCCTTTCTCCAGAATTAACTTCAACAAATCCCTGCAGGTTCTAGGATTGCAAATAGTAGTTAATTCATCTATTAAATGCAACTTGATCTTCTATTCTTCTTTATCAAATCTCTTCTTACCTGTCCAATTTAGCTTTGATATTGATGGCAAAAGTTTCTGATATAGGAGTCATGGCGTCCATTGCTGTTTTCTCACTTAGTTCCAATGCTCCTGCTATGATCGTTGTCTCATCACGTGTCAATTCTCCACCTTTTCCAGCCTACACAAAGGTCAGAATCTGTAGCTTTGCTGCTATTATTTAATTTGACTCACTATTATGGAACTCATCTTACCTCATTACCATGCAAATCAACAAGTGTTTTCAACTCATCACGGCGGAAAAGAGCCTCGTGCCCTTGCCCCAGGAGAAGGTCTAATAGCTGATAAAACAGAAGCAGAAGTCAGACAGCTAGTTAAGTACAGAACTTAAGGTGAGAAAGAAAGCTACTGTAATGAATTTTCACCTTGCTGATTGGATATGCAACTGGAAAACAAATCCAAAGAAGAATTTGAACAAACGGAACAACTTTTGCTCCGATTGCCAAACCATACCGGGTACAGACTGCTTGGGGAACAATCTGGATTTTAAAGAGAAAATAAAGCGAAAGGTAATTGCAGAAAAATGAAAGAAGAAAAAGCTCAGAGATGTCTATAATGAGACTGAGAACCTGAAATGAAACCAACCTCACCAAACATGAGTACCAGGGTGACTGAAATAAGAATAGCACCCCAAGCTGATACCAAGCCGTCCAGAAAGATTGGAAGGGCCTGTAAATCCAATGAACTCCAGAGTTAGAAACTTCCCACTGCGAATGACAAAACCATATAGAACATGAAACTCCTCCAAGAGTTCTTACCTCCATCGCTGCAGCATTGCAGATTAATAGAGTACACAGAAGCAAATGCTGTTTTCTAACGACTGGAAGTATCTTTGCTGTCATAAACCAAGTAAAATCACAGCAAATGGAACTCGTTTAAAAAAGAAGCAATTTATAATAATAATAATAATAAGAGATAGAGAGGGTATAGCCATGTAGAAGATCATTACTGGCATATTTACTATCGCTTGGAGTTCCAGACCTGGCAAGAACTTCAAGATCAACCAGGCTCAAAGACATGAGCCCCATGGTGAGTCCAGACATCAACCCAGCAAACAACACGAGACCAGCAACTATAGCAATCCATATGAAGAACCCTGTTTCGCAGCAATGATACTCCACTGCCATTCACTTATTTTCTTTGCTCTCTTTGCGTTTACTATTTCTCTTTGTTATCTGAGAAGAATTTTTTGTGAGCTAAGAGAATATAGCCAACAAAGTTAACACTTATTCAACAGATGACAGAATAGAATTAAGATTCTACTTTTTCTTTATGGCCATGTCAAGTGTCAACCGAAACGTCTGGGATTTCACCTTTTTTTCTTCTTTTTGCTTCCTTCGAAAAGAAGGAGAGATCGAAAGGTGATTCAGACAACAATGAAGCAGGTGTTTTGCCTGTTTGGCCGTTAAAACTCCAAGTTCTTTCAAAGTTCTGTTACACCCTGCCAAGTTCTGCCTAATATTCTGTCACACATGACCGATCGCATGTATAATACCCTGGCATGCATAGTAGGAAGCCTTTTAAGTTTATATGTAGAGAATTTTTGTGAACAGTAAAAGTTGTTCGTTTATAACTTAAAAGTCACGTATTCAAGTTGTAGAAACAGTTTTTTCGTTAGAGCAAAAAGAAGATTTTGTATATATAACTATCTTTAGATATCACGGTATAAAACCCTTATGTATTTGGTTTTGCCCTGTATATAAAAAGAAGATAAAAATTCAACCCTAATCCCCGATTCCTTACCTCTTCAAGGTATTTTTTTTATATACATGAAAAAGTTGTAAATGCGAAGATCATTCTTGAGGAATAAGTATAACTTGCAAAGCCTACTTACATAACCTTTGAGGAAGCTTAAAGCCCACAGTAATGGAGGTTTGATTCTTCGCTAAAAGGGAAATGACAGTACATTAAGTCTAGGTTAACTAGAAAATCATTGTCATGACTCATTAGAAGAAAAAAATGAAAAGAAACAATAGAACCCCTTCGATTCGAGGAGCTTGCTTAGTTTCAATGGAGGGATCTGAATTTGATGCTTAGTAAGATTTGATGTTGGGTCTCGACTTATGTAAAATGCAAAGCATGGAATTTTCACAAAACCAATTTTCTTTCTAGAATAATATCTTGTCTTGCTTAAATTATAAGCTTTTCTGGTGCAAGACATCAAAGATCCACTCAGATTGTAGCCTGCCGTGCCAGCTAGGATATGCAACCAAAAAAGCAAGGTAGCTGGGAATATGACACGCAATTGGATGAAAATTGGCCAGAATATGTTCTGGACCAGTGAAAAACCAGACTTACGGATTTGATGACATTATTCTAAGAATCAGGTTAGGTCACAACTTATTGGAGGTGAACTCTCTGTAAGATGGCATCACATGTTAGTTCAGGGGAATTTGCCATCTTTGCACATATACCCAATCAACTATTCTCTGAACCCACTTCCTATTTCGAGTCCCGATTCTTGAGTTTGAACTCTCTTCTCTCGTGTTCAAATATACATAAAAACAATAATTTTTTTATCGAATAACTAAAGAAGAATTGTAACATGTTATTAAACTTAAACTTTATTTGATAAGAAAATAATATTGATCAACAATAAATATGGGTTTGTTGGAGACACTCATCACCGTTGGTCTTGAGAAGTGAGCTAAATCTGCAAAATAAGGATTGTGAGAAAGGGTGTTGAAGGAAAATTCTATTCACGCCCCCAAAAATTATTATTCACATCCTTATCTAAAAAAATTTGACTCTTCGTACCCTTTGCTTCTTCCATGACATTTTTTGTTTCGGTGAGCCATAACTCACAGGAGTTACTGCCTGGCAGCAAGCTGCCTGGGCAGCCAACAAAAATGGGAAAGAAAAAAAAAGCACCTGCAGCAAGCTGCTTGGGCAGCCATGGGGAAAAAAAAAAGCTCCCGGGAGTGAATTTTCGGGAGCTTTATCATGCTCCCGAAGCCCACACCCGGAGCTTTATGATGCTCCCGGAAGTGAACTTTCGCGAACTTGTTATGCTCCCGAAAATCCATTCCAGGAGACAAAAGATTTCAAAAAAAATTTAAAAAAAAATATTAAAAGGTTATTTATGTAATTTTGTTAAAAAATAGAGTGTGTCTAATAGTATATAGGATGTGTTTGAAATTTTTCGTGTTGAAGTTGTGGTTTTGACACTTGCTTCGACGCTCAAGTCAATGAAAGACCCAAGGGATGATAGATCAATGGGAGAGAGACATAAAGGGAGAGAGGGCTAAGAGTCCTGAGGGAGTATTGGGTTGTGTAGTTGTTAGGGAAGAAGTGTTCAAATGTCTCTTACTTTCCAAACTCTAACCCTTTTATATTTGACTGGTGTGGTGGAACTTGTCCTGGACATCTCTTCCCACGAAACTCTATGCGTTAATCAAGTGGTTTGGTGACTATTAAGGGTCAAGTGGCCTCACGCGGCAGTCAAATTATAGCAATTATGCTAGATGTCATTTCTCTAGTAGTTTTGCAAGTTGGAGTTGCAAGTAGATGATTAGGCTTGAGCTGGTAGCGATTAGATTAACCATATGGCATGTGGCCTAGGTTTGGTGATATATGTTTTGATTGATGGTGCTTGAGTCTGATTGTGGTATGATCATGTGTTTTGCATTTTTGGACTAATAACTTTATGAGTTACAAAAAAGAAAAAAAAAGAGTGAGAAAATTTGTTAATTTGTTAATTCAATGGTTAAACTATAAAATAAAAAAGTGGTTATGAAACTAAATCATTAAATTAATAAATTTTTTATTCTTATCTCTTTTTAGTATTCCTACTAAATAAAATCTTAAGTTGAAGTCTAAGCATCATCAAAGGTGTATATATAGATTAATGCCTTTAACTATTTGAAAGCAACAATCACTGCAAGATGTAGTAAAAAGTTGTAACTAATGTTGTCATGGCATTGGAAATCCTTAGGAAGCCCAACCTTGACCTTGATGGCCAGATGCTTAACTCTTCCTTATGGTCTTGGCCTCTTGGGTAAAAGGGCTACAAGCAAGTCCTTAAGATACTGGTTAATAAAACCATGGTCGGAGCCTAAAGTGCCAATGGGCTTTTAAGAGTGAATGGGGCTAGACTTCCTGAAATACAAGGTCTAATAAGCTACCTTTCGGGTTTCAACAGTTCAAAGAGGCCCGTGAAATGCGTTGCTGCTTGGGTTGGACATGGACTCGCAAACTACGAGGTGGGCTCCCAGTGTTTAGCCCCTGAAGGCTAAAACATGCCTGACCTTCTTCTCTGCTCCGAGGCAACCGTCCGATGAACCCAAAACCGGAAAAGAACACTCTTCCAAGTTCCAACCCCGGCTGAAACCAGAAGAACTCCAGTTTGCTAAGATTTTCAGAGAAATGTTAAGAATCCTGTCTTTGTCACGAACCGGTCTCAGGTCCCGGTCTCAGTCCCTCTCCCGTCAGCCTTCTCCTTCTTCATTTTCCATTCTTTCTTCACCATTCTCAACTTCAAAGCAACAAAACAAAGGCGCTGAAGACAATCAAAACACTTCAGTTTCACTTTTCAACAGGGACCCAACTGACCCACCTCGCCTCTTCGTCGTCCAGCCTCGTCTCCGTCCCCCTACTTTCCTGCAGGCCAAGCTCAACGAGGCTCTTTGTCTAGCTAATTCCCTTGAAGAACAGCGTGATGGGTACTTTGATTCTGATTTCTTCGAGAAGGATTTGCCTCCTCATGTTGTCGTCCAAAACCCTTCTCTTAAATCTTCCAAAATCCGCGCTGGTATGTACGATCTGATTGTATTTTTCCTGTTCGACTTAATTTCACTTAGGTTACATTGTAGTTGTTATTTTACTACTTACTTTTTGTTTAGGAAGTAACATGTTTTTAGACAATGTTTCAATGTTTTGTTCTTGAATTCTGTTTTGTTTATTTCTAGACACGTATTTTGGACCTGGAACTGTAGAAAACATCAGATACCATCTGAATGCTCTGGAATCCAAGGCAATGAGCTTCCTATAATTTTTCTTCTTTTGCTCTTAGTCATGAGCTTATGATTTTCATGCAACTGTGGAAGCCTTATCTATGACCATATGATTTTACTAGGACGAAGTTGATGCAGTTTTTGTCAATGCCATCCTGTCTGGAGTACAGCAACGTAATTTGGAGGCAAGTAATGGCTGCCTAATTTCTGTCTTTTGACGCTAGGGTAACTCAAGCTGCACTCCCTTGTTTGCTAAAATCTTACATGTTATTTTCAATGACAGCGAAAATGGGGCAAACCTGTATTAGATCGTGTGGGACTTATAATAGAAATATTCAATGCTCATGCACATACAAAGGAGGCGAAGTTACAGGTAACATTCCTAGCTTTACATGGATTGACATTGTATTTCAAATTTTTGTTTTTTTTTTTTCTCCTTGCAACTTATTTGCTTATTTATTTATTTATTTGTTGGGGTTGGGGGGTGGGGGGTTCACTTGATATATTGCAGGCTGAATTAGCAGCTCTTATGTACAAGAAGAGTAGGCTTGTCCGAGTACGGGGACTAGACGGACGCAGTACTTTTGGAGTTAGTGGAGACGTTGAAGTTGTTAGTGCACGAGGGTGAGGCTTGAATTTTTTGTAGAACATAATAGGACTGAATTTTAGAGCTTGTGAACAGAATAGGACTAGATTGGGATTTTGGACCATTATTCAAGTTGGTTTTGATTCTTATTATGAAGCCAAAGAGCTGCTTTAAACTAGTTCTTTCTCTCTCTGGTTATGTGTTGCTCTTGCATAAATCCTTTTTGCATTTTAACCAAGGAAAAGCACTATGAGTTGAGAACAATTCCAAGGACGCACTTTACAGGGTGCGGTTGGGTCATGCGCATAATGTTTTCATTTTGGCCAATATTCTATTTCGAAGATTGAAATGTTACCACAGTTCAAACAATTTTTGATCTCTTGCTCTCTCTGCCCCCCACACCCCCCCCCCCCCCCCCCCCCCCCCCCCCCTTCCTTTATATTCATCTGTCATGTTTGTAAATGCTTCTCATGAATAATTATCAATTTGTAGGATGGTTTTAAATATGCATAGGTATTGGTTGCAGGAGAGGAAGTGGGGGTCGAGGTTTCATCAGTGGTGCTGGAGAAACTGAACTGCAGCTTCAGCGTCGAAGGTTTGCTCTTCTTACTGATTCTTACAGATTTTTTGTTACCAACTTGTGTAAAAAAAATATTTATGAAGTTGTCTCAGATGCTTATACCCATAAGAATGTTTCATGAGTTGCATACCATGTAGCTTTATGTGCATGCTTTTGGTTGTTGTTCTTGACGTTTGAGATTTCTTTTCGATGGGCAATATCTGTTCTATTATTATTTAGCCACCACCCTTCACCCCCTTCATAACTGAATACTGTAATTCAAGATGTTTATACTTCTGGTGCTTTAATTAATTGGAGCTTAGGATATTCTGCTTTAGCATTGCCAATATATTCCTTTCTTTCTAAAACGGTGATAACTACAAAATGCGTGTTTTTAATATTGGTCTCTAGCTATCCATAATAATGATTATTTTATTCCTCCCCTCTCCTCTCACATCAAATTTTGATCTGGTTATTTGGATGTGGCATGCCTGTTTTCATTTTCTATGTATGTTGCTTTTTTATTTGTGAAAAAAAAAAAAACTAGATATTTGTTATGATTCTCTGTCATTTAATACATATTAACTTTGTGTGTGTTTATATGTTCACTGACTGAACTTATTATCAGAATCTTGGAACGGCGGAATCATTTGTTATCCCAAATTGAAGAAGTTCGCCGTACTCGAGCTGTGCAACGTGCAGCTCGTAAAAGACGAGTTGGGCTTGATGATCAAGGTTTAGCTACTGTTGCTGTTGTAGGATACACGAATGCTGTAGGTGGCCAAAATCTGACCAAGACTGCACTTTGTTGCTGCCATACAAACAAGTTAGAGATGTCTCATGTTTTTCATTTCTATCTTTTCTCTTGCTCAACATTTTCCCTACTTTTCTCAATTAACAGGGGAAATCTACATTAATCAGTGCACTGTCAGATAGTGATCTATATAGTGATGCAAGGTATATTTATTCTTTAAAACATTTGTTTGTAGAAGTTAAATTCCTTTTTATAAGAAAAATGGTGAATGTTTTTGTCTAATTCGAGGCATTGACTTTGCAGATTGTTTGCAACATTGGATGCTAGGTTAAAAAGGGTTGTTCTTCCTTCAGGGTGAGATGGTCCACATCAAATCTAATCATCTTTCTCTCAAATTTTGACACGTGAAGATGAATATTTCTTTTTAACTGTTAAAGAGAGTACAAGCTTATGTAATGTCATTGATCTTCTTATGCACATAATATTTCAGGAGGAAAGTGCTTTTTAGTGATACTGTGGGATTTATATCTGATTTGCCAGTGCAGGTAATTGAGAAATGTTCAGTATATTTGTCATTGATCCCTTTTTTTTTCTGCTATTTTTGGTCTTTATTTACCATTTTCACCAATGGAATTTGCTCTTATAGTTGGTGGAAGCATTTCATTCAACCTTGGAAGAGGTGCTGGAGGCTGACCTCCTTGTGGTATGTATGGGTAACCTCTCTCAGAGATCGATTTATCATGCAACCAAGGCTTTGCTGTTGTTTGAAGTGGTCTACTTCTAAATGAATTCTTCTTCATATGACCAAGTGTCCACAGGAAATAGTAAATACAATCAGCAAGCTCTGATGAGTAATCTTGAAACATGATTTATGTCAACTTATACAGTTATATGTATCATTAATTCAATTATGTTTTTTTAGGTACATAATTTTGTATGAAATCGACTCACAAATCAGAAAAATCACGATTTCTGTTCTTAAGATGGCTGATGGATTTTTCAAATATTTCTGCAGCACGTAATAGACTGCACTGCACCTAATCTTGATGAGCATCGGTCGACGGTGTTGCAAGTTCTTCAGCAAATTGGAGTATCAGTGGAGAAGCTCCAGAACATGATTGAAGTCTGGAACAAGGTACTTTTAACACATTCTCCTCCCTCCAAAGACAAAATTAATCAAGAAGATATATTCTAACTTTGCATTCTGCTCAGATTGATTATGAAGAAGAAATGGGTGCTGATGAATACATAGATGATGGTGAAGACAATGAGATCTGCAATTTCTCGGGAGCAGAAGATGGCAGGACTAACAATTCTTCAGAAGAAGATCATAATGCGGCAACTGAGCCATTAGATGGGAAGTCGGTTAATGTTGATGGTAATGCTGAAGCTGATAAGCCGTCACCTGGAGACCTTCAAGAGACCATGGATGACAAGCAAGGTGATTACACGGATGGCTGGCTGTTGTCAGGCGATGACTCTGAAGATGACTACTGGAATACTCTGAATGACCAGCAAACTGAGACCCCTAATAACTGGAGTGTGGAAAAAGATTCTCAATCCCAACCACAGCATGTTCCACACGTCAAAGTATCTGCCTTGACCAGGGTGGGCTTGCAAGAACTGTTGGAAATCATCGATGAACGGCTTAAGGTGCAAGATGACAAGCTGAAGTCTCAAAAAGTAGTAGAACGCAGTTTCTTCGAACAAAAATGGAGGCCCCCTCGTAAAGAGCAGGAAGAGGTAGCAGTTGAACAATGAAAACAGCAGGAAAATCATATTTTTCTTACACACCAGGTGAGCATCAACAATACCACAGTATCACTCGGATCAGATGATGAATAAGCTAGAGAAACTTCAGTTGATTCAACTTTTACTCAAGTGCAATGGAAGAACATGCTCTCTGAGGAATCTGGAATTTCTGAAGCAAGGGTTTCTGGCTGCCTACGACATATCCATACTTGGTCTCTTAAACTTTATGTTGGCACATCATACTCTGCATGCTTAATTTAGTCTATAAATTTCTTGATGCAGTTCCTTGCTTGCCATTTTGTATCATCCATCAAAGATGTGAGTCCCAAATGCCAAATCTTAGGATGTGCAGAAAGCAAAATGTTTTGACATTTTTGAGGTAGAATTGAGTTATGCTTCTTTGAGAGCAGTTTTTGGCCATACTTCTACAAACTATAGGGCATTTCAAGAATAACATTAACTTTAATATCATTGTTTAAATTTAGGATTTAAAATTTAGGATTTAAAATTTAGGGATTAAGGCGTAGTGTGTAAGAGTTTATGTTTTTCAGTCTAGTTATTTATTAGTTTTATTAATTGAGTTAAATGATTTTCAGATAATTTTAAGTTTTGTGAATTTAATATTTGATCATGATTGTAAATTTTTATGTAATGTATCATTTCAAAAGATTTAGACTTAGAGCCTAAAGCTTAACGTATGCTAACATTCGATTAAATTTTTATTGTGCATTATTTATTTATTTTTTTTGAGTAATTGTGTATTCAATTATTAAACTTTAGTTAAATTAGTTGTATCTACCATTATTGGGAAATTCTATGGTAAGGTCATAAATTTTAATCTTATTATAAGGTCAACGTAAAAAATATATGATTAAACGTAAATTTAAAATTATTAGGTATAAAAAATGTTAGACGTATCGTAAATATTTGATAATTAATTTAAAATTAATGTAAACAACATATAATTTAACATAAATCTAAAGTTATTAGGTGTAAAATATGTTAAAAATATAGTTATTAAATCGAAATACGTATCGTGAATAGAAATTTTATTTTTAAGAATCGAATATCGTATTGTATCGTAAGATACTGTAAATAATTTTAAAATTAATTATAAATAATATATACACATTTAATATAAATAAAATATAAAAAAAATATTATAAATATTAATAGGATTAAGTAAGTATATGATAAAAATAAAAAGTACGATTTTTTTCAAGCACTTAACATATTCATTAATAGTATATATTTTTAAATAATATATTTATATATTTTTAATTTTAAATTTTAAATTTTCTAACTAAAAGTTTATTTTTTTTCAATATTTCAAGATTAAATTATATAGAAAATATGTTTTTAAGTGTTTTTTAGGTTAAAAAACTATTAAAATTGCATTTTTAGCTAATTGGGTCAGATAAGATTTTTTTGGGCCTGACCCAATGTTACTATAAAGCGTATCGAAGTGAATCGGTGTATTATACGATACGTATCAATTCGCTTGTGTATCGACAGATACGCTATTGATTCACGATAAAACCGATTCTTTATATCGATACATATCGAATTTATAGTAAATAGAATCGAATCGTACGATACGTATCGAATTTATAGTGAATCGAACCGAATCGTACGATACGTATCGCGTATCGTTCGATTTTGATAACTAAGGTTAGAAGTATGTAAACACATGATAATTAACATAAACATACATTATAGCAACATTATCATGTGTTTAAATCTATTGATACTATTATTTATATTGATAATCACATTTTTACGATACGTCTAACATTTTTTATGCCTAATGACTTTAAATTTACGCTTAATCATATATTTTTTACGTTGACCTTGTAATAAGGTCAAAATTTGTGACCTTACTATAGAAATTCCCACCATTATTATCATAATATGAAAAAATATTTATCAAATTGGATTTTGGACATATAAATTACATGTACAATGGTGATTAATCTAATATATATTTACTTCGTATTTATTTCATGTTATATTTGGTTAAATAAAAAAATTATGATATTATAATTTGTTTCTACAAGGCAAATGTCAAATTAGTTTTTCAGATTTTATCCATTCATATGTAATCTTTGCTAAATTTTTTACTCGTATAATTTTATATTTGTTATATTGTCTAACCATATTGCATCGTATTATTTATTGAGTTTGTATATGATGCACCGACAGTGTATAGTTTTTATACACTGTCAATACATCAGAAGTTGACATCATCAATTTATAAATTAAAAAATATGTCAAGCCCTTAAAAGTAAATATAAATAATTTTTTTAATTTGCTCATAAAGACTTATTAATGATATGTCAATCTCTGATGTATTGATAGTGTATAAAAATTATACACTATGAGTGCATCATATATAAATGGTTGAATGCTCAAATAAGGATCTAACATTTTTGGAAATAATCGATTCAGGATCTAAACTTTTATTTTGCTCAATTCAGGATAAAACGTTTTCGATTTTGTTCAATATAGGATTTTTTCACGGGATTGAGCCACACGTGCCGTATATTAGCGTGAGCAGGTTAAAAAACAAAGGATTGAAAAAAAAAAAGCTTTTTAACCATGAAAAAAAAACAAATAAATGAAGAAAATAATAAATAAAAAGCTTTTTTTAACCGTAATTAAAAAAATATAGAAATAATTGAAAAAAAAAGTAAAAACGTAAGAGGCGTTGTTTATGTGGGTTTTTTTTTGTCGGTTAGGGTTCTCCATCGACAAGTTCAAATCTTCCAAATATTTGCCAAAATCTTGAGGAATATTTGTTCGTGAGATACGATAATAGTGATTGCGAGGTACTCTGTTGCAAAACGAAGCAATTTAAGGGGAGTTTTCTTAGCGGAAATCGTCCATAAGCCTAGCAGGTCAGTTCTTTGAATTTGTTACTTTTTTTCTTTTTGGGGGTTGTTGAAATGCTCAAATAAGGTTCAGTTTATGTTTGAGATGCACTGGTTTATTGAATTTTGTTATAAATTTAATGTTTTTATTGTTTAGGCTAACTAATTTCTTAATTTGGATATAATGCACTAATTTGCTAATTTGGTGATTTTCGATTAATTAGTTTTCTTTAGCAATGTAAAAGTGTAGGACAGATTTAGGGTTTGTGATATTGTGAATGTTGGACTAAATTTAAATGTTGATTGATTAAGAATTCTTACTTAAAATATGATTGTCATTTGGTACAGAGATGAGTTTTGAGTTGTGTACCATAAGGTTTCATTATGCAGGACAATTTTTTGGTAAAGGTCCTAGTCTAAGATACATAAATGAGATAGTTGAAGAACTGACAGTTGATCCAGATAAGGTTTGTTATTTTGATTTGTTTAGTGTTTGTGAATCTGCTGGGTTTATTAACATTAGGAGGATTTATTATTTAATGCCCGAAAAAACACTACATGATGGACTCAGGTTAGTTTGGGATGATAAAACAACACTTCATATGATAGGATGTATGACTAGTCAAGGCATTATAGATGTCTATATAGAACATGGTGTAGACGAGCCTGAAATAATTCTTCAGATATCAAGTCAAGAACCTAATGAGGCAGATAATGTGCCTGTTGAATCTGTGAATGATGATTTAGGAGGGGCTGATAATGAGGCAAATAAGGCTGATAATGAGCCAAATAGGGTTGATAGTGAGGTAGACATAAATGCAGATAATGATGTCGATAGAGATTCTGTTCATAGTGAATATTTAAGTGGTAGTGAGGATGAAGAAGAGGTTGTGGGAGAAGGGATTGAGGGAGAAGGGACTGAGGGAGAAGAGGTTGTGGGAGAAGGGATTGAGGGAGAAGGGACTGAGGGAGAAGAGGTTGTGGGAGAAGGGACTAAGGGAAAGGAGGCTATGGGGGAAGAGGCTAAGGGAAGAGGGTTTAATGTTGAGAGAGGGTCTATGAATGAAGAAGCTGGTGAAGGGGCTGAGGCAGAAGGATATCATAGTGAGTATTTTGACTCTGATGAATATGATGAGGATATTAGTGATAAGGAGGACATTGTGGATGATGCTAGTAGGAGGAGAAGTCAGTTTCCAGTCTATGATCCTAACAGCAGCATACCTATATTGAGTTAGGCATGTTGTTTGAAAATTCAAAACAGTTTAAGCATGTTGTGTCATTATTGGCTATCGACAGTAATCGAGCTATTGTTTGGGCTAAAAACCATAAGGATTTTGTGAGGGGTAAGTGTGCTCAACCTAACTGTCCTTGGGTGATATATGCATCTTTTAATAAGAAGTTGCAATCATTTCAAGTGAAGACTTATAGGAATACTCATGATTGCAACAAGGTGTATACAATCCAAGGATGAGTCAGGCCATTTTGGCTGAACTGTATACTGACAAGTTTATGAGAAACCCCTTTGTCGTAACGGCTTCGCGCTCGACGATTTTGAAAACATTTAAAAACAAAGGAGTCGCCACCAATCTTTTTTGACTATGTGTGATTGGTCACCTAAAATATTTATCTTTTTAACAAAATCTCAAAACTAATTAAGTTTTATTAAAAAGATAATTTTGGTCTGCGAAAACAAAAATTGGGTTCGGGAGTACGGTTACGCGTGGGGAAGGATTAGCACCCCCACGACACCCGTTAAAAACGGTACCATTGTAATCATGTGTTATCCTTTGGTTTTAATAAAACGGTTTTGAATTAATATTTAAAATTAATTCCTTTTATTTTGAAATCATTTTTTATTGGTATTAAGTTTAAAACATGTAAATTTTATTTTTTATTTGAAATAAGTGAAAATCTTTTGTATTGAAAATTATTTCGAAGTACCCTAATACTCTGGTAGCATTTCGGATAATTTCCTCACCTAGAGATTTCTTAAGAATCACTACTTGTGAGTTCTATAGAATCTCATCATCAGAAGATTCACACTCGCTTCAAAAATTATTATGAATGCATATGATGCAAACAGATAAAAATGATGAATGATGCAAATGAATTTTTTAATTTCTTATATGAATATTTCTTTATTTATTTTAAATAAAAATTTTTATTATTGAAAAATTGCACTAAGTATCCCAATACTCTGGTAACACTTAGTGAACTTCTCTCACCTAGGGATCAGTTAAGAAATCACTACTTGTGAGTTTCATAACATCCCATCATCGGACGAATTTCATTTATTTTAAAATTAATGTTTATTATCTTGATTCTTTTAATTATTCCTTTTTATTAAAATTTTATTATTACTTATTTAATTAATTTAACTATCATTCTTTACTTTTGGAAACTTTACTATGATTAATTTTTATTATTTTTTATTTATGTAATTCTAAAAATCCCCTTTTGTTTATTTCTCTCAATTGTTTTTATTACCTCTTTTGTTTTTATTAGTCTTCACTTAATTAAGATTTCTCTAAACACTCTTTATTTGTCAAAACTCTTTATTATATATATTTATTCATTCATTTTATTATTAATTAATTTTTAATTTTTTCTTTAAAAAAAATAAATAAATAAGCACGAAATCGGATATTGAGGAATAATACCGAATATCCCAATACTCTAGTAACATTCGACATAATTCCCCTCACCTAAAGTTTTTCGAAGAATCGCTACTTGCGAGTTCAATAAAGACTTATCATCGGGATTTCATACTTATTTTATTTTAATTTTATTGATTTATTATTTTTATGTATTTTTCATTATCATTATTACATATATATTTAAAAATAAAAAATAAAAAGTAAATAAAAAAATAAGCATGAAATCAAATATTGAGAAATAATACCAAATATCTCAATACTCTGGTAACATTCGATATAATTCCGCTCACCTAAAGTTTTTCGAAGAATCACTACTTGCGAGTTCAACGAAGACTTATCATCGGGATTTCATACTTATTTTATTTTAATTTTATTGTTATTCTTCATTTATTATTATTATTTTTTCCTTAACCCACATTTCATTTATCTAATAAAAATTTATTTTTATTTTAAAAATATGTTTTTATATATAATTTATGTATATATACATTTATATATATTTATTTATATATTCTATGTATAATATATATTCATATGTTTTAAAGCTATATTTTATATATTCATATGTATGTATTTCACACGTTTATTTACATATATTTTAAAACTATATATTTATACATTTTTTTAATATTTATTAATATATGTATTTTATAAAATTTATACACTTTAAAACTATGTATTTTACACATTTTATATTTATTCATCTTTTCTTTTAAAACTATGTGTTCATTTTATTTTATTCTATTTTATATATTGTATTATAATATTTATTTATTTATTTTTGTTTTGTTATATTTTCTATTTTATTATTGTTTTTTTTGTCATAATTAACAAATAAATGGATAAATAAAATAAAGAAAGAAAATATACCAAAACGGAGTAGGTCGCGATCGAATCAGAAACCGGGTCGGGCTGGAGCGCGGGTCTCGTGAGGAAGGAATGGAGCCGGGTCTACATGGGGGTACGCGGATCTCGGATCCGGGTCGGCGATAGGCGCGGGTCAGGCAACCAAAACGGAGCGTTTTGCTCCTCTATAAAAGGTTATATTTTTTTCCCTTCATTTCAACCGGTCTTCTCCAAAAAAAAAACCTAAAACCTCCCAAAATCCTCTCAACCCTCCTTTTACGGGTGATTTCCGACCATCGTGTGCCACCGTACGCCGATCGCCGATGAGCCTTCCGACGGCCCTAAAACACTCGTCTAACCTTCCTCTTACCGGATCTGGCTTCCGTTACACCCAAAAGTAAACCTAACCCTACGGATCTAGCCCTCTCCGAAAGCCTCTTTCCTCTGTTTGTTTTTTTTCTCTTTTTTTTTGTTTTTATCTGGTTGGATCTGGTTGTGGATGTGGTTGCTTGCCTTTTTTTGTTTTTCTTGCAGGTTTTAGGTCTAGGGTCCCTAGATCTGAGATCCTAAGGGTCTCAGTTCTAGGGTTTGGGGTTTTTTTTTTGTTAGGTTCTGGGTAGGTGATGGTGGCGGTTTGATGGTGACGGTGGCTGGGATCTGGCGATGGTAGCTTGGTGATGGTAGTGGTGAGTAGTGGCTACGGTGGTGGTTTAGGGTTTCTGTTGGTGAGGGTTTGGTGAAAGTATACGGTGGTGAATGGTGTTTGGGGTGGTCGGTTTTGGTAGTGGCGGCTTAGGGTTTTTGTGGGTGGGTTTAGTATTTCTCCGTTCTGAAAAGTCTCCAAGCCAGATCCCCAAAAAAAAAACCCCCTGAAATCCTTCTGTCCGGCTCCTTTTAACAGATTTAGGAAAACCCTCTTTTGTCTGAGGTCTCAGGGTTGATCCTTAGGTTTTTGTCATAGTCTTCCAGTTATCAAGGTATTAGTCAGAGATGGGATGGTTTGCTTGGGAAGATGAATCTGGGTGGCAGCCGAGACCTAGGGGGAAGGACTGGAACCGCCGGCGGCTGGGGCAATGGGCGAGAGACAAAAACAACAAAATATAATAATAATAATAATAATAATAATAATAATAATAATAATAATAATAATAATAATAATAATGGAAAAGATAATAATAATAATAATAATATTAAAAACAATAACAATAATATATATAATAACAAAACAAATAATAAAAGTAAAAATAAAATATATATATATATATATATATAAAAATAATAATAAAAAAAATAACAATAAAAATGAAAATTTTACTCATTTTAATGGGCCTTGAAGCCCAATGTTATATTTTGGATTTTGAGAGTCCAATTGAGTTTAAAACTATCAATTTGGACAAAATTTGGTGTCTACACCCTTCATGAAGGATTCAGATGTACAGGAGGCAGTTAAGAGTGATTATGGAACAGGTGTGAAAATTAGCATGGTTAGGAGGGCTAAGAAGTATGTGGCAGAGATGGTGATAAGTAATTATAAGGAGCAGTTTGCACATTTGTGGGATTATGCAAATGTAATTAGAGAGACTAATCCTGGTAGCACAGTGAAGATGCAAGTACATAGACAGAATCCAGACTCTCAACCTACATTTGAGAGATATTATATATGCTTTAATGCATTGAAAACTGGTTTAGAAAATGGTTGTAGATGTTTTCTAGGACTAGATGGTTGTTTTCTAAAAAGCTTGACAAAAGGGGAGTTATTATGTGCTGTTGGCAGAGATGGGAACAATCAAATGTTTCCAGTTGCATGGGCACTTGTGGAAGTTGAATGTACATCTTCATTGTTGACACATAATTTTGTCCCATTTTTGTTATTATTACCATTATTATTTTCTTTATTATCATTATTATTATTATTATTTTCTTTATTATTATTCTTATTATTACTATTATTTTTATTTTTATTTTTATTACTTTTATTATCATTATTATTTTTATTTTTATTTTCTTTGTTTTTTTGGTCTAATCTGCCATCAGTCCCCTGTCACCCATCCCATCACCACCGGCCACCAGTTCCTGTCACCATCTCTGCCAGCCCTTCCTCCCCAGGCTATCTCGTCTGCCACCACCAGCTACTCCTGCCAACCATCCCATCTTCACCAGCCCAAGGCCAAACCCAAGCCTTTTACAATCCCTTCATACTCGGCTCACCAGAGGAACCTCCGAAACGAAAACCAAACCCTTACCCGAGCCACCAACACCACCACTCGAAAACATCCAGAAAACCCCACTTCAAGCTCACGGCAACCCTCACCAAATCACTATCAACCCTCTCAGCCTTAACCAAAATCCCAAACCCCGAGCTCCCTTGCCACCCCCACTGCCTTCTTCGACCAACACAGAGCCCTTGAAACCCCTTTCCCCTACAAGAACCCTCTCACTCTTTAGCTCACGGGAGGGCCTGACAAAACCGGAACCCACCAGCAACCTCAAACAGAAAACAAAAACCTGAAAGCCCCATCGAAAAACACCACCTTGAACCACCATCACAGCTCCATCCTCACCAAGCCACCATCACAGCAAACATCATCTTCAATACCTAAAATCCCGAACAGAAACCCCCAACATCATCTTGACCATCGAGCCGTACCCGAGACCACCACCACCATCACTGAAGCCCCAAAAACACCTAACCCTAAAACCGGTCCCAAACCAAGCCCATCACTCACCATACCTGCAATAAAAAAACAAACAACAACAAAACCAGCAACCACAAGCCACAATTAAAAAATCGTCAAAAAAATAAAAAAAAAGGGGGTTTGAGTTTCGATTTCCAACAGATCTACTGGGTTAAGGGTTTTTTTAGGAGAAACGGAGCTCGGAATCGAAGAGAAGAGGCGGAGGAGATTCGGAAAGTTGAAAGCTTTCGGCCATTTGCCGGTGGCCGGCGGCGGCGGCCAGAAATCTCCTCGCCGGGAATCGCACGGGGAGAGCTTCAAAGGCTCTCTGTTTTTTTTTTTGGAGAAAGAAGGAAAAAGTGAAAAAGGAAAAAAAAAAGAGGCTTTTATAGAAGGTAAGAAGACCCGCGTGGACCCGGGACCCGACCCGAGACCAGCCGACCGGCCAGTGACACAGGATCCGCGCGTCGCCCTCGGATTAGACCCGATCCGCCGCGCTCGACCCGGAAGCATTCAAACGACTCGCGTGCCAGGCCGCCAACCCGACCCGATTCGGGCGACCCGCGATCCGGCCCGTCCGTGGTCTGTTTGGGCCTTAAGATTTGGGCCCACTTCAAGTTGCTTTTGGGCTGTTTTGAAAAGATTTCCTTTGGGTTCTTAGCCCAAACCAATTTAGGTATATATTTTTTTAATTTTAATAATTTTGGTGCTATTATTATTATTATTATTATTGTGTTTTATTTTTATTATTATTATTATTATTATTATTATTATTATTATTATTATTATTATTATTATTATTATTGTTATTGTTATTGTTATTGTTATTGTTATTATTATTATTATTATTATTGTGTTTTATTGTTATTATTATTATTATCTTAGGAAAATATGTGGATTATATATATGTTGAATAATAAATTTTGAAAGACACATGGTTAATAGATATGTTATATAAATATATATATTTTTTACAAATATAAATAAAGGAAATATGAAAACTATATATTTTTCATTTATTATATTATTTATCAATGTTAAAATTTAACAATAAAGTCCGATGATGGGATGTTACGGAAGTCACAAGTAGTGATTCCTAACTGATCCCTAGGTGAGAAGAGTCGTACTAATTGTTGCAAAAAGTATTGGAATATTTAGTATGATTTTTCAATAATTTAATTTTTTGTTAAACATAAAAATAAATAATTTTTTAAAAGAAAATAGAAAAAGGAAATAAATAATAAAATCTAAATTTAATAAATGTTCGATGATGGGATGTTACGGAAGTCACAAGTAGTGATTCCTAGCTGATCCCTAGGTGAGAAGAGTCGTACTAAATGTTGCCAAAAGTATTGGAATATTTAGTATGATTTTTCAATAATTTAAATTTTTATTAAAAATAAAAACAAATAAGTTTTTTTAAAAAACAAAGAAAAATAAATAAATAAATAAATAATGAAATTTAAGTAAAAATTGTCCGATGATGGGATGTTACGGAAGTCACAAGTAGTGATTCCTAGCTGATCTCTAGGTGCGAAGAGTCGTATTAAATGTTGCCAAAAATATTGGAATATTTAGTATGATTTTTCAATAATTTAAATTTTTATAAAAAAAGAAAATGAATAAGTTTTTTTAAAAAAACAAAGAAATATAAATAAACAAATAAATAATGAAATTTGAAATAAAATAAAATTCATTTGCATCATATATTATTTGTTTGCATCATATGCATTCATTTAATTTCCAAATAAACGTGAATCTACCGAGGATGAGAAGTCACAAGTAGTGATTCTTTAGAAATCTCTAGGTGAGGAGAATTATTTCAAATGTTGCCAAAAGTATTGGAATATTTGATTTAATTTTTCAATAAAAGGGATTCATATTTATTTTCAAAGTAAAGCTTATTTTAATTTTCGAAATGGGTGTGAGCCCTCCCGAGGATGAGATTCTGTAGAAGTCACAAGTAGTGATTCTTAAGAAATCTCTAGGTGAGGAAAATTATTTCAAATGCTGCCAAAAGTATTGGAGTATTTGATTTAATTATTCAATACAAAAAGGTTAACATTCGAAAAATAAAGTTTAACCTTTTAAAATAAAACAAAATAAATTTGCAAATAAAAAATGATTTTGAATAAAAAGATTGCAATAAAATAAGAATTATTTTTAAATATTAATTCAAGATCATTTTATTAAAACTAAAGGATAACACATGATTACTATGGTACCGTTTTCTAACGGGCGACGTGGGGGTGCTAATCCTTCCCCATGCGTAACCGTACCCCCGAACCCAAGTTTTGTTTTTGCAGACCAAAAATTATCTTTTTAATAAAACTTAATTAATTTTGAGATTTTGTTAAAAAGATAAATATTTTCAGGTGACCAATCGCACCTAGTCAAAAAGATTGGTGGCGACTCCCTTTGTTTTTTTAAACGTTTTTCAAAATCGTCGAGCGCGAAAACCGTTACGACATTCATGGAAATGGTTTATTGAACTTTTGAAGTCAGACATTAAACATCTTGGAAATGGAGTGGGCTGGACTATGATGACAGACCAGCAAAAGGTAAATTTTTTAACCTGTTCTCCTTACTTATTTATTTAATAAAATAAATGATGTTGATATTATTATTTTTATGTAGGGCCTTGACACTGCAATTGATGAGTTGCTTTCAGCTGCTGAGCACAGATTTTGTACTAGGCATGTTTATGTCAATTGGGCTAGTAGGGGACATAGGGGTTTGGAAATGAAGAAATCCTTCTGGAAGGTTGCTAAGTCCACCACTGTGAGGCAGTATGAGGAAAATTTGAATGAGTTAGCTAGAAAGAAACCTGCAGCAGCTGAAGACATATTAAGATTCCCACCTCAAAAATGGTGTAGAGCCTTCTTCAACACAGACTCTAGAATTGATTCGGTTGAGAATAATCTGTGTGAGGCTTTTAATGGGACATTGCTTGATGCAAGAAGGAAACCAATCATATCTTTGCTTGAAGACATTAGAAGGAATATTATGGCAAAAATTGTGAGAAAAAGGAAAGAGTGTAGTAAATGGAGAGACAACCTTGGTCCAAACATTTGGAAGGTGATTGAAAAGAATTCTGAAATTGCTTCTGACTGTTTTGTTCTATTTAATGGGGATGCTGGTTATGAAGTTGAGCTGAGTCAGGATAGGTTTGTTGTAAATCTTGAACATAGGAGTTGTACATGTAGGAGGTTTTCACTGTCTGTCATAAAGAAGGGCACAACAAAAGAGGTTGTCCTATGAAGGGTAACGAGGTAAATGCATTTGTCACTTCTATGTTTCATTAGAATATCATAATTAATTTTTTATGCAATTAAAGACTATAACCTAACCCCCTATCTCTTTCTGCGGCAGCAACAATCAGCTCAGCAGATGTTTGGAGAGAACTTTGACCAAGGTGACTGTACCACAGTCAATGTGGAGTTATCTGAAAATGTTGAGGTAGGTTCTGTTGAAAGGGGGAGGGGAAGGGAAAGAAAGAAACAAAGAGTGGCTGATGCTTCGGCCTCAGCCTCAGCCCCAGCCCTAGCCACTGCATCTGCCTCAGCATCTGCCTCAACTGCTACCTGCACTGCTTCAGCAACTGCCTCAGCATCTGGGTTATCTTTTGCTACTGCATCTGCATCTGCATCTATCTCTGGTAATGTTTGTGCACATGCACAAGTGCATCAAGTGCAAGGTAGAGATGCTGGCAGCTGTTTTGCAGATGGGGATGGAAGACTTTATGGCATGACCAGTGGAGGAAGTGGAAGTCCACTGTCTAAAAACAATCCAAGTAGAACCAGTGAGAGGAGGAGGGCCATTTCTGCCAACAGGCCTGCACTGGGAAAATGCTGGGAAAGGAAAACAAAAGAAGTGGAGGATCTGCTTTTAAATGTGAGTATAGTATGTTTTGGATTTTTATGTTCTGTTTTGACCTAAATGCTACCATATTTATATATATTTTTTATTAACAGCCTGGGTTGTCAAGTCAGAAGGGTATCTCCATTAGTGGTCAGAAATCCAAGGGTGAGGGCAAAAGCAAAAGCAAAAGGCAAGCTACTGAAGACATAAGTGCATGTGCTACTCAAGAGAGTCAAAATGCAGGGAAAGGAAAACAAAAGAAGAGGAGGATCTGATTTTCTGTTTAATTTTCTATTTGATTCTGTTTCTGATGTGGAAAGGAAAACAGAATATGTTTCTGTTTCAGACAAATGTTAAAGAGCAATTTAGTATAAATGATGTTTAATGAATGTTATTTGCTCTTGAACTTCATGTTAACAAGCCTTATATTTTATGAAATGAAATTAGGTATTATTCATAAATATGTGAATTATTGTAAATTCAATTGCATTTCATGTTGACATAACAAATACATAACAAATCAACCTACTCTGATTTACACATTCATATAACAAAGTTGGCAAATAACATACACATTCATATAATATTAATCATCTTGTGTACATTGACAAAAGGGTAAAAAATATACATATCATTAGCTGAAAATTTACATCCCTAAACCAAGCATACAAATTTTCTCTTCTCTTTTGCCATTCAAAATAAACATAAACATGGCTAAAACAACACATACTAACAACATAATAAACATCACTTTCCATATATTGTAATCATCTTTTTCTTTGCATTTCAATGTTAAAATACTAAGCTCCCTCTTCAACTGAAAATTTTCTTCAATAAGTTCACCTTCAATGTAATCCACAGCATTATTTTTTACTTCTGCCAATCGCTTCTTCAATTCTTTGACTTGATCATACAACATCTTTTCTCTCCTCCTCAACTCATTGATGATCTCCCTTGCTCTATCACAAAATTTGGGATCATACCATAAATGAAAACCACAAACTGTATCCTACATTCAAAATGAAAAAAATGTTATTTTTTTATACAAAATATATATGTTGTTTTATTCTCTAATATATGCAACATAATAACTTTATGACATCCTTCAATTTCATCTTGCAACTAATATGAAAATTTGCAATATGAAAATTTTATTCTCTAATATATGCAACATAATAACTTTCTGCCATCCACATCCTTCAATTTCATCTTGCAGCTAATAATATGCAACTAACATCTATATGAAAATTTGCAAACTACCGGGTACCGTGAGCATCCATAAAATCTTCTCGTTGGATTTGAACTGGTCCATGAAGTCCACCTCGGTGCCTTCAACTTGCAATGACAGAAAACAGTTTCCCCCTCATAATCAAATTCAACAGGGTAACTACTTCTAATTAGCTTAAATGATCTAACATCAAAACACCCATCTCTGGATAAACTGCAAAAATAAATTAAATCAAAACTAAATAGATAATCTGACAAAATATTAAGTCAGTTGAATTAGAAATGCTAGATGAACTGGAAATGCTAATCAAACTAAATAAATAAATTAAATCAACAATATCTAATCAAACCTTGAACTGGAAATGCTTGATGAACTCATTGAAACACCAAAAACCAGATACCCTAAAACCAACTCCCCGATAACGAACTCAGCTACCAAGAACGAACTCAGCTACCCAAGCTTTTAAGTGTCGAATTTCAAAAGGAAAATGATTTTCGGGGTTTGTACAAACAAAAACAAATGAAAGATTTTCGGTTGAAATCTAAAAAAAATCAAGAGCTGAGCAACAGAGACTGGTTTTCGAGCGAGAAGAGAAGACAGAGAGAAGAAAGCTAAGCTAAGAAAAAAGCTAAGCAATTTTTTTAATTTTTATGTTTATGTATTATATTTCTTTTTAACGTAAAAGTAATTATTTTTTCTAAGCAAAAACAGTTTTTTATTCATAAAAAAATATTAAATTTAACGCCGTTAGTATGATAACGACACGTGTGGTTCAATCCCGTGAAAAAATCTTATATTGAACAAAATCGAAAACGTTTTATCCTGAATTGAACAAAATAAAAGTTTAGATCTTGAATCGAATATTTTCGAAAATATTAGATCCTTATTTGAGCATTCAACCTATATAAATCTTTATTTAAAACTATCGAATCTAAAGATCTTAGCCTTATGCAAAATTAATTTAAAAAATGTCGAAAGCTATTAAACGGTGAAAACACCGAGTGTCCTTTTCACACTACTTGGCAAAGATACAGTGTTCGAAGAAGGAAAAACGCGAAAACGAAGGCCAAAAGGCGCACTTTCACAGATCTGAGATCCAAAATCCAAATGCCCATTTCCCATGTCTTCCCATTTCTTCATCAACGGTGAGCTTTCCCCTCTGTCTTTCTCTCTTCTTTCATCGTTACCTCCATTTTATCTCGCATTCAAAGCTTCCTCATGCTTTGGATCTGTTTTTCATTTCTCATTTTGATTCCTTGGCAATGAATTTTAATGTTTATTCTCTCTGTGAAGAAGCTAAAATTTTCTGTAAATCTGTTGTTGTTTGGTACAGTGTAAATAAAACAGGGAAGTTTTAAAAGAGATTAGCAACCAACCATGTCAAGGAGGCCAGTAACTTCGTCGCGCCGATTTGTTGACAGCGGAAACTTCTCGTTTGCTGGTGCCTTGCATTCCAAATCCGGATCTTCTCCCATTTTATCTATCGGACTTGTCGTTGTCGTATGTCTTATCTTTTTTTTTCTATAATTACTTAAATTTTTTGGTCCCTTCTTTCATAAAAGGAAATTATGTGAGATACTAAACTCTTTTCGTTAAAATAACTTTCAGGGAGCTATTCTTCTGATTGGCTATGCCTATAGTGGCTCAGGTATTCTTAATTTTGTTGGGCTTTTCTCATTTGAGTTTTCCTGCTTTGTTGTTCAGTAATCTGTATCTTATTAGTTTAATTTAATTAGTTGGCCATACTCTTCTTTTTGCGGGAATGCAGGTAAACTACGCGGTGAAGCAGTTAGTCGGATCGAAGGTAAGTTTTAATTTTATTGTATTCCTCATTGGATTTGATGTTTGTGAAGTTACTTTTTTTTATCTGATTTTATGAGCACGTTGTTTGTGATGTCTCTTTAGAACTACTTAAATACTTAGCAGATTCAGTAATTCTGTGTTTGGGAGAGTGGATTTGGATTGTCTGAGGATGAATGCGCATATTATGCGAAGATTAGTTAAGATTCAATATACCTATGTTTCTGAGAGGGTATAAGGAAGATAAATTTTATATTCTCTATTTCCTAATGTATCAGTAAGTACAGATATAAAAAAATTCCTTGCATTTGGAAATTAGTGTAACACTCATGTTTTCATGTGTTCTATTACACAATTTATGTAAATTTGGAATCTATATTCAGTTTCTCAAATTTAAGTTCCCAATTGCAACCTTGACAAGATGGAGAACAAATGCAACGTTATGCATCTCATTGTAGTCAGGCTCATGTTTCTTTGACACTTATACCATACAACAATCTATTAACAGTCACCATGAATGTTTCCTTGAGCGCTTCTTAGAGGTGGAAAAGTCAAAAGATAGGGTAGGACCCAAAAACTTAGTTTTTCCATCATTTAATTGTGGCCTGAGGATAAAAAGTGTATATCGGTGGTGTTTACATTAGGCAGATAGGGTTTGCATATCCTGTGAGAAGTGGAACATTCAAAGTGTGTGCTTATAATTAAATTATCATGCTTTGCAAAGGTTATATTTTGATTTAGTATAACATTCCATTTGTAGGTGACTATGCATGCACACTAGAAGTTCAGAGGGCAATACCTTTTTTAAAGAAGGCATATGGTGACAGCATGCACAAGGTTTTGCATGTAGGCCCTGATACCTGTTCAGTGGTCTCTAAACTTTTGAAAGAAGAGGAAACTGAAGCCTGGGGTGTGGAACCATATGACATAGAAGATGCTGAAGCGAATTGCAAGAGTCTTGTGCGCAAAGGCATCGTGCGTGTGGCAGATATCAAGTTCCCTCTTCCCTATAGGCCAAAGTCATTTTCTCTTGTTATTGTGTCAGATGCCCTTGATTACTTGTCTCCAAAATACCTGAACAGGACTCTTCCTGAGTTAGCAAGGGTGGCATCTGATGGTCTGGTTATTTTTACTGGTAATCCCCTACTCTTTTAAGTTGCATATAAATTATAAAATAAGAGTTACTTGGGCAGAGAAAGTGCTTAAGTACAGATATATTTGCCTATGAAGATAATTGTTTCATAGATGAAACAGTGTTTCTGATATAACTACAGAATTACATCTCTGTCTCTGTCTAACAATGCATCAGCAGCCTCAATGGCCTTCCAAAGAAAGTTAGTATGTTAAATCCTTTTAGCTTTCTTGGGTTCCTTTTTCTGCCATGCCTGTGGACACACCATTCAGATACCTCACACCTGCTAGCTCTAAATGTATGTGAATTATCATAATAAGGTAGATGCTAGAAATTGTTCACTATACTTGCACCTAATTATTAATCTGGAGCAGTATTAAACACTTCCCTAGAGGCTGTAGTTGCAGCCAAGGGTAATTTTTAGATAGATGTAATACATACTCTCTTGGTTTTCTTTGTCAAGCTGGGAGATCACAGCTTTTCTCCCCTCTAGATATTTTGATCCTTTCTTTTGGTTTATTTCAATTTTAACGACTTTCTTTTTGTTTTTCAGGTTACCCTGGTCATCAGAAGGCTAAAGTGGCAGAATTATCCAAATTTGGTCGGCCGGTCAGTTCTATTTACTCCTTCTAAAAAAGAAATTCTGAATTGAAGTAGGCCATAGTACATATTTTAACTTTCATTTGATCATAATTGTCACAGAGCCTTTTTATTTCAGTGAATCTTGTTTTGGGATGTTGATAGTATCATATTCCCGTTGGTTGTTCAGACAGATTTTCAGTTACAGAATAAAGAGTTGTTCTGACCAAGTATTAACTAGATTTTATTATGATTAGTTGGAACTTTAAGTAGTCTGAAATGTTCAGCAAGAAAGAGGTTCAAAAGTTTGGACTTTGGTTGCATATATGTTTCACTAAATTAGGGACTGGTGATAAATTCGAAGTTTTGACTGTCTGGTAGGACTGAAGAGAACATTAATTATAAAAGTATATGCACACACATTATTACCAAAAAGATTGGATGCAGACATCGATTATAAAAGGATATGCACACATTATTTCTGATAATATTGAATGGAGTTCATATGGTTTGTCCCCTTACTACAGTTGTGATCTTTGTTTCTGAATTATCACTTAACAATAACATAAATGTCCAGAGTTGATCTTATCACTGACACATGTTTCACTTGTGTGAAGGCTAAAATGCGGAGTTCATCTTGGTGGATTCGCTTTTTCGTCCAGACAAGTTTAGAAGAAAATGAAGCTGCCATTAAGAAGTTTGAGCAGGCTGCATCAAAGAGGTCATACCAGTCAGCTTGTCAAGTGTTCCACCTCAATCCATACCACTAATACAAGAGAAATTCATCGAGATCAAATTTTCATGAGTTCTGTCGAGGTAAGAATATATTCATATGAAGTATAGCCTTGTCAGGTAACTAAATGTGGTAAAAGAGATGTTGATTTCCAAAGGTGATATTTATTAATTTAATTGATGGGAAATTTACGGTTATATGTTTTCACATATGCATTTTTATTTTGTTTTGTTTTGTACCTGTAGAAGTCAACTAGCTTTGGTCTTACTGTTGTCATGTCAAGGTGCTCACAGCATAGCGAGACCTAATTGGCAAGTGCTAAGGTGTTTGTGAACTGGCAAATTCCTTTTATAAAAAAAAAAATAGATAGTTTTTAATTTTTATCATTTTGAGTTTGTTAGATTATTTTTAAGTTCGGTTTATTTTGTATTTAAATTATTTGAGGTGGGGTTCATGGAAAGCATCTTTAATATCGGAATAATCGATTAAACATCTGGGTAATTAGATCCATTAGGAAAGCAAAAGTTTCATATTAAAAGGAAATTGATGATGCATTTTAGGTTACACAAGGATACTGAAAATCCATAATCTGCTAACGAATCTTTGATTAAACATTTTGGACTCCTATATGGTATACAAAATCGCTGAACAGGTTCAAAGTTCATCAGCCTGACTATTCAGATAACAATGAATATATAGTTATACGTTGGGGTATTTGATTTTGAGCTCAGTGGCATGAGTCTAATGGCATTACCAGTAATCTCCGCAAGAGCATTGCCCATCCTTGAAGCAATGAAACCTATGCGTATCTCTTATGGTGATTTCCCTCCCAGCAACGGCAGAGATAATTTTGATTGCATTATGGCAGTCGCCGCATATTCTCAGGTTTTTAATCACAAGTATAGGCTCCCGATCTTTTGTTGAAAGCAGCCCGAATGCAACTGCAAGCTTCTCGCTATGGTGACCTAACCTTATCTCCTTCTCCCCCAGCTCAATCTCGTCATCCTTAACCAATGTCCATCTCAGATCTGGAACATAACCAGCTAGCCTAATCTTCCTCCCCATCTCCGCTAAGTACTCGTAAATTTCCTTGATCATCGGATGCGAAATATCTTCAGCCACAAACACATGGATTCTTTTATTGACCTCAATCCAACTACAACCTGGTTTCTTCCTTACTCCTCTGTCTCGCATAAGCTTTCTGACCATAGCTGCCTCCTCCCATTTGCCGATACTGGCGTACATATTTGCAAGCATGACATAAGGCACAGCATTTGAAGGTTCCAGTTGAAGAAGCTTGTTTGCAGCCTTTGATGCTATCTCCATGTTCCCGTGCAATTTAGAAGCACCAAGCAGTGCAGCCCAACCAATTGAGCCCGGGCTAAATGGCATACTCTCTATGAGCTTCTCAGCTTCATGTAGCTTGCCTGCTCGACCCAAAAGATCGATCATGCATGAATAGTGTTCCACTTCTGGTTCGATTCCAAATTTCTCTTTCATAATGTTGAAATACTTTTGACCCTCCTCAAGTTTTCCTGCATGAGCACATGCTGAGAGAACAGAGACAAAGGTTATGCTTGTAGGGGAAATATTTGGCTGCAGCATCTGCTCGAAAAGATGTAATGACTCCATTCCAATCCCATGTTGTGCATAACCAGCAATCATTGAATTCAAAGAGACAGTATTACGCTCTGGCATCCGATCAAATAACCGTCTTGCATCCTGAAGATTTCCACATTTCGAGTACATAGCAACCAAGGCATTATTGACTTGAATTTGATTAGGGATTTCAGATTTGATTATCAGTGCATGAATCTGTTTTCCCTGAGAAGGTGATGACAGGTAGGAGCATGCACTAATTACATTTACAAAGCTACAATCGTCAGGGCGATAACCAACATGTTGCAACTCTCGGAAACACTCTAGAGCCTCCTCAGAGAGTTCCTCATTCAATGAATACCCTGAAATCATAGTGTTCCAAAGAACCAAATCCGGATTAGAAACCTCTTCAAAAACTTTCCCACAATCTGACATTCCAGCTCCACATTTTGAATACAAATCAATCAAACCACTTCCAACATGAGCATTTTGATGAAAGCCAGTCTTAATCAACATAGCATGAAACTGAAGCCCTCCTAACAAGTCCTCTAAACTCGTAAATGCAGTTAAAACACTAGCCAAAGTAAACATATCAATAACCAATCCTCTCCTAACCATTTCCTGAAACAAAGCCAATGCTTTTGCTCCATCTTTATGCTGCCCATACGCCACGATCATGGAATTCCAGGACACCTCATCTTTACCCTCTTCCATCCCATAAAACACTCGCTTCGCCTCCTCTAAAAAACCCTCTTTGCTATAACACGAAAGCAACGCATTGTTAACTGAAGGATAAGAATCAAACCCACCAAAAACCACAAAGCAGTGCAACTGCCTGATCAAAAACACGTCATTTAAGCAAGCCGTGATCACCCCAGATAAAGTAAAGCCATCCATTTCAAAACCCAACTCTCTCATATTCTTAAACAACCCCAATGCAGGTTCAGCCCGACCACAATCTGCATAAGCAGAAATGAGAGTGTTATAAGAAACAAGGTCTGGGTGAGGAATCTGATCGAACAGTTGATGGGCAATGGCAGGGAGGGATTCCTTGGCGTAAGCAGCGATTATGCCGTTGAAAGAGAATGTGTTGGGGTCTTGGGTATGGTAAAAGGCATTGTGGGCAGCAGTTAAATGGCCACATTTGGAGTATAGGAGGATGAAGTGGTTGGAAAGGTAAGTTGAAGAAGGAATGAGAGATTTGATGTAAAGAGCGTGGAGGGATTTGCCTGTTAAAAGGTTTCTGTCGGTTATGCATGTTTTCAAAAGCTTGCGGAAGGCTTGGATGGTCCATGAGATTTGGGTCATCTAAGGAACTGTCAAAGCAAAGCGCAAAAGCTTCATTCGACATCTTCACTTCACTGCATTCAATGCAATATAGTTCGGACCAGAGAGGCAAGGCCATCATTTCCTGGGTCTTTGGAAATCACCCACTACCATTACCAATCAATTATACTTGGGCTAGAGCATCGTTTCATTACTGAGCCCAGGCACCAAAGGCTAGCTGTACATTTTCCATTTTCCTCAAAGCTCATTATTCCAAACAAAGGTTCCGACGTGCATCGGGTTTCATGTCTTCTGTAAAACATAAAAATGTTGTATCAAAATTTGCATCGTTATGTCATACATAAAAAGTTTTTTTTTGTTTTTACTAAATTCATATGCAATTTTTACTAAATTTTATTAGTTTGTATTACTTTTATGTTTTTTTTGTATTGTTTTTATGTAATATCATCGTATTTAAAATTATCGGATCTAATCATACCAAGCCAAGAAATTGGGTACCAAGCATCAAAGGTGTTTTTATTAACTTCTTTTCCAGGTACTTGGATAGAGTTTGAATCTTGCAGTTTCCACTGATGGGAGGACTTTATCGTTTATCGTTCTCGACCCAAACATGATTAATCTCAAATCGTAAAATGAACGAGAATACATGTACTTACACAAAAAAAAAGTCAGTTTTTATTAAGGGTCATGTTCAAGTAGCCTCCCCACGCTTCCCAAATCAAATGGGAAAAAGAATCGAGAAGAAAGCAACTAAATGCATCCCTCGTTTTCTCTTCACACCCAGCCAACATGGAAGTGCAATTAGTTCTTCTCATCGAAGGAAAGCATAACAAATGTAGGTAATGGCCCAAAGCTGGCCATTATGATGCATAGGAAATGGTCAATTTCAGTTCGTAAGTCGGCTTGGGTCCTTCAATTCCAAGATTGTCAATGGACCTTGATTTGTACCCCTTCATTACTATAGTTTTTTTCATTTGCTGTGACACTGCTTGATTTATCCCGTTAGTATTCCTATTTGTCAGTTCTCACTATCCCAAATCTTCATCTCAAGTTATTAATTACCACTCTACTCCGTGTATTTCGTTTCCATTCATACATACCAAGGGCACATGAACCATGTATAAACTACCTATAGTTGGTCAAATGGACATGTATTAAACTTGAGAGGAATTTAGCCTTGCTTTAACTTTGATTTCAAAATTGCTATTACATGGAACTCCTTGGTTTTCTTTCTTCTATTTATTTTCAAATATACGAATCACGTATTCATTATCGAATAATTAGATTCAAATAATATTTATAAATGAGATCTACCAAGTTATAGATACATGTAAAAGAAAATTTTATATAATTTTTTTCTATTATATATTTTCTAACATTCGAAAAAAAGTTCTAAATATATCATTAAATTCAAGTCTTGTACTAACCATTATCATTCATATTCATTACCTACAACCATACAATCACATGAAAATTTTTAATAAAGCAAAGGAAAATGACAAAGGACTAACACTTAGTACTCTTAGCTTAAAAATGATAGAAATGAGAGAGCTGGACTTCTAGTTCCAGCTTCCAGGGTTTGGTACGGCAATCTCTGTTCTCCAACTGGTTTTCATTTCAGGCCCAGCATGTATGGCATATTGAAGCGCGTAGGCCATAATACTGGGGTAACCAAATTAACAATAACTTTCAAGCTAGGCTGGAGACGAGTCTCTCTGTGGACCTCGCAATCCGGGCAAACGGCATGACTTGGTTGGGATTGTTTTAACATGAAACACTGCAGACAAATAATTAAAAACAGGCTCATAGGAAAGACTGGGGTTTTAAGGGGTCCATGGTCTATAAATTGTAAAGCAAGTGCACCAAAAATCGGAAAATGGTCTACGAACTGTAGCTTGAGCTTGAACATTCCAGCTAGTTGACTTAAATTTATTGTATATATAGATATATAATGGAATGATATATGTTAATTAGCTAGGTTGGTTTTGCCATATATCAATCATGAATTATACATTTTGAATGAAAGAGAAATGTTGCTTTTTCCAAACAAAAAAAAAAAGAAATGTTGCTTTCAAGTCATTGTTGGATATCTTTGTCGCAGGTTCAATTTGGTTGATGGAAATTAATCGTATGGGTGGTCAGATTTCAATGAGAGTGATAAGGAGAATTTGTTTATAATTATTTTTTAGGATGGTTCTCGCGGAATTTGTTTACAATCAGAGTTTAACCTAGAAATTTAGAGGTCAATTTTCATCTAAAGAATATGTATAGTATTAATTAACCTTTCTTCCCTTTGATTTATTTCAGCAATTTCTCTATTGTTACTAGTTTCTTTAATCATTGAGTATTTTCTGGTGTAATGTGCAAGGGATACTTCTTTCTTGCAGGAAGAGAATGTTTAGAAGATAGAACCTTGTTATGGGACATGGGGTCATAGTTTTGTTCTTGGGAGTACTTTGGGAGCCGTAAAGTTATGAAACAAGGATAGCTCATTAGCTTGTTGGAGATCTAAGTTAAGATAGATTCATTTTAATCTAACAAAAATCAAGAAATCTATGTATTTAATTAAGGCCAGCTGAATTAAGTATATATATTTAAATTAGTGCTAAATGTCTCAAGAATTTCTTTTACAAAAAAATTATTATCAAATGACGTGATTGTTATGAAATGAACTCGACATGTCACATTTAAAATACCTAACTTACTTACAAATACATGTTTTACAAATACGACAAACGAAATGTATCAATTATGACATTCAATTTATTAGTTGTCATATTTATCATTTTGTGAAAATTAAAAAAGAAACAAGTCTTCAAATGCACTTTCTTTTAATTTTGGTTCATTGAGTACAGTTGTTTTAGATATTGTAAGATATATAAAAAAGTTGATGTTCACTTAAACTTTCTTCATTGTAGTTTGCAGCATTCCTGGCCTGCAGCTCAAAGCACTTCTCTTTCAAAGACTTGTAAACCCAACCAAACCTAAAAAACATCAAACATCACGTCACTTTAACACTAAGGTTTTGCTAAATCTTATCAGACCAACATGGATAAGAATCGTCTAGCCGTCCTTAAACTTCAAGAAAACGAAGTTGAATTTATCTAATACTAAGTTTTCCTCTACAAATACACATTTCCATGCAAATTTGCCCTAGAATTCCTCCACGTACGTGTATATTCAGATTCAATCCTAAAAACCCGATATCCCCTTATGAAAAACCTTACATCCAACGTTGAAATTTACATAGTTTAATGTTTCCACGTCTTTTATTGTTTGATTTCTTCCAGATAAATGTTTTCCCATGTCAACCACTTTCCTCAAAGTAGGCTTTTGAAAAAGAAAACCGTAAACCTTTGATTTGTGTGTTAAAGAAAAAAGAAGAAGAAGAAGATAAAAGAGATAAAAGACTGGGTTTTCTATCATAGCCTGGTTGGAATTTACGTGTTCTGTTTATTCTTCTAAAGCTAGATTTTACTGGTATAAGTAGTAGATATGGCTTAAGTGGGTATCCATAGCTTTCGTTGACCTCTGCGCCTTCCACTATTGAATTGTATATTTCCTGCGTCAAGCATCAATGTCAGAAAAGAGAGACAAAAGGATCATTCATGAAGGTTGGAGAGGGGCCCACGTTATTGAATAAAAGGCTATAAGCAAATGGAGGATTAGTCTACGGTTGTCTCCTCGGAAGAGTGTGTCGAATGGACTAACGTGCAGCGTCATGTTACTTGTCAGCAATGGAAGGACTAGCTAAGCTAACCCTAAATTTTCCCTTGATCGAACCCTACATTCTTCATGCAGAGAGGGGGCCTGGCCTGACCCGGCCCTTGCTCCTGCCCACTGGCTCCATGTGGGGGGCATGTAAACAAGGGTTTCACATGCCCTAATAACCCTTCTCCTATAACAAACCACGTGCCTTCTTCAATTATTTTCCCCACTCAGATAAATCTAAATAAAACCCCCTTTAAAGTCCTAACATTGAAATGTATTGGAAGCTAGACATTTACATCCCAAAAGCTAGTTTGATGGATGAGGTTTTTTTTATCACATCTATAAACATATATTAAACTTTTTCCACTATCATAATCTTAATAATCTTTTCTTTACACATCGAACACATTAAATTTTAAAAGTAGTATTTTTATGCTCGAATATAAAGATGTTGATGCTATTAAACTTTCTCAATTTCAAAAATTAGTTAAATGGATATGACTTTTCTTAACATATAAACACAAATTCAGCACCTTTCACAACTCATGTGAAAACCACAATAAAAGGAAAAGTCATATGTAAATCAAATGAACGGATTTCAAAGAAATGCTAAGACAGAAGAGAAGATAAGCCAAAACTGAATGTCTTGTGCCCTTGTCAGGGGGTACTAGGTCGGGTTCATCTACAGCAAACCAATAATTTCTTGCCCTCCAAGGATCATCATTTAAAAACATAAACAGGCCTCTGATATCTACTAATGATAATACCATATATAAATATGCTTATAATCTGAGTACGTACAGTGAATATATGCACATAACCACATTACATTATTAATTTTGGGATTTCCCATCATGTCTTTGCTTGTCGTTCCATGGCCGTGCATGCTCATGTCATGTCCCTCAAGCCAAATGCTTATGAAATCGCATCAATGAGATCAGTCGTCTAGCCATTTCCAGGTCCCATTTGTTGCATTTGAAGAAGCATTGAGGGACCTTCTTCAGAGAGTATTGTCCATGATTTACAAAACAATAATTTGGGTAATTACTGTTGTTTATTATCTGGAGTTAGGAGGTTCTTTTTTTCATTTTCATATATCGCCTGCACAAGTATTGAAATTATGGTTTTCTCACAGCCATTTTCTTTAAAGAACTCTTGTCTTTATCAAGTCCCAAGTAAATTCTCTGCCATAACTTGTTACTTACGTCCAACCTCGACAATTCATTTCACATCTCAGTGAAGGGAATTAAATGTATTTAGTTATAATTTAATCCTATCCTTTGATACGACATTAATGGCTCAATCCCCAACCCACACACCTAAAACTTCCTTCCTTTTCTTTCTCCATTGCTCGAATCCCAAATTTTGACTTCGGCAACAACTCTCCACGAGTCCAATTCCATTCTACGAAGCTGTCTGATATACTGTCACTTGATTGGCCAAACCAACTCCCTCGGCTTCCATTTTTTTAATAAAATGAACTTCATTTACTCTTTTTTTTTGGGTTTAACAAGAACCTATAATCTTTTTTTTTCTCTAGTTAATTTCTAAATCCTGTGAATATTCATCTTAATGGACTCGAGTATAAGGTAATTAACTTGTTTATGTATGTAAAAAATAGAAAAGAAACAAGGGCTTTCCACGTAATGATAGTCCCTATGGTTATTTCAAAGTGGTAATTTCTCATTCAACTTCTCTCATTATCCTTGAAGACTACGTCATTACTTATGAGCTGTCCCTCACTTTTTTGATCGAATCGAATGTGCTTTTGATAAAACAAAAGAAAGAAAAGCCTTCAAATCTGCGAGCGCAGCGCCACATTACTACCACCACCCATCTCACCCACCTTGCTAGCCAATTCCCTTCACCAAATCCTTTCAGTCCCACATTTTTTAACCTGAACAAGACATTTTTAACGACTTGTTTTTACTTTTTTACGTCACCTTCCCCATGTGATCATGACAGACAAAACGCACGTAGAATTCGGGTAACTAATAAGAAAACAAAGGGCGGAACGATTGGTAAGAACTTAGAAGTTAAGCAATAATTGCTTGGATTGATATAATCTATCTCGAGCCTTGTAGCTACCCCCCATCACTTCCCAGCCTATAAGAACAAAGATTTTTAGTAAAGGGATACCCACCGATCTCCACCGTCCATGTGGTGGTTATTCCTTAATAGCTTCAATTGACATGCCCTGTACTTTGGAACCAAACTGATTGAGAATTTTGTTATATTTGGGCAAAACAATTCCAAAGACAAATGCAAGACAGGAAGGAAAGCTTGTTTCCACTTTTTCTTGTTTATTTCTTTGTTATTTATCTATATGAAGTTTTTAATGTATGATCATCAAATTATACATTAATGGATTTGAATAACCAACACATTAATGAAAACCATCTTGTGGTAATATATACTTCATTTTTTCCCATCTGCCCCACCTGATGCCTATTATGGGCTTTGAGTCTTGACTTCAATTAATGGAAATACTGTCTTGATTTTTGTAGAATATCTTGGAACCAAAAAGAAAAGAATGAAAGAATTTCATGGAAATTACGCTGGTTAAAGTAGAAAGGGATGGATTAAAGTGAGTGGCCGACAAGGGTTCGATGAGTTGGGAAGCGAAGGGAACATATGGACCACAGGACCAGAGTTCTATAGAGTCTAAGTTGGGGCAGTTGTGCTATATGTTTTCTAATAGATTTGCTGTCGGTATGGCTATTAAGTATCGAATTTTCCTCTTTCGTTTTCATTAAACATAATCATTAAAAAATTTACCCTTAATTGAAGTTTTAGTTTAATGATAAGGAAATTTTTTTTGAAATTGTGAAGTATTAAATTCAAATCTCACAATATATGAAATTAAATTTAATTTAGTTATTTATCGATTCAAAAAATATAATATGTTGAGTTTCAATATAAATTCTTTTTATCGAAAATAATCTTGAAAAAGAAAATAAATTGAACTGATTATCCCAAATGATTTTGCCCTTTAAACTAAACTTTTGAGTATAGAAAGGTGCATGTCTTTTAGACGGTGGAAAAAGTGATTACAAACAGACATTTTCCTTCTCTCTTAAATAATTAATTTATTATTTTGCAAAAAAATGATTAAATTATTAATATCTATTCTAAATAAAGCCCCTGTCTGTATGGTCAAAAGCGTCACTTAGAAGTTATTGGTTATACACTAAAAGATTGTGGCTCAGTTAATAACATAAGTTGAATTTGTGAAAAGAGTTTTCGGGTTTGACTTCTACTAAACACATATTTAGAAAAGGGTGAAAAACCTTAACTGTGACTAATCTCCGAATAAAATTAGTCTCAAATCATTAAAACGGATGAAGATATCTGTAATCTACACAAAAAAATTGTCTGTTATACTAATAATTTCTAAATTATTTTCTGGGTTGGAGAATAATACGCGGCTTATTTTAAAATTTTCCCTGCCTTATTATATATATCCCCATTTGCAAGCGACATTGCCATTACCAACAACAGCAATCAAAGTTCTCTCTTCAACGCTTTCATCCTTCCCAACAACAACTCTCGTTTTATTTACTCCCATCAATTCATTCTTTCTCTCTTTGTCATCTTGAATTTTTTTTTCTGGAAAGTTTTGCTCTAAGCATTGCTTTCAGACAGTTGGCTAAAGGCTAGCCCTAGCTTACTTACATTAGAGCTTGTTTCTGATATCAGAGGCCAAAAGAAATGGGGTTGTTGTCAAGAAAAGCCACGTGCAACACTCATGGGCAAGATTCTTCTTATTTCCTAGGATGGCAGGAATACGAGAAAAACCCCTACGATGCAGTCAAGAATCCTAGAGGAATTATTCAGATGGGTCTTGCAGAGAATCAGGTAAATGCAGTGTTGATTCTTTTCCATAATTAATATTATCTTACTATGGTGGAAAATGGAAACGGAATTTCTCGGTGTACTTTGATTTTATAGCTTAAAATGCACTGTCTTACGGTTTCTGTTTTTGCAGCTCTCCTTTGATCTTCTGGACTCTTGGTTGGAAAAAAACCCAGACGCAGGTGGTTTCAAAAGAGATGGCAAATCCATATTCAGAGAGCTTGCTCTTTTCCAAGATTATCATGGCCTCCCTACATTCAAAAAGGTAAGCTAAAAACTCCATGTCTTTATTTTATGACATAAGGATAGCTCTTGGACCCTTGGTCCACTGTTTTGTTAATATTTAATTAATAATCTTTGGGTTGGTGATTTTATTGAACAGGCATTGGTTGATTTCATGGCTGAAATCAGAGGAAAAAAAGTAACTTTTGATCCAAATCACATAGTCCTCACAGCCGGTGCAACGTCTGCCAATGAAACTCTCATGTTCTGTCTCGCTGAACAAGGCGATGCTTTTCTTCTTCCTACGCCATATTACCCAGGGTATATTTATCTTTTACTAAAATGTGAAGAAACAAATGCTTGAATGAAAATATACGTTACTAAATGATTTTTTTTTTGTTACAGATTTGATAGAGATCTCAAGTGGCGAACTGGGGTTGAAATTGTTCCAATCCAGTGTACCAGCTCTAATGGCTTCCAAATCACTGCAGCGGCCCTTGAAGAAGCTTATCAACAAGCACAAAAAAAGAACCTGAGGGTGAAAGGGGTCTTAGTCACCAACCCCTCAAATCCATTGGGCACAACAATGTTAAGAGACGAATTGGACCTACTCATTAGCTTCGTTATGGACAAAGAAATTCATTTAATTAGCGACGAAATTTACTCTGGAACTGTTTTTAGCTCTCCAGCCTTCGTCAGTGTCACGGAAGTGTTAAAAGCTAGAAACCTCGAGAACACTGAAGTCTGGGACAGAGTTCATATTGTTTACAGTCTTTCAAAGGATCTGGGTCTTCCTGGTTTTCGAGTTGGTGCAATTTACTCCAACGATCCCACTGTTGTGGCCGCCGCCACAAAAATGTCCAGCTTTGGCCTAGTATCATCCCAAACTCAATATCTTCTCTCCGCCATGCTATCCGATAAGAAATTCACAAAGGAATACATTTCCAAAAACCACAAGAGGCTTCAAAAGCGACAGAGCCAGCTGGTTTCAGGTCTGGAAAAAGCCGGCATCCGCTGCTTACAAAGCAATGCTGGGTTGTTCTGTTGGGTTGACATGAAGCATCTCTTGAGCTCCAACACGTTCGAAGCAGAAATGGAGCTTTGGAAGAAAATAGTTTACGATGTTAAACTAAACATTTCTCCTGGCTCTTCATGTCATTGCAGTGAACCAGGGTGGTTCAGAGTTTGCTTCGCTAACATGTCCGAAAACACCCTGAAACTCGCCATGCAACGGTTGAAGTCCTTCGTTAGTTCCATCACCATTGACAAGCAGAGCCACAAGGACTTGAAAAACTCAAGGAGAAAGTTCAGCACCAAATGGGTTTTCCGGCTATCGTTCCAGTCCTTCCATGATCGGGAACCAGACGAACGATAAGTCTGGTCAATTTTTTACCAGTGTGAAGTGTGAACACATTGATCGTTTTGAGACATTCTTTTTTTTCAATAATTATTTTTTTAATTATAGACAGAGGGAGCAACCGCACTCAGTTCATGTGGGATTTGAAGTGTGTTTAGTTTCACTTGTAAAATTTACATTACCACTTGTCATGAAAATCTTCTTGGATTCTTCAAAATATTATAGTAAATTATTTGCTAGTACAGATTTCATATCAATTTACATATAAACTATTACTTATAATTTTAGTAACAAGTGTATTGACATTTTTCCCGCCCTGCCTGTCGGACACGGTGACTTTGATGATCGTCAGCTGCCGACTTTTGCCTGCAGCCTTCCATTAATTGTGGCTCACCGACCTTATCATCACCATTGTAACTCTCAACGTCGTTTAAGCCGTATGAAAAGGGAATTCCGAGTTTTTGTGTTGTGGGTCAGAGCCTAAAAGAGTCAGAAAGGCATGTGTGTTGGAATTAGGGTTTCCCAAGATACATTCTTTGTTTTCTGAGAGGTTGAAACGAAGCCACGGATATTCCTATACGTATTCCAATTCTCAATCTCCAATTCTCTTCTGCTGAAAGAAAGATGCAAACAAAGCTTATAACTGTTTTAGTATTGTTTCAAAGTCGTCACCCACTACGCACGCAAGCTTTGGAAAGAAGAGTTGCTTGCAAGAAATCTTAAAGATAAAATTTGCCTTTCAACTTTCTAGGGTTTAATCAGTGCTTAGAAAGGTTAAGAGTTGACGCGGTTTTGCGGTAAACAAAAAGTCTGCTTTCATTGTTTTTTAGACTAAAGAAAGCAAAGCAAAAGCAGGTCGACAACTAGTTTGGATATCATGCTGTCGATGACTTAAGGAAAATTAGTAAGAAGAATTAGGTAAGGATAAAAGACCAGAGAAGCCTTTTTCTCTCTTTCTATACTAAAAGCGCATGGTTTTAACTTAAATTAGTTATTAAACTGGATTGAACTAGACATTATGATTTTGTATGACTTAAATTAGTAATCAAACATGTGCATTTACTCAATTATTGTCATTCTTTGTAGTTCTATGATCAAATTATTTAAAAAAACAGAGGAAGAGATAATTAATTTTCATGCATTAATTATGTTTTTATATATGAACATAGCTTAAAATTATATAATCATTTCCATCAATATCTTTAATTTTTAGATCACAATTACCCAATCAAATCATGAGAAAGATCATTTTATAAAATGATGCAATATATATATATGATGCACTGACAAAATATAGCTTTTGTATACTGTCAGTTAATCATAACATGACACCTCATTACAAGTTCTTAAAAATATATATTAATAAAGTTTTTAAATTTATTTTTAAGGACCTATATATTTTTAAACTTTGCTCATTAATGAAGTATCATGTTATGATTAACTAATCGTTAATGCATCATATATAATATCTATATATTTGTTTTCTTTTTTTTGTTAAAATATATCTCTCCAAAAAATTTTAATAACTATAATAATAATATCATTAAATAATTATTTCTCATTATTTAATCTTTGGAAAATGCTATAACTTGAAGTTGCTAACGAACACTATATCTTAAAAATTAATGTAACATGAATCATTGGTTAATAATATATAACTAAAACTAGGGCTAGTTTGGATAGACAGTAAAATTGATTTCAGTGAGATTGAAAAAGATAAAATAATATTAAAAATATATATTTTTTAATAAAATAATAAAAAATTGAAAGCAATGGTGGAAGGGTAATTTTACACTTCCACATGATTTTGTCTTTAGTGCAAATTTCAATCGCACTGAACTCAACAGCAGCCAATGGGGCTCCCAAATGCACCCCTAATTCTGCGCTTTTGTTGATAGTCTTTTAATTAAATAAATAATTATATTGAAAAGAAATAAAGAATTAATTAAAAATGCAGCTTAGTTTGAACAACCAAAATCATATTGAAAACTAATTATAGTTAGAGTGGTCCATATTTTGGTTTATGAATTCTAAGAATGTGATTTTAAACCAACATGTTATAGTAAAAAAATTATATCGGTTATTAAAATATTAATAAGAGTTTATATGTACTGCTAATGTATAAATCTTACACATTATTATCAAATTATATGATGATACTTCATTAATTAATGAATTTAATTTTTTTTAAATGAAATATTTTGAAATTTATGAATTAATAAGGTAACATATTATGATTCCCTAACATGTATAAAATTTATACAATAACAGTGCATCAAATATAAATTCTATTAATAATTATAAATAAAAAAGAAAAATATATGAATCTTATGATTAGATTGCATTTTATAGGAAATCAATTTAAGAATTTGGAATCATTGTGCTTATGATTTTATGCTATTCATTTAAGTACTAACTACTAATCAGTAATTTGATTAGTTAGATACCAATTTATATTTAGTCAAACAAATGCTTGTTGAGTCATGCGTTCACACTTTGATATTTTTTTTTTTGGTTAGACACACTTTGATTGATTAGCATGCCTAATTACTATATATATTTTATATATAGTAAAAAATATTAAGTTTCTCTCTCTCTTTTTCTCACAATAGAAAATATATTGACTAATTTAAAGTGTTTAGTTTACAATACAAAATCATAAATTATGACTAATTTAAGTGACCGTCCATTAATTTTTAGTACTAAAGTTTTTCTTTTTTACGTGTTTCCTGCGAACCAAGCAAACAATAATCAAATAAATTATCCCTTCACTCATTAACTCAGATACCAATTTGGATTTGGATTCTTTATTGTTGCTTTCGCAAAATCGATGATGTTATGATCAGTTTTATTAATTAATGTACATTTACGATCCACAACTAGTTGAATATGCACTTCCATTTTATTTATTTTGCAAAGGGAGAAAATGATTTGAATATTGTGAGAAATTTCTAAAATAGTAATCCAAAAGAATATAAATTTAATAAATTTAATTGTATATGCATATTCTATTGAGATTGAAGAGGTACGGTTCATCAAGTTTAGCACAAACACCAAACTGAGCTTTAGTCTCTCTCTTCTGCGGATCGAATCCAGTATATTGGCTTTTGCATGTGGCATGTGGGGAGAAATCTCTCATTTTGCCAACCGCTTTTCGCTCTCTAAACTAAATGATAAAACAAAACCATTATTTGCGTTACGCAATCTTTTTCAGTTACATAATATCTATATATATCATGCATATATTTATTTATTTATTTATTTTTAATTTTGAGAACGATTAATTCATATTTTTTTTGTGTAAACCATATGTATCATCATTCGTTTTAACAGTCTAAGATTAATTTTGTTCGGGATTTAGTCACAGTTAAGGTTCTTCACCCCTCTCCAAAAGTGTGTTTAGTGGAGTCGAACCCGAAAGCTCTTCTCACAAACTCAACCTGCATTGTCAACTGAGCCACAACCTATGGGTATTATTTCATACTTTTCTCTTTATAAGATCTGGTCCATGATATGCTGCAATACCGGTCGCAACTGTCCATGATCCTTACATGTGATGATGGAGGTTGGTAACCCTCAGTTCTCATAATTTAATGGTTTAGATTGAATAAAAATAGAATGAAATATATTTTAAAGAAGCAAGTGAGAATTGCAATCGATTTCATGTCCTTGTTTAATTTTGAATGCATGTGCTAGTGATAGAATAACTGGTTTTTGGTACACAAATTCTCGTGAAACTATGAGCCTAAGGACTTAAAATTTAGTTATTAGTTAGTTATTATTTTATATTAAGAATTTATGATGGATTATTAGTAATATAATGATTTCTTTTGTTGAATGTCAACATTTTTTTATTTTACTTATTCAACGAATCTGTGGTTCTGGGCAGCAGTTTAATTTTATCATAAATTTCTAATTAGTTAAGAAATTGAGGAATTAATTGTTAGGATTTGCCTTAAATCCCACATCGAAAGTATAGGAGAAGTTATAAGAGCTATTCCCTTATAAATAATGTGTCAGACTTAGTTTGTAAAGTGTCCCAAAGAGTTGTAGATACCGATAAAATAACTAGGGTTTGGGCTATTAAAGGGTGTAGTTGGGTTTTGGGATCTTTGTTAGGAGTTTGTAATTTTTCTCTCTAAAAATTGCATGGTTGGGCTTTGTTAGGAATTTACAATTTTTCTCTCTAAAATTGCATGGTTGGGCTTTGTTAGGAGTTTGCAATTTTTCTCTCTAAAAATTGCACGGTTGGGTTTGTAAGGATTTTACAATTTTTCTCTTCTAAAAATTGCACGGTTGTAATTATTTGAGTGATTGTTAGTTTGATTAGGTGGTTATAGGGCCAAACCACATTAAAATTATTGTGTTTGTTTTTGCTTGGGTGTTTGGTTTGAGGGATATTTTTCCCAACAAGTAGTATAAAGAGCTAAAAGTTCGTGATCTTGAGAGAGGATGAAAGCTATGAAGATAAAGATGAAAGCTATGAAGATAAAGATGAAAGTTATGAAGATGAAGAAGATGAAGATGAAGATGAAGATGAAAGCTATGTTTGAAGATGAAGATGAAGATAAAGATAAAGATGATGATGATGATGATGATGATTTGGAACAAGATGAACATGATGAGTTTGATGATGATGATTGGAACAAGATGACTAGCATGATAGCGATGACAATGGTGGAGTTACTCTTCAGTTTGAGAATGGTCTGCATGTTGTCGAGCAGTTTGTGGAGTTTGGGGATTCAAGTCAAGGGAAGATTTGTTAGGATTTGCCTTGAATCCCACATCGAAAGTATAGGAGAAGTTATAAGGGCTATTCCCTTATAAATAAAGTGTTAGGCTTGGTTTGTAAAATATCCCAAATAGTTGTAGGCACCGATAGAATAGCTAGGGTTTGGGCTATTAAAAGGTGTAGTTGAGCTTTGGGATCTTTGTTAGGAGTTTGCAATTTTTCTCTCTAAAAATTGCATGGTTGGGCTTTGTTAGGAGTTTACAATTTTTCTCTCTAAAAATTGCATAGGTGGGCTTTGTTAGAAGTTTGCAATTTTTCTCTCTAAAAATTGCACGATTGGGTTTGTAAGGAGTTTGTAATTTTTCTCTTCTAAAAATTGCACAGTTGTAGTTGTTTGATTGTTATTAGTTTGGTTGGATAGTTGTAGGCCAAATTGATTGGGCCAAACCACATTATTAAATATTGTGTTTGTTTTTACTTTCCTCTGTTTTTGTGGGTGTTTGGTTTGAGGGATATTTTTCCCAACATTAATTAACTCATGTGAAAGTAATTTATTTTGTAATATGGTCAAAAGTAATTTTTAAGTTTTGTGAAGATCTACTTTTTTTGGAGTTTAGTATAAATAATTCATACAACCACTCTTAAAAGACGATATTTCAAATTTGTCTCCTACAATTCTCTCTTATTTTTAAGTTTTTGCTTCTTTTGTATAAAAAATCTAATTTTTTTCTCAAACAAATATTAAAGATGCATTATTCAACATCCTCTTAATGTATTCAAAATATTACTATTAAAATATTTTTCACAAAAATTGAATTTGAATTGATAAAAAATTCTTCCTTTTAGCAATTAAATTAAATATAATTATTTTATACACCACAAGTAAAATTTTTTTACTTCATAAGCAAGTTAGAATCATGACACATATCTTATTTTATTTTTTTTTTATTTTTTTAATATTTTATAAGACATGTTTTATGATCTTAACACCACTTGTAAAATAAAAAAAATTTACTGACGATATATGAAATAATTATTTTTAAATTAAACTCTTGCGGATAATGTAAAATGTTTAAGTGACCCTTTGGGCGAGGAAATTATAGAGGCAAGAAAGGTGAATAAAGCAGTTTTGTAAGGCCCGGAAACAGCTAATTAATTGGCTTTTCATGCAGACATTGAAAGGGAAAAATATGAAGAGACATGAAAACATTGATTAAGAATGCTTTGTCTCCACAACCTCTACAGCAATATCAAAATTAGACTTTAATCACCCACACCTATACACTAATGTCTAAACATAACAAAGATTATATGAACATTGACAAGAAAGAAAGAAAGAAAAATGATGTGATTTTATCCAAATGTTAGTTAATTAAGTCAGCAATTAACATTAAAAACGAAACAAAAACCCATCGGATTTAAATTTTTTTCTTGTTCAATTTTCACTGCAATTTGGGAAGTTCTATAGATAGGTATCCGCGGGGCAAATGGTAAAGAGGTGACATGGCTAAATTTGATTACGTGGGTATGGGGGTCATGTGGGTTTCACATGAGCAATGGCAGAGCAGCACATGCAAAAGCCCAATGGGAACATAGAAACCACCTGCTCTGCACCATCCACAGTATATATTTAGCATTAATGCTTACAATATTGCAAAATTAAGTGACAGAGGCAGAGGGAGTAGTTTTTTATCATAAAGTTTAAGAATAAGAAGATTATTTTATTTTTAAAGTTGGAGTAAATCGTTAATTTATTATTAAAATTTATGAATTTATTACATTTTTACTTGAAGATTTGTTAAATTTATAAATCACTTATTAACAAAAGACTAAAATTTTATATCTAAATATTCAAATTTTAATCATTTACGTGAATCGAAACGGCGAAGAGTAATGCCTTGAACCTTTCAAATTGGCAAAGTGAAGGGAGCAGGCAACCTGGTGTGCATAATGCACCTGCACAGGCTCATGGATACATAGGGGGCCCAATTGAACATGGCTCACTGCTCTCCCTTTCAGTGCTCATGCAAATGCAACCCTCCCTTCTAAGTTCTAACCCACTTGGCCACTTCCCAACCCCATAAAAGAATTAAAAAGGAGAACTTTAGAATCCCGATTTTGGGTCCCATCAATCAAGGGGGCCTCTATATGTAGATTGCTGTTCTTGTTCTGGGGAATTTATTTTTGGTTTGAATGATTGAGCAATAAGGGGTTTTCTTCTCATTGCTTTTGTCTTTATTTATGTCCATAATGGAAGAATATAAGAAAGCTTTTGATCATGAAAACGCCTGACCCATACATATTAACCTAACTATATTATCTATAAATGCAAGTCTTAATTAATCAGTTTCAGATTTTCTTTTATAAAATCAATAGAGTATTTTTCATATTTTATTTGAATTTAACTTTTTTTTATGATTTTAAGAATTTATATTTCACAAATCACAAAAATTGAGTTTTGATTAATAAGAAAGAGATTTTTCCCTTATCAACCACAATAATCTTCGTTGATAATTTTATATTACGTTGATACACACATATAAAAGTATTTATGAAAACAAATTAAATATTTGTAGTGTGTGTGTATATATATATATATATATATATATATATATATGAAATCCTATGTATAAAACAATAATTAGGGGAATAACATATTTTGCATATGTAAAAAAATAAATTATTTACAAAAAGGTTATATATTATGGTAGTGAACAATCTCTCATCATGACTTGCACTGTGATCATGAGTGCTGAATATCATATACAAAAATAATTGTATAATATATGGGTTCGATTTTTATTTATTCTAGTGCAATTTTTAATTTCACAAAATCATCTTTTAATTTGATCCATATAAAATTTAAAAGTTTCATTGGCTGTAATGACGAAATAATTCATAATATATATATATATATATTAATATTAACGTTTACTACCTACCATCCAATGAAATTTTGCTAGACGACATCATCTTCAAGTTAAAACAATGAAAAGCTCTCAATTTTTTTTTTTAATAAAAGACATTTACTACAAGATTTTAAAAGAGATATAAAGAATCAGTTGGATGTCTAGCATTAATGAATACAGAACACCTTAATCAATTAACAGATAGATTATAAGCCTGATGGATTAGCTAACATTGTTGCCATGAATATGTTATTCATCCCTATCGAGGTTTCAGTTTTAGGTTTCCTACTTTCCTTCCATATATCTTATTTCATAAACTATATTCGGTGCCAAAAACCAAAAGAACTAATAATTTTCTTTTCAAGTCGACAAAGTTTTCTTTTTAAACCCATACGTTTCCAGGATGGAGAGAAGAGACGGTGCCTTTTTTACACACGGGCGTTTTGTCTGGGAAAGTATGCCTTCATGTTTGGTTCTGAATGAACAACCAAGAACCTTTTTCAAAAGTTGGCTCTCATTGCTTAAGATCTTGCCTTGATTTTAACGAACATCAGCACTTCTAATAATTCAACCAAGCAAGCATATGCCAGTCAGAGTTTGCTACAATAATATTACTAGCTAACAGACTTCTTCTCAGCTTGATATCCTGTTTCGGACTGCGTTCAGATTTCAGAAACAAAGTCAAGGCAGAAGAGAGTATTTACATGAGGCTTGCAACTAGCTATATTATATTATAATCTGTTGAGTTCATCCTGAGAAAACAGTTCATTAAACTGGGTTGATGCAATTGGCTAATTGTTATTAATTTGCATGGGATATTTCCAGGTAATTAACTGCAGCTCAGCACAGCCAGGATGGTGTCCAATTGCTTTCTGTAAAATTTCAGGAATTCTGCTGATTGAGTGACATCTATTTTGAAACTTGCATTCCTTTCTCCCAACATTTAGATCTACCTTTTGTATCAAAAAGTGGAGAGGTATCCCTTATATCCCGCTTATCATCATGGTCTGTGGCCTTAATTCTTGTTCTTACTTGCTTGCTTTATGAAAATTTGCAACCAAGCCTAGCCAGTAAAGGTTGCTTGCATGTGGGGACTCTGGCAAATCAGAAGAGTCTTTACCCCACTCATTTATGATCTTTTCAGGGAAAACTTCTCGATGCTACTCACTTGTAGTTGTATTTGAATCAAACTTTTCCAGAATGAACTTCTGCCCATCTTACTATCCATGGAATTGAAATTTACTTGTAATAGAACTAAAAAGGATTAACTAATTTATGATGATGGCCCCTAACTTCTAAGTTTTATGAATATGTTAAGGTTATTTCATGACATATCCTGCATTAATCCTGTATGTCTAAATTAGTAATTTAGTGGTACAGTCTAACACTTGTTGAAGAATTAGGTTCAAATTTCCTTGTCCCCTTCGAATCATCATTCTGTTTTTTTTTTTGTTTGTTTGCTATGATTAGTCAGAAATCCGGCCTGAAACATGTCGCTGCATTGTTCTTTGTATCAAACGAGAACCCCACTTGGCCACCACAATCTAAATATTGAATCCTACAGTTGTCTGGGCCCGGTTGACTTTTGGCATGAGATTTGGGGCCCAAAACTAGATTATACAGCGTGATTCACGCATGCTATAACCGTAAGCATTCACCCAAAAATTTTTTCCTCCATGGATAAATCTAAATTGGACAATTTGGTGTATAAAATCTGTATTCTTATTACGTAAAATCATATTCATATTATATAAAATACCAAAATTTAGTGTTATATAAGTATTTATTTGTATTAATTTCGTGTTATTTTTATAATTTTATCGTATTTAAGATTTTCAGGCTAAATCTCTAATGGAGCCAACAAATAGATGCTGAATAACTTGAAGGTGCAAACGAGTATGAGAATCAGAAACTGCCTTACTAATGGGCCACCAGGAATTGTCCCGTCCCAAAGGTTTAGAACTGCAGTTAACGAACTGGCCAATACTTTGGGCTGTTGTCTACAAACTCACGCGAGTGATTTGGGTCACAAAATATTCCCTGGGCCTATTATCAAAATCTCAATCAGGCTTTCAAGCGAAGTTCCAAACTTGCTTTTAAAAAATTAGTCGGTCCCTCAAAAAAATAAAATAAAAAATAAAAAATTAGTCGGTCCCTTTCTATGGTATCGTTGCTTGGCTTAAGCTCTGCAGCAAGAAAATGATCCGTTGAACCCGAAGAAGATCAGATTCCGGGATTTGATGATGCATTTGTTTTTGTTCTTTCGGGTCCTTTTGTAACCATGTGACTGGAATATTTCCTTTCTTTTTACCTTCGGGACTAACAACGAGGCTCTGACATCTACTCCTACGATAACTTTAATGCAAAACAACATTTGGTGGCTTAAATTCAGACACAAAACACCCATGCCATTAGAACAACAATATATATTTGCCCTAGCTAGTATATTCATTCAGATACTGCCAATTTAGACAGAAATTTTAATTATTCTTTATTTTTTAGTGTAAAGAAAACTTCCAATATCGAGAAATACAGATGTTAAATTTTGATGCTCAAACTTGTAGAATTTTCCTATGTTAAAGATAAGAACATAACCACTTGAATTAACATTAACGCTAAGATAGAATTTTAGGTGTTTTTATTTATGAGTTTATATATAATGCACTGACAGTGTATAGTTTCTATACACTGTCAATGCATTAGAGGTTGACACCTCATGAATGACTCTTATGGGCAAATTTAAAAAATTTATTTATATTTGCATATAAGGGTCTATTGATGAAGTGTCAACTTCTAATGCATTGACAATGTATAGAAACTATACACTGTCAGTGCATTGACAGTGTATAAAAACTATACACTGTCAGTGCATCATATATAAATCATTTATTTATTCCATCAACTGTCACCATCTTTTTACACTGCCGTATAGATTACAACAATCTGCCAACTTCTTCTTCATGGAAAAAGAATAAACAGAGACATCCATTTTCACAAGGAAACAATCAAATTTCTTCAATCTAATGGAAACGAGTTGGCTAACTTTGAAGATCAGAGCAATTGGGATTTTAAAAAATTTTCTATACTATATTATTCTCATGTTAGTGAGTGGCTATCACTAAATATACTATATAATATGCAAGTGGGATTGATTAATTTATTGGATTTTAATGCAAATTAAAAAAAAAGCATGAAAGAATGTCGTCGGCAGGCTTTTGTCGCGGCTTGGGTGACCTTAAGCCTTCAATCAAGGTTATGGTCATGGGATTGACAGAATGTGCCATTCAAAATTATACTTAAAATTTTGGTGGTATTCTTGGAGATTGTTTCTGTTTTGCTTCTTGTTCTAAAGGATTATTCCTTACACTTTACCAAAATTATTTTGTTAGTTGTAATCTTTGGCACTTACCCACTTTCTGCATACACACCAATTTGCAGCAGACTCTAAGCATTCATACTGTAGAGGTATTTGAGGACTAAATCATTAAGCGAGTGCTAATATATAATATTGAAAAACACGCACATACACAAATATATATATTATAATTTTTTGATTGAGTGATTAATAAAAATAGATGTGGCATATTGTAAAGCTTGAATTGAAGTCGAATAATCTCAATCTGTCTAAAAATTTTGCTGATAGTGTATTAAATAATAATTCATATAACTATATTAGAGTCTTTAGGTGTTATATTATCTGTAATTCAAACACTTGTGTAATATACATACATACATACATATACACACACATACGTATGTATATTCTCATTCCTTGATGTCACTGCTTACATTTGTAATATCATTAATTTTATTAACACAAACTTTTTTGACTAAGATAGAGATAATTAAGTATAAGTTACCTCAGGCTCAGTCAAAAGGGCCAAAGGGAATAAGGAAGCTTCCTGGAAATTACACACATAGAGGGCACTTATTAATTTCTTTGGTTTTTGAGTTATTCTGTTTATTAAATTATGTTCAATTCTTGCATTCAAAGTAACCCTTGATTATAGTATAATTAAGAATTGATGATGTTTGGATGAGAATTCTGGCTGTCCATTTCAATAATTCTGTCCTATGTATTTGTGGTTATGCGCTAGATAAAATGTACAAGAAATTAATTATTTAATATTATCTACTCATGGATTACCACAATCTACTCCTTTTGTTTTACAATTTACATTTGTTATGTCGTTGTTGTTGTGATTTTTTGGAACATTTACATATTGACTATTGTTTTTTATTAGCAATTTTTAAGTCGTCCATTTATAATTAGTCCTGCTCCTCGAGAGAGAGCAATAACTAGCTAATTAAAATTTCTCCAAATTGCAAATGTGACCAACTAATTAATGAATGCATGACTCCATAATAAAAAATTTTATATTTTACTCTACAATTTTATCTTAATTATAGTTTGAATTGATAAAATATTATTGTAATAATCCAATTGACATACTTACAAAATACATTATTACACTGATTTTTTCACAAAAAAAAAAAAAAAACTGCTGCTAAGAAATAAAATGAAAAAGTCATACCGAAAATTGTTTTTTAAAACGATTGCAATAATTAAATTGATTAAACCTCGTATTCAAATGCATTAATCCATTGTTCATACCTAGAATTCTACAATAATACTAATCCTTATGGGTTGTAATCGGAATCAAAGGACATGTCATCCTATTATTATTATTATTATTATTATTATTATTATTATTATTATTATTATTATTATTATTATTGACTTGTTGGTTAGATCTAGTAATTTTTGGCAAGAATAATTATTTCATACACTGTTAGTGAAATATTTTTATTCCACAAGCAGTGTTAAGATCATGACACGTGTCTTATTTTATTTATTTTTATTTTTTAATATTTTTATAGGACACGTGTCACGATCCTAACACTGCTTATGAAATAAAAATATTATACTGACAGTATATAGAATAATTATCCTTTTGGCAAAGATTAAATTCAACTTATATCAACAGGCATCCTTGTCAAAGTTTATTAGGCTTGAGTTGTTTTACACAAATACTATGAACACGGGTAATCACTCTTTCATTTCATTAATCTTATCATTCATTTCGCATCATTTGAAGCACCTTATGATTAAAAGATAATTATTCTATACACCACAAGTGAAATTTATTTTATTTCACAAGCAAAACACATGTTTTAGTTTAAAGAATATGTATCATCATTCTAACTCTGCTTGTGAAAGTCAAAAAACTCTACTGACGGTGTATAAGATATTGATCCATGATTAAATAATACAGATATCAATGTTTTGGTGGAAAAATAAGATTTAGATGGAAACAACTCAACATGTTGACATACATAGCAAGCAAGCGACATTTAGCTTAAAAAACAAACAAGCTTTGAACGGTTTTGCACTGAATATGATTGATTTGAGAGTTAGCCTTTGCAAATAAACTTCAAGATTTTCTTCATATATGGACAAAATTAACTAACAGTTCCTTCGAATTTTGTCAACCAATTCTAATTTAAAATGAAAAAAAGTTATTATAATCTTGGCCTACCCACAAAATCAAGAGGAAAGTCGGAAAGTCAAGATAAAGGTAAACTAAACAATTTCATCCAATTTGCAACAGCTACGTGTAAAATCGGCTATCAATTGATTGGGTCGGTCCGGTTTTGACCTCAAAGTAAGCACATAGTCTTTGATAATTAAAGATTAACTTAACTCATGTTCGCAGTATTATAGTTTGTGAACAATGAATAATTCAAATAATGCCTGGTCCTGTGGAAAGGAGTAAGTAGGTTTATCTTTAGTTTTAATGGGTTTTTTCTCAACTTCGTGTTGGTAGGTTTCTAAAAATTCACGACTTTCATTAATTAGATACCTTTTTTTCAACGTAAGAAGAAATTTTTATTAAAGGATTATTATTCAATATTCTCTTAATATAATTTTTAAGTTTTACAGGTAAGATTAATATAATAACATTTATTTTTTATTTTTTAATATTTTTTAAAAAATATATGTTACCATCTTGATTTTGCTAATAATGTAAAAATTATATTAACATAGCATTGAATAATAATATTTAATCAAATATCAAATGAAGAGATGAACCACAAGTTGTTAAAACATACGGCAGTGTGTTTTGTTGAATGAGTACAAAGAACCCAAGAAAAGAGGAAAATAAAAGAAAATTCCATCTACAATTAATGATATTTGAAAGTGATGCATGATTGACTTTGCAAATACTTGAAATCTTTTAATGCTGCCAAGACTACAAAGAGCCAGGTCAATTTTGTTTAGCCCAGTGCGACTCTTTTATTTCCTTTTGACTTTCATAGACTCATAATCACAAATTTATGGTTTCATTTTCATCGCACTTAATCATTTGTGTATATTATTTATATTTATGTTATGTAAAATAAAAAAAATTGTTAAAATTAGTTTCAACATATCAAATATAATTTTTTTTAATTTTTATTATATTTATATATAATTTTTATCAAATTTTAACACATATCACATTAATATCTTTTATTTATATCATTTTTTATTATATTATCATCTTACATTTAGAGTTGTAAAATGTAGTTTTGTTTCTTTTCCCCCAGCTACCATTTCTCTTTCCTCCTAAAATGAGCTGCATGCGGACTCATCACCAATTAACATAATTATATATATATATATATATATATAAGTAGAGATCCACTTATACATGTGTAAAACAAATTTGTTTTAGACAGTTTTATATTTTCATATAAGATTAATATTTTTGCAAACCAACCGTTTGATTTACCAACCTACTCATATTTATTATGTATGTAAATTTTTGAATCAATCTGTTATTTCTATCATTTTATTCGAGAATAGTATTTTTTTCAATATATATAATGTTTGAAATTTTATTTTATAAAATAAATAGTTAAACGTATTCGATTAATTTGAAATTTGGTATGCATGATCTATGTAAATAGAACATAAAATTTAACGGTCGGATTAAAAAATTATAAATCATATAAAAAGATATGAAAGTGTGTAAAATTAAATTTATTTTGTACATATATAATTGAATCTCTTTTATATATATATTTATAGACTATGGAGTATCGGCCGCCATACAAATATATTATATTTGTAAAAGATAAAACATTGATTGTTGTACGAAAAAGATGAGCTTTATGATTTTGCTCCCAACAAGAGGAAATAATGCAACCCGTTGCCATTTTTCACTAGGATCAAAAGAGAGAAATCAAGTAATGCAACATGAAAACAGTACTTATATATTCAGTAGGGGAAAAAGCTAGCTAGCCAGAGATATAGCATTTTATAAATGCAAAATGAACGTCCTCCATGAACATTGTGCGTAGCATCTCATTTCTCAACTACGTAATCTGCCTTGAGGATTCGAACAGAGACATGTTTCAAATGTTTATAATCTTTTTATAGTGGTAGTAACTGTTTTGGAAATAAATAATCCTTTTTGATGCATCAGAGAGATAAGGAGAGAGCAACATTACTTGAAACTGTGGCTGTGAGAATCTATTTATGTTTAAAATAAGGTGCATTATTATTTTCCATTTTGTTTCTTTCTTATTAATTAAATCCATGCCATAAATCAAGGAGTGCAGGAACTCATGGGATTTGCCTGAAAAGTGAAAACAAAAATATAATATTAAATCTTGAAGCTATGGGGTAAGAAAGATTCTTCCTAAGTACAAACTATTACAAGTATTATCAAATTTTATTGTATCTATTTCTTTTAGATGATAGATAATTTTAAAGATGCACTCTTTCAAATTAATTCCGAACATTCAATATTTAACTCTTGAAATATTTTTAAATGATTGAATCGTGATTGATGAAAAAGCATTTATGAGAACTAACCTTAAGGGTATATAATTTGATAGAATATAAGAAATTTTGATGGAGAAGATCACCAAGAGTGATTAGTTCAGCTGTGTATTTTACATTTAACCACCAAGAAAACTAAGTAAAAATCCAAGAGCTAGCAAAGGCAGGGGTTTTATTGAGATAGGACCATGGATATTCAGTTATAATCAAGCAGATATTACTCGATCGATTCACCAGACAGAAAAATAGTGTAGAAAGTACTACTGCTGGGTAACTTCGCCTTGTTTCTAGTTGGAAGGACGACATGACATGGATTGATAACATGTGCGTTCAGAGCTATTTTAATTGCAGACATGAAGATAACATAGAAGGATGCAGCCACAGTCATTCAGTCAGTCAGATCCCCAATCTGCTAGAGCCTAGGAAGTTGTGGCCAAAACGTCAAAGCACCTTTACAACTTCACTACTGTGCCTTTTCATGATTGCCTTAGAGGGCCTCTCTATAGCAGATGCAATTTAATCCATGTGTTACAAAGAAAAAATAAAAGGTGTACTTTTGCATTGTGATTAAGAAATACAGCCAAAGTTCATCAGAATGTGCTGATCCAGGAGACCAGAATTTAATAATTGCATATCATTGAAGTTCTAAATGCAAAGCGGATCTGGAATCGACTGCTGTCATTTTAAGAACTTGTAATGGATTTAGATTCCACATTCACCATCATTTAATAAAGCAAACAAGTCTAAAATTTATTAGTTAAAAGCAAAAGAGAATGAAAAAAGAAAAGCTGTTTATAGTAATCAATCATAGTTAATTAACTAATTTTGAGAATTAGATTAAAGGAAATGGGAAAATTATAAAAGTGGAACTAAAAAACAAAACAATCTCTGCATGAATTCATTTCTGAAATTCTCTGGCACTGAATTAAGATCCTAGTTGGTACAAATTTACACCACCCTGTATACAGTGCTCTTGCTATTGTGGCCTGAAGTAGTTTGATTCATCAAAAGTAGAAACCTGTGGCATGCATTGTTGGGAAGCTTCAAATCCAGAGACAATTTGAGGATAGCCTAGTGAATTTATATCTCCCCAGCTGCTGCTTTCTACGGAACTAGTCCCAGTACTGCTGCCATCGACCATGTTGCCTGCTGCATAGAAACTCTCCATCCCATCCAGTAGCTGTTGATTGTTGCTGTAGATCAGCCCACTTAGCTCAGCTGGGAAACCCTCAAGCCCTTGAAACATATCATTAGGACCAGCAGCCTCGTTAACACTAAAGTGGGTATTGTTTGTCACTTGGGAACAAGTACTGTTTATGGGACTAATGGAAGATGCAGATGAAAGCATGTGCAGGGAATTGTCATCTAGCTGGTCTTGAGCAAAGGAAACATCAAGAGGGTATCGAAAATTCATGGGATTGGTTGTGGTGGTGCTTGACTGTGGATGATCGTCAGAGAATCTTCCTCCTAGTTTGATAAGCAAATTCCTGATGGATTCTTGGTCCTTGAAATGAGGATCTTGGTTTGTCCCTGTCAGAGGCACGACTGCTGGTAGATGTGGCCAGTATGGGGCTTGGCTCACCATTCCCCGGAGCATGTAGTTCTCACTTTCTCTCTTGATCATCTCTTGCTTAAGGGTCAGGCAGCTAGCTCTTTGAGCTTGTTGCTCTTTTCTCTGTTTGCTCAGGAGCTTCTTTTTAAGCCTTGTGTTCCAGTAGTTCTTAATATCATTGTCAGTTCTCCCAGGCAGCTGTGCTGCAATTATAGACCATCTGTGCAATCAAAAGAAACACATAATTAATTAGAGCTTGAATTTTGTTTATATTAAGAGGAAAACATCCTAATTATATGAAGCTCACCTGCTTCCAATGCTTATGTAAAGGCTGCAGATTATGTTATCCTCTTCCTCTGAGAACCCTCCATGCTTAATGTTGGGTCGAAGATAATTCAACCATCTAAGACGACAGCTCTTGCCACATCTCTTAAGCCCTGAAAACGGTATTGTTCTAGCTTAAATACAGTGATATCAAAGAAGCGCAAAGGTTTAGTAATTCAATTTTAACTGTAGCTAGGTTACTAACCTATCTTCCGAGGCAAGGCAATCCAGTTGCCACCAGTGCCGTTTGCCTCTATATAAGCCTTAAGCTGGGCATCCTCCTCCGGCGACCATGGACCTCTCTTCACGTTCGCTTTGTCACAGCAAGGAGCTCTCCCCATCTTTTATGTTTGTTTCAGAGAATTTGAAAGTTTCTGCTCTTTCTTGTCACCGGACAATAATGAGAGTGGTAATATATATAGTTATATATATTTATACAGAAAAAAAAGTAGACTATAATGGCCAGAGGAAGACAGACTTGGAGATGGAACTGTCTCCACCGGGATTCAAAAGGGGAAATGAGATAGAAAAATTAAACTTTATGCTTAAAATATTGAAGAAATTGTAAGTGCCAGAAAGGAGACCGGGATTTTTCTTATCGTCCTGCTACCCCAGAATCCATGATAATCTAAGTTGTTATATGTGTGTGTATATATATATTATCATTTGCTACGCTGATCAGCCATCTCCATGATTTGACTTTCTCTTTCTGTTGTACCTACGACACAGGATCAAAGGCTGCTATGCAGTCAGTATAAGGGTGATGATCATGGAATCAGGGGACCCAGCAAAGGTGGGTAATTAGAAAAGATCAGATCAGATGGGTTGAATGATTCTTCAGCTGTGGTACGTGGCCTCTTGGTGATTGGTTTACTTCTTGATCATGCAAGAAATAAACGTCATGGATGTTCTGGAACAAAGTTAGATAGTTGGAAGAGACCAATCGCTGTTGAGTGCTGAGAAAGACACTAGTGCTGCCCTAATTACTTGATAGCTTAATTTTTATTTCTTTGTCATTTTCTAGCTTTAGGCTTAAGGCCCTATGCATAAATAAACTCATCAATATTATATTAATTAATTAATTATAAAAACCATATACACTAATCTTCACATGCATTTCAAAATATTTTTATATCATTAATTTGGGGCATTATTTTTTATAAACAGCATTACATATACAAGTATAAATACAAGTATTATTTAATATGATTTAATTTATATTAAGTATTTGATTCAGTGATTTTTTTTTGGTAAAAAGAGCAGGCACGAATTCTCTTCCTTTAATTATAAAAAATAATGCGGATTATTCTAGTGGATGTATAGTTTTATACTCTCTTAGCTAGATTTTTATATTTTCCGGCAAAAAAGAGAGAGAGAGAGAGAGAATTTAATTCAATTGGCCTTCTTTTGATTTTTTCCACCTTCAGCACCGTCGTTGGTGTCAACCATCCACGCAAAAACAAATTACAATAAATAGTGAGAGAAAATTGTCCATAATTAATAAAGGAAAATGAGATGTCGTTGAATTTAATTTTTTTTTATTTTTTTCTAGAATAAAATGTATTGACTTAAAAAAATATCTTGAATACAAATATTAAAATTTGATTTTCGAATTTATAAAATTTTGACATTTTAAAATTGATAAATGTTGTTAAACCGGCACATGTCCCAATCTTAGCAATTAAATTACCCGAACTAGTACTCTAGCCCTAGAAGTAAAGGAACATAGGCAAAAAAAGTGATCTAGAAACATAGACATTGTCAAAATTCGACAAGAATGTAGAATTAAGGGGCATTCTGTTAGGTTAGGTGACCAAATTAATGGCCAAACAAGAGGAAAATTACCATGGTTTTGAAGAGGGGAAACTCTAGCCGACACTTTGAATTTACCCCAACCCAATTAAAATAATAGTAACAGGATTGCAGTAATGGATGGCTTTACATAGATTTCATTAATAATGATAGCAATAATTAAATCTTGCATTTGAACAGTGATCAAATTGGGTCCAAATTACAATAAAAAAAATTGATACAAAGAAAGCAGTACAAGTTTACCAGCAGAAGCAGGGAACGGGGAAGGAAGCCCGCTGTCATGTCAATTGCGTCACGAAACTGACCTTTCTGCTTGTCTCTTATGCTTTCTACATTTCCAAATTTTGTCAAATTTTGTACCCTCGACGTGTTATATTCACACTTGTCCACCAACGAAAGACATTTGTTTGATTACAATTATTACTAGAAATGTAAACGAAACCCATACTTGTTAATTTTTAAATATTTAAATTTGATTAATTATTTAATTCTTAAATTCAATTAATTATTTGATTATTTTTATTTGTACTACGAAATCCTAATCTTATAACATAAAAACTACCTTTTAACATCCGTTTATTAAATCAAATTTTGACTTTCAAATATAAATATAAAATTATTTTTAAAATAAATTATTTTAAAAAATTAAATTAATAAATTCAATTTAACTTATAAAAATAAATTAAAGTGAAAAATCATAATTACAATATTTAAATAAATTAATTTATATATAAAAATATAAATATAATATTAAATAATTATTATTTATAATCGAATTTGAATAGTAAATACTTAAGATAATTATCCGAACTTGTGATCGATAGTAGTTTTCTATTTGAATCCGATTATATAATACCTTAGTCCTACTTAATCGATCAAGTAGTACCGTACTCGTTTAGGATACTCATTGTCATCCCTAATTATTAGTTCAAATTGTCAAAATTTTATAAAATTGATGTTTCAATTTCAATACATTTTTTTTAAATCAGATATTTTCATTGAAAAAAAGTTCATTTGTTTCAAATTCGAGTCTTGATTCATAGTATTTTTTTTTTCTAATTTTGGATTAGCTATTGTATTACATGATCAATTTGAAGAAGGAAAAGGAAGAAATAAAGATCATATATATATAAAATATAAATATTACGAACAAAAATTATATTTGTCTTGTTTGGAACTTGTGCTGTGTACAATATTTTTTTACTTTTTAAGGCTATTTATTCATATCACGATGAAATGAAAATTTTTTTATACATATGACAATTTAATCTGAAGTGGCATAAATCCATTTTTTTTTGTAGAATAGATGTTTTGTTGAGGACTGGAAGAACGTCAATGTTAATATTCGAATATTAAATTGTAAAACTCTTTCTTGATAAAAAAAAATTATAAAACTCTTACAATTTAAAAGTGAAAATATTGCTATTTGAATCGATACTCAAGATTTTATAAATCCAATTTTCACTTATTTATTAAAATACACATCTAAAAAAATTATATAAGTGTAAAAAACAATCAATTATTGTTATATATATAAATATATATATATATATTAATGAAACATTTGGCTAAGTCTAATTTGTCATGAAAAAGAAAAAAAAGTTGAGGGCATTGTTCTCCAAAATAACTGATATTTTATGAAATATTCTAAGCTTAATATCTAAATATGTCTTCCACATTTGCCGCAAAATGAATTAAGTTCTCAACGTTTAATTTAATTGCATGAAAATCAGCACTAAACGTTTTAAAATAATAGAATTAAATATATTTCATTAAATTCTTCAATATCTGTTACCCTTGCACAATAATGAAACTTAATGGCATTAGAGAGAGTTAACGAAAATGTCATTAATTTTATTATTTTGAAAAGTTTAGGACTGATTTCTATGCAATTAAAGGTTGAGGGTATAATTTCATCTTTGGTAAACATAGAGGGCATATTTGAGTATTAAGCCAATATTCTACAATAAGATGGGTCGTACAAAAGATTAACTTATTTTATATATATTAACACTAAGTTAATGTTTATTTTCATGTTAAAAGTATAGTAAATACGTAAGAATAAGCACAAAATTAATATCAACAGAAGGAAACACATGACAGTAAATGTAAACACTAAAAATAAGCATAAATTTAGTATCAATAGACATAAAACACGAAAATAAATATAAACACACAAAAATAAGCATAAACTTAGTATTAATATTTAAACATATGAAAATAAACATAAATTTAGTATTAATAAGTATAAAATATGTTAAACTTACAGTAAGGTCGATTTTATTGTAAAATTTTCCAACATTTTTAGAGACAATTAAATGCGAGCAAAATTTTGAAAGGGGTTTTTATAATCTTTTTCACAAAGGGAAAAATGAAATATCAACAAATTTAAAGAATATACTTGTTACTTGTAAAGACAACACTCCTATAAAATTAGCTTTTCATTATTTTTTTCCACATTTTTTTAGCATATATAAGGGAGTATAGGATATTTCACAATCGAATTAATAAATTAATTTAAAAAGGAATTATAATGGAAAAAATTTTTTGCCTTTTCTGTTCACTACTCTCTTGAGTTTACTAGTAGAATAAGAAATTTTTAATAGTTTCTCTGTTTTCACTTCTCTCCTGAGTGAAATACACAAAACTCACCATATAAAATAGAAAAATATACAAATCCTCTTCTTGTTTTAAATGTTATTTTACCGTTAAATGGAGTTAGTTAAACTGTTAATTTAAAACATCTAATAAAGTTTGCCATGTCAACTCAATTTTTTTAAATTAAACCAGTATTTATTTATAACTTAATTTTTAATTTTACCGTATCATTAAAATTAAAAAAAAGGATTAGATTAAACACCAGTTCATATGGTCTCCACAATTTACGAACAGAAGCTAAAGCCTACAAAACATTAGTACTAAGTTGGATGCTAGGGAAGAAAAGTCATTTGCCAGAGAACCAGTACTGTCTAACACTTCTCAATCACCTCTTCTTCTCGATGGCTTCGAGAATTCCATTAGCCGAACGACTAGTAATTTCTTGTGATTAAAGTGTATAAAAAACCCAAAATCAAAGATCAATTTTCAAATTTGAATGTTATGAATAGAACCCCCAAAAAACAAATCTTATATAGCAGCATCAAAACAACCAAATTTAAAACCCTATAAATTTTTCAAACGCTATAAGTGTAACGACCCGTTACTATATTTTTCACCTTATTTTACACAATTCATCTGGTTGGGCTATCTGTGATACTTCACTTTTACTAACTGTTAAACAATTTCATATAATAATTAATATTATATACATCCCCTATCTTACTCTATAAGTAAGTAGTACTGTACACATGTCTAAATACAAAAATAATTGATAATACCTCATAAATCTCAGTCGGTAGTCGTAATCCACAAATGTCGGATCTCACAATCATCAAAACCTGAAATGTTAATATTGGGGAGTGAGCAAACCACGGCTTAGTAAGAGAGTTATATGTCACACTTGATATTCAGCTATCTATATGCTGAAAATATTTTTTTTTATTCATTTTCTTTAAAATCTTCCTAACTGGCTCTAGGCTCACATGTAGGAAGGATACTACAGTCGGCTAGGGATCCAGATAGAATAAGGTAGGTATTTTAGAATACCATATTTGTTCTGGAACCTAGAAGCAACTGTAGAGAATATTAATTTCATTGTTTTCAAAACGATATAATTTTCATTTTTCCACAGAGTAAACCACTTATTTCTTTTCACTTCAGTATACTTTAAAACACGTGGCAGTTCAGAAATAAAAACAATGGTTTACTTCTCTTCTCTTCTCTTCAGTACAGTAAAAACAGTACAGTACAGTGATTTGTAAATATCCAATCATAGGATAATTTCTTCTTCGATTATCTCTATCTTAGAAATAATTCTTATGTTATTCTTTTAGAATAAACATTTATTTCTCTTTTCAAAGCAGTAACCGTATCATACTAAAACCCCGTAAGAAATGCATTTAAAATAGTCATAGTATCGATATATGCAGAAAACAAATGCCATAATAATGCATTTCATACTTTAAATCATTGTATGAATTCTTTAATACATATATCAAAAATTCATACTTGTTTCAAACATGCATCATACTTTAGAAACTTAACATCATAATTAATAAAACTTATCATACAGTTCATGGAGACTAGGCAGAATCATATAGCCAGTATGCAGGTCATGACACTTACTTCATCATCCGAAGAGGGAATAGAACATCATCCTCCGAAGAGGGAACAGAATACCTATGGCCATGGTATAGGCTGTAGACCTGATCAGGGTCGTACAGTGAACATTGCACCACAAGACCAACATACCCACAAGGGATGAAAACATGCACAATGTGGCGAGAACATGCACGACGTGGGCTAAACATATGCCACAAGGGATGAAACATGCACAATGTGGCAAGCATGACAAGCAATAACATAAACTATAGGAAGGCCTTAGTCTCAAATCTTACTTACTTATGTAACTTCTTAAATTACATTTGGTACAAAATAGTAAGGACCGGGCGTGCCTGGGTCTAAGTTAGCCAGGGGTTTGCCACTCCGATCACTGTTTCGGAAAACATACTTATTTACTTTCATACATAAAAAGCTTATTGAAAAATATGTATAGAAATCATAAGGTTCGTTTAGCTAATTATCAAAAGACTATGGGAATTAATTTCGGAACGAAATTTATGCTTCAAACATTTCTTTATAAATTACGATGAAGACAGTTTGCAAACTCATCACTAAAAATATAAAAGGGCAAAACTGTCCTTTTTTCACCATAAAACACATATGTATGCTTTTTCGTGCATTTAATCGAAAACATGGTTTTATAATTATCGAAATTCAAATAGATTATTTTTATAATTTATGAAAATAAAATATTTATTTTTTAACTTTAAATTTCATCACCATGTTTTCTTCTAAAAACACATGTAGAGACCTCTAGTCTCGAAAACATAGTTGTTCATCATTTCTTAACCTTTATGAATTTTCATAATTAATTATTTCCATAATTAAAACCATAAAGGTTCTCTATGAAATCAAGTGAATATTTAAAAATATTTATAAAAATATTCACTTCAGTCTCTTTTTCATTTTCATCTCGTTTCACGTGAAATATCACCTACAGGATGAATTTTCGGTGATTTCCTTTTCACCATTCACGAAAACATGAATATTTTAAAATCAAATATCATTATATTCATTTTTTATGAAATTTACTAAATTTTTCGATTTTCGTACCTAAAAATTGTTTCACGTGAAATCAAATTATTTATTATGATTTTCAGTGATTTTCGATAAATTTCAGTAATTATTCGATAATTTTTCGGCAGTATAACAGCTGCCGATTTGGCTAGCCTCCTGCACGGAAAATACAATTTATATTTCTCAACTAGTATTTTACCACAATTTGAAACAGATAAATCACCACAAATTTCAAAACTAATCATTATAAATTGCATTTATAAATTAAATGCATAATTTAAAACATGTGACCGAATATCCTTACAGGCGGCACATGTCTCCCTTACCTGTTTCGGGTCAACGACTGCCTCTCGAAGGCGGCGCCCGTGTTCACCTCGCCCGATTCCATCAGCTTGGTTATCGAGGAAATTTTCTGGAAATTAAATTCTAAATTTTAGAAATTTTCCATAATTATTTAAATAAATAAATTATTTAAATAATTTAACATTTTTCGGGATTTCTTACTGATTCCTGTAATTCTCGAGTTTTCGAGTTTTCCAGGATTTCGAAATCTCAAATTTTCGAAGTCCGGAAATTTCCTTTTTTTTCTCTCTTTTTCTTCCTTTTCTTCTTTTTTTTTTTCTTTTCTTTTTCTTTTTCCTTTTTCTTTTCTTTTTCTTTTTCCTTTTCTTTCTTTTCCAGCTGGACCGGTCACCTTCCCCTCACCGCCGGTTCTTCTCCGTGGCAGGTTCTTCGGCGGTTCGACGGCTCTTCAGCTGCCGACGGCACGACCAAGCTACCGGTGGCCTCCATTCAGCCTGGTTCGACGGCACGGCGGCGGATCTACTCGGTTTTCCCTCGATTTCTTCTCCTCTCCGTCGGCCTTCCTCCACCGTCGTTGGCCTCACCGATGGCTCTCTTCTCCTTCCCCTCACCTCCGCCGAGGTCGAGGTGGCTGTGGCGGTGCCAAGACCGACCAGCACCGCCGTTTTCTTCTTCTCCTTTCTCTTTCGATTTCCGTCGATTTTCCTTCGTTTTTCACTCTGCTTCTTCCGTTTTCCGTCGCCGTCGTCTCGTCTTCCTCTCTCTGGGTTCACCGACGACGTCTCTCACCTCGCCTCTTCCTCTCTTTTGGCCGGCCGACGTGGTCGGCTTCTTCATCGGGGAAGATCGGGTTTCTCCCGATTCTTCCTCTGTTTTTTTTTAATTAGATATATATAATGATATATATATGTTGTGTATTAAAATATATTATATATATATATATATACTTTAAATAAATAACATTTATATATATATATATATATTTATATAAATGTTATAATGCAATATATATTGTATTTACAATATATATACATATAAATTTAATGTAAAATAACATTTACATTTTCCATATATGTATGTATATATGTATATATATATATATTTATATATACATAAAATATTATACTTATATACATATGTACTATTTAAATTAATAAAATAATATGTATATATATATATTTACCACTGTATATTAATATATACTATATAGTATTTCAGTACATATGTATTTGTATAAAAATACATTTATATAATTTATAATTATATAAATATATTTCTCTTTTATTTCTTATTTTCTTATTTAATTTGAATTTTCCATTATCCAAATTAAATTTCCTCTTTTATTATTTTCCGAATTTCTAAATATTCTTATTTCCAATTTAACTTCCTTCACTCGGATTTCCACATCCGTTCTTTTCAATTCTATTTATTTATTTCACCAATTTCCAATATTCCTTATTTCCAATAAATGAAAAATTTTACGGTTATCACAATAAGAAAGTTTGAAACCCCTAAATCAAACTCTAATCACAAAATATATAAACCTTAAAATATCTTATTACTTTTTTTGGTACATTTCAAATATCTTATTACCTTGTTAGAAGTATGAACAAAAACCGATGGGATTGTTGTAAAACCTACGTTCCTTTAATCTTGAACAAGAGGCATTTTGGAGGCAGGCTTAAAATTTCTGCCAAACCCTAAACCAACAAGAGCAAGAATAATTGTTTGGATCTTGAACAATTTTTGGTTTTTAATCATGTACCTAGAAAAGCCAAAGTTAAGAAAAGAAAGATTGAAACAGAGAGGGCTTTGGCGGAGAAAGATTTTAGCCTTTTTTATGTTATTTTTTTTGGTACAGAGTTTTTATTTTTATTTTAATGATTAGGTTAAATTAATAATTAAGTTATAAATAAATAATGGTTTTAATTTTAAAAAGAAATTTGAGTTGATGTGCAAAATTTTTTGATGTGGCATTGAGACTGTTTAAATGAACAATTTGACTAACTTCATTTAACAGTCAAAAGGAGTAAAATAATATTTTAAAATAAAAGAATGATTTTATAATTTATAGAGGGGTTTTGTGTATTTCACCCCTTCTCTCCCACCCACTTCTTCTCTTGATCGTTCAAAGTTCAAAATATTAGTTATGCTTTTAGCCTCCAATTACTCTCATCATCAATTTGGTCAATTTGGAATACAAAAAATCTTGTATACATTGATTTGAGGATGCATTTGGAATTCCCTCGACCCAAAATTGCCCTTAGAAAATTTTTTTTTGGTATAAAGATCTTAAAAAAAATTGATAAATTATTTTTCTTAGCTTATACTATAAACTAATAATGCATTACAGACTGGATTATAATTAGATTTCTTAATCTAATTATTCTTAAAGGGAATCAATAAAAGAAGCCAACCATAAATGCGAAGAAAGAAAAACCCAGCCCGTAAAGTATGGCTGACTTGACCTAGATCATATCCAAGCATACTTGATAATTTTTGTACAAAATCCGTATTCCTATAATATAAAAGATGAAAATTTTTATTAAAATTCATATTAACATTCCGAACATAAAATTTATTTTTTTAATTTATCATATTCATATATACTTTTTATCAATTTTAATTTATATCATTTTTATATTTTTTATTCGTGTTATTTTTATATAATGTTATTGTATCATATTTACACTATCGAAGCTATTTCTAGTCTGAGTGAAAGTCAAAATTCAGCAAACATATATAAAATTACTGTTGAATTTCTTTCACATGGTTTGATTTCTGTGTTGATTTTTAATCCTATTATTATTGCATTAACTAAAGCCTTGACATGTGAAAAAGTAAAGTGAAAGTACACAATTTTTTCCACACGCAACCAAAATGGAAATAGTCGCCTTGGTAGGCCACAGCTCAGCTGAGCTGGTCACATCAGCTTTGCCTTTTCTTGCTCCTCTCTCTGTTAATATTGGAAGACTTCTTTGAAAGAGTCTGTTTGACGGTCTTCTCAAGCTGTAAAGCTTAGAGGATCGAAGCCCACCTTAGTTTTTCTCCTCAAGGCATCTTTCTCTAACAATGCTTTTTCTTTCATGTGTTTCTCTAGGTATTTTTCTAACGACAATGGCCAATGCAAGTTTGACAATGTTTGAAAAGACAGAAAGAAAGAAGAAAGTGGAAGAATTGTGGGAAGAAATTTTCTGTTCATATAATTGATTAAAATAAACCCTAAGATAGGGAAAGCCACTTGAGTTGAGTAGGTAAAGAGAGAAAATCATCTCGCAATGATGGGATAATGATGAGATAATGATGGCATTTGGTAATAAATTTTTTAACTGAAATTGTTAGAAATTAAATTTTGTTAATCCAAATTAAAATTTTAACACTTCATAAATAGAAGAAATTAAATGCAGGAGGCAGCTTTTTTTTTTTAGCTTTTCCTAATTTGAAACTTGAAAATTCTGACGTTTCTTAAGAAGAAAAATACAGAAAAAGAATTAATATATGGAATGGAAGATTTCAGCCATCTGCTTCTGTGTAAATAGAGAAAGGAAGGTGTAGACTTTTTGGTCAAGAATCATTGAATTTTCAGCTCTAGCCAATACTAATGGAGACACCATGATAAATTCTAACACCATGATTGATATAAAAAATTACTTTTCAATTTTATTTTGTAATTTATAATCTTTAGTTTTTTCTTTTTTTTGGTATAAAATCTTTAGTTTTTTCATGTCGTATTTATCAAGCCAAATCGCACCCTCCCGCATTGATTGATTTAACGCGTTAAGGTTTTTTTTTTTTTTTCGAAATACTTCTCACAAAGACTTAAACTTGGATTGACAAAATAAAAATTCCCTATTCAAAAAAAAATCCTCTTCTTATCAACGAAAATAACCCTTTGTGACTAATCAAATAAAAATTAGCATGACATCTAGAAAAATGTATAGGGTGGCCTAGTTTAATTTAGGGTGACATCAATGTGTACATTGTTTTTCTTTTTTTTTTTGGTGTAATGTGCACCTTGTTTTTCATATCAAATTACTGTACTCCTCTGAATATAATAAAGTTTGGTGTCTTTTATTATAGTAGGTCAAAAGTTATATGTATACATGTGAAAACTCATTCATTAAGTTTAGCTTACATAATTCAGGTAAAAAAAAAAAGCTTAGATTAACAGTTCTAATTTCCATCGAATAAATTTTAACTCGCTTTCTGAGATTAAATCTAACTGAGACCTGCAATTGAAAGTTTTTTTTTTTTAAGTAAATATATAAAAGTGTTGGATGATTGCTTCAAAAGCATGAACAATTTAAAACACAATTTTTATTTAATCATATAAGATTTACGGTATGTAATTAAATTAATAATTAAGATTACATAATTATGGAATAATATCTAAAATTACAAATATAATTATAAAGTATCATATTAACAGAAACCATTAAAATTAAACTCAATTACATAATTTACTCCGAAATGTGTTTTGGCACTCAAATGAATCAAATCAATGTTTAGTTGCTTACGCTGAGAAGAATCTAATATGACTGTAACAAATGATAGACAGATGACGTTCTTTGAGTTTTTTTTTTTTATTTCGAGTAATTTTATTTTGTGTCTATCATTCTTAAAAGATATTGGATCCTACGAAGATTAATAAGCTCCTTTACTGAATTATTTTTCTTTTAAGTATCTAACATTGCCCAAGGGTGTGTAAAAATTTTGAAGAATGATCTAATAAACTGATCAGCTTGACCGACAGCATATCTCCGGCCCATGCATGATATCTGGAACCCATGTCATGCAAAGCATGATGTTGACTGATTCTTTGCAGTCGTTAAGACTTGAGCCTTGTGATCAAGAAGGCAGCTCAGCTCATTCTGGATTGACTGCTACAAAGAATCCTGTTGACGGCAAAAGCGATTGAATCTTTCCCATTCTAGGCCTTGTTCTCCTCCATGTGAACCTGGAAAGCAAGTCAGCAACACGTTTGTCTCTTTTTGCTGCTGCAATATTAATGCTGAGCCTGAGTTTGAAGCTAATGGAAAGAGATAAAAGATGTTCAACAGGTCAAAAGAACAAGGAAAAGACAATTTTCAGATAAACCCAGATTCTTCGTAACTTTAGAAGTTTCAATGTTTGCATGGCTGTCATACAATTTGAATAATTTAGTATTGAATTGTGGTATTTTTTTCAGACCGTTTCCACAAGCCAATGTCTTCCTCTTTTGTATATTTTTTTTTCTTTTAACAAAGAGAAAACATGAAAAAGGATTGCTTTACAGGGTAATATTAAATCTAGAAACCCTGGTGGAATAAGATACTTTCTTTGCAAGAGTCTTTTAAAAAAAATTATAGACAAATGTAACAATAACGCCTTACGTTTTTGTAACCCAAAAAGTAAGGCCTTACTTTTAACAATGACTTCCGTTCATTTTAAGAGAGAAAATAAATTAAGATTAGGGGAAAATGTTTGAACATGTTAGTCATCTAATCTAATTAATTGACAATAAGTGAAGGAGAGATCTGATGTAACATTATTTTAACAAATTCTCAATACCGGTAGATGTTGTGGTCCAGACTTGACATGACCAGCTCGGAGCTGACCTGTCATGGGCCAAACTGTCATTTCTTCGAGTTAGTGGGAAACAGCCATCAAATGACTAAGCTTTACTTGATAAAACGATGAAAAAAAAAAAAGATAAATAATTTGTTAATCTAATAGTTAAGTTACGAAAAAAAAAAGATTATGACATCTAACTATTAGTTAACAAATTTTTCATCATCACTTCTTATTATCCTTCCTTAAAACCCTAATGTCTAATGAGTTACGGGCCCATCACTTGTAGCAAAGAAAGAAACTACAACAAAAAATTTCAAAGGAAAACTAATCCAATCCTTCTATCAAATGTAGTAAATTTCAAGATTTTGCTTGTTTTAACTCAGGCCGCTCCTTGTGTAATCATGCATCATTCAAGACAAAACAATGAAAATTCTGACCAACATAGCAAAACAAAACCTATATCTACATAATAATAAAGAAAGAAAAAGAGCATTTTTAACTGAGGCAGTGATGACTGATGTCTCTCCAGAAGTCCAAACATGCAAACCAGATGTGACCACATTATGCTAACTCAACAGTCCAGTTCATCTTGTCGTCTATAAGACCCATCTGGAGTCTGGTAAGCACTGAGTAGAGCTGTTGCGAAACAGCCCCGAAACCATCTACTCCATATGAAACCCTGCACATTAAGATTTTATAACAAATTTAATTTGTCCAAACTTGAATGCAAAACCAAGATGATAGACAACCTACTTCAGCATTTGGGCAGGCAAGCAAAAGCAGCAGTTTTGCTTCAACAAGACACCGCTAACAATGGCTTCAGTCTAAGCATTTTTACTATCACTTTTATTTTCATTTAAAGGAAAAGGAGATAAAGTTTACCATCACAGAAAGAAGGCAAGAGGCACAATAGGAGACAAGTAAAAATTGAAAATGTAAACAAAATACAAGAAGAAAAATTATAAGAGTTAAAGCAAAAAGGATTTACTCAACCGACAGGGAGTTACCTTTTACCCTTGTAAGTAATGCTACCGACAGGTGACACTACTACCGCGGTCCCTGTGCAAAAAACTTCATCAGCGTCAAGCAATTCATCCACTGCCACCAGGCGCTCCTCAACCTGCATCATCATTAGACAAGCCTTAGGAAGCGATCCAAGGAGCTCACTCACATACTCTCACCAATGCAGACAAGCTACAATATTATGTCATACAACATGAAATTTGAAAATATTTATTAACTCAATCCAGAGGAAATCATCCATGTAGAAGCAGAAAAAGGTGGCTGCATCATAGAGTATTGCAGAATACCTATCAACTTATTCAGAAGAAATAGACGAGTGAAGAATCTTTATATCTTGTTTTCACTAAGTTCTAAAGATCTGCAAGCCTCTATCAGTAAAAGTAATTCTAAATGACAAAGAAGAAAAAGAGAAGGATGGTCACCACTCTGAGACATTCTTTCATAAGCAAAATTAGTTAAGAAACACCAAAAACTACTATCCAAATAAACGCAACATCATCCACAAGTTGCAGAAACCAAATACAAGACAGTCTCCATGATTCAAATGTGAACTTAGAACCAAAGGACTCCTACAAAAACCCTGTCCATATTTTGATTCCTGAATCATTAATGTCTAGGAACTCTTATATGCAGGCAACAAATAACAGTACTTCAATGTGCTATTATGTATAACCCTGTTATTACAGCAAAAAGTCTGAAAAAGGCATTGCAAAAACTGAAAATGTACAAAAAGAACTTCAATGCCCTCCATCTAAAGACCACTTTATCCTATAAGTCTCTGACTACTTGAAACTGTAATATTTAGGTAAAAAGCACTTAAAGTACGTCACCATAAAATATGTGCACGTCTACCTTTCTACAAATGTCATATATTCTCCGTCGGAAGATATTATGACATAAAAATACTCCATGGAAGTTAGTTATGCCTAGAACTGGTGTATAATAAAAGATCCGGGCTAAATACTGTTACATAACTACAGTGGCCATATCCAATTATATACATTCCTGGATACACATAGCCTTAATTTTGATAAAATGAAATTATCAAAAGTCTTCAGAACTGCAGAACAAGTACCTGGAAGCCTTGGTTTCGAGCAACATCAATTATACTCTTTCTTGTGATGCCAGGTAAGATTGTTCCCTTTACTGCAGGAGTTGAGATGACATTACCCTAAAAACATAGAAATTATAAAATAAAAAACGATACATTAGTGTAAATTATGCTATCTCAATAAGTTTTACCTCATCAAACATAGTTGAGTATAGAAAGATCTAAAACAAGCCTTATTTAACTCAGAAATCTAAACTCTTCACAGCCTTTTATTCTTAGAAACAGGATCGCTTCCAGATGTTTCATTTAAATCATTTAAGAGCAAGTATTTTATTGTGAATAGATTAAACAAAATATCCTTACATATTGATTCGAACTACGCAAGTATTTAGAGATTTTAGATTTATCAAAGACAGATTCTAAGTAGCTGCATCGAAGTAAAAGTAAGTTTTAATGAGTGGCTATAGTGGCACAGCGATATGTAGAAGTCATAAGGTCAAAATCAAGATAATATGGCAATAACGGTAGCCTGCCTCAATTTTTAGTTGAGTGTCAAACTACTATGGTGAGAAGCTTTTCCTATTCCAGTGCATCACATAATCGTTCAGGGGGAAGATAAAAGCAAGGAGATCATGGTAACAGAACATGGTCCCCTGGCAAAGCATGGTTATGAAGTTTTGATATTTAGACACGTATCTGTTGAACACATTGAACAAGATTTTCAAAGACAGTGAGAATGCAGAATGGTAGGCACAATCTCCTGCTTAAGAGGAGATTGATTTTAATCGTTCTTCTCTGTATGATAAAATGAGTAATGCAACAAAGCTTTATGATTAAAAAAATATGAACTGTCAACATATAAGTTGACCATAATACCTTCACAATGAAAATGTTGCAAGAGGAAACTTCCTCCAAATATTTTTTGTGAACACAATCAAGATAGAGGACATCAGAATATCCTTTGGCTTTTGCAGCCGATTGTGCCTTCAGAACCTACATATATGATATAAAGAGACAGCATTAGCTTGTAGAAAATTTAACAAGTTTCATTGTTTCACAAAAGCATTTCAACTGTCTGAGGCAAATATATTGATGAATGGATTCAAATTAAGCACCAGAAAGTTAGCTTACCGCAGCATAATTCCCAATAGTTTTAACACCCCCAGTGCCGCCAGGAGTGGCACGATGCAGTTCATGCTCAACAATTAAATTTATTGGAGCAACACCTTCCTGGAATCATACATAAATTAGGGTGAATTAATAATCATAATAGGACGGCTTGCAAAAACTATCACAAGGAAACTGAAGGAATACCAAAGAGTAAACCTAATGCAAAATGTTTGGCCAAAAAAACTAATGCAAATGAACACCTCCACACAGAAAGTTAATAGCTTGATATTATGAAATTTTTTTAAGTAAGAACATAGTAGAAAGGAGAAGGTATTAGACTTAACAGAATACAATAACGAATGGTTGCCTATCTCACATGGTATCATTGAGTACTAACTTAATGTAGTTATAAAAATAAAACCAACAAATCTTTCTAAAATATTTGTATGCAAAATTAAAATATCTTATGGACAAAGTCTCTGGCTCAAGAAGGATATGCACATGTAAGAAGATATCCACATAAAGTAGCACTTCATTTTTCTATTCGAATGTGTTATACAACTTTCAGGATAAAGTTAGTTTTCACACAAAGTCATGCTAATATTTGCCTCCAAGGTTATGTACAAAATATATGTATGCATGTAGAACCTTAAAACAAGCAAATTTGATTAAGCTTATGCATGACTAATAAACAAGCAATGAAGATAATAAACCTTAAAATAGTTTCCCACAGGTGAGGCATAAATAAGAAAGGTGTACTCGGGAGCAGGTGCAAGACCAAGGACAGCTCCACTCCCCATGAGCAATGGCCTGATGTACAAGGACCCTTTACCTGGAGGGGGAGCCTGAAATGAGAAATTAACACTTTACTTATGAGATATTAACAGGCGAAACCAACTGCTAACGAAACTCAAGCTTCAAATCAAGGTTATTAGCTACCCATCGTTTGTTTGCCAGGACAGTTTCCTTTACAGCTTCCACAAACTGCTCAACAGTGGGTGATGGCATGCACATTCTCTCTGCACCCAGCCTCATTCGATGAGCATTCTCCTCAGGACGAAAAAGAAGAATGTTACCATCTTCTTTCCTGTAGGCTTTCATACCTTCAAACAATCCCTAGAAACACAAACCAGAACATGATGATTGGAGAGATAGAAAAGAGAACTGCTACATCACAACGCTTAAAGACAAAATAAAAATAAGTTTTCCACCGAGAAATTAAACGGGGTCCTAACAGCAAATTATCTTAGAGCAGATATCATGCATGATGAACTCTCTCTTCCTTTTTCTTTTTAAGATGGGAGGTGGTGAAGGAGGTCATGTTGCATAACATAGGTATATAACGACTTAATTTGTAAGCATTTGCAAACAAATGGATGCATGAATACCGCACATCAACCATCATATAACTGTAATGGCATGAAATAGACACAAAAGCTGAAAACAAAATTCAGGAATGAAATTTAAGCAATCTGACCTGTCCATAATTTAACACACCAGCTGAGGGGTTTAATTCAATATTACCAAACCGTTGTAATTCACCTTTAGAGAAGTTTCCACCTTGAGTACATTTCATCATATACATATAATCAGTAGGAAGAAACCCAAACCCAAGATTGTCCCACTCTATATCAGCTAATTCAGATGCTTCAGTGCTGCATTCACAACACAGTTGAGTCAAATGCAAAGAAGAATTAAAAAAACAGCATTTAGGATCGAAAGAAGTAAAGTAACAGATGACATATAGCAAAATCATAATATGATACCAGTAGGCAGAGGACTTTTTAAGAATATAAGAATATAAAAAAGTTTTCTCCATCGAACTATTTTCCAAATCTCTCCACCTTTTGAAGAGACTTAGAACAGAATGGAACCAGCAATCATGCTGGGGATAGAGATGCTTTTTAATACAAAACACTATTTCTTTCATCCTCAAGCCTTTTCTATTCAACCAATTAAAAAAGACATTAAAATTCACTTCTTATTGGCATGTAATCTGCATTTCTCTTGGTTTCTCTCATTATGTAAATTTCCAAATTACCAGATGAATTTCAGATTGTATTGGTACTATGTTATAAAGGGAAAGCCAACAACAAATCAAGCAAAATGCAAATTTTATTAAGCCAAAACAATAAACCAGTAAATGAATGCATATAGAAGCATAGCCATAAGATTTTGCTACTCATAAAAATCAATTTTTTTAATTTTTAAAAGCCCTTTCCATATGAACCCAAAGATTTCCCTTTTTAGCAATGCAAAATTATCAATTGCAATGAAGTCTAAATCTATTTTATTTACATTTGTTTTTATCTTTTTTCCAAAAGCAAGAATATAACTTTACTCTCCATTATTGTTGCTTGTGCTAGTTCTTTGTTTTATAACGATTGCCGCAAATTAGAAACTAATAATTGACAGAAAAAGGAAACTAAGAAAATAGTGTAAATGAGACAAGAATTCAAACACAGTTGTTCAAAAAAAAATTTAATTAATGAAAAACGTAGCTTATTTTTGTATCCAAATGCAATTTTTTTGTACATTTCGATTTTTCTTCATAAGCCAAAAAAAAAAGTTGAAAAAAGAAATAACAATAGAAAGCATTAATAATTATACTAGATAGATCTTCCAACCAAAGCAATCACCAAACACAGCTACTAATGCTATCCTTTCTTTCACTTTATAGAAAAATCAAAACTTCGGAAAAAAAAATAGTTTTTTTTTTAAAAAATGCAAAAGTTAAAAATTTACTAAAAAGGAACCTAAATGAAAAATAAATAAATAAAACAATGAAATTACACAAATCTAATGCAATTTGATTTTATAATTTAAAACTTTAAGAACTTCAGAGTAAAAGAACAAGAAGCACGCACCTATAAGAATCGGATAAAACAGCAGCACTCCTAAAAAGAGAGTTAGCTTCATTGACATTGCGACAGGAAGCAGAAGCTAAAACATGCTTTTGTAACTGCAAAAGAAAATCATGAGCTAATAAGAAAAATCAAATAAAGGAACTGATAAGAACATAAAGGAACGAAAAGTAAGGTTACCTTGAGAAAGTGCGGCAGAGAGAAACAAGTGCGTTGAGAGGAGGAAAGTGGAAGAAATGTGGCAGCGGCAGCTGAGGAGGAGGAGGAGCAGAAGGGCAAAGAAGGAAATTTGTCTGGAGACTAGCTAGAGCGGCGTTGCTCTCCATTTTCTCTCTTCTTTCTCTTTCTCTTCTCTTCTTTCTCTTTCTCTTCTCTCTTTTCTTTGGTTTACAAATGGAAAAAATTGTTGAAGTCTGCATTTGCAGGCCGCAGAGTACTGGCTCAAGCTGACGTGGATACCCTTGTTGTCCTTATCAAATTTAACCTAAACCCGACTTTGCTCTTAAAATAATAATTTTAAAAATAAATCGCCATAATATTACTTTAATTTTTTTTTTGGTTACATATTATTACTTTAATATTTTAAGCCTCTATTTTAAGTAAATAATAATAGTTTAGATATTTAAAATTGGTATTTAGGATTGACATTTATTAGTGAAATAATAACTCAAATCATTTACTTATCATAATTAATTCACATTTTTATATCCATAGTTAATTTTATTTTCTCTCTTCCATATTATATTTATATCAAAAAATCCTTTTTTAGAAGGTTTAGGCAGATTAGTTCAAAAATTTATATTTAATTCACTCACAATATACATCACTTATATGCCATAAGTTAATCATAAAATCTCATTTCATTAATGAAAAAATTAAAAAGATATGCATGTTTTTAAAAATAATTTAAAAAATTTATTAATATTTATTTTTGATTGCACATCTTGTAGTTGATTGACAAAATTGACATACACCACCATTTATATTACAGATAATGCATCAGATATAAACCCATAATTTAATAACTTGCTAAATCTTTTTTGTATTGTCTCTCTCAATTCAATATGGCCTTATTTTACTCCATCAAATGCATCATCTTTGACCTTGCCTGATTAATTTGGACTGTTTACCTTGTATTGGAATGTTTCTAGTTGGAACGCAGTTGATATCGTGGGTGTAAAATTTTTGACGTTCAGAACACTTTATATTTTTCCCCAAAAACCAAGAGTTTTCTAAGTACTAATTCTTCAATTCTATCATATTGGAGTTGGGAAGTTTCAACAATCATAGATGGCCTGTGTTTCTTTTCTTTTCTTTTTTTCCCATAATTGGTTTCCTTCACCCTAAAATACCAAAGGATAAAAAGTTAATCCCTGACAAATGAAACTGCAGCCTTTATGAAAGCAGTTTACTCACCTTCATTTTTTTTCTTTTCAGCATGAAATAGAAACACAAAAACATGACAACAGAATAATCAACTATAAAATCATAACTTCTAAGAGTTCAGGTTCAGGGCTGAATGACTTCTCAATAAAACAAAAAAGAAACCCATTTCCTCTTTTGCTATATGCCATTCGGGTTGTTAGGGGGTAAACAAAAGCATCAAGCCTTCCGAATCAATCTTCAACACCACACCACACACAGACTTGAAAGTTTAGGACACCTACGGCAAAATCTAAACCGATTTTGTCATCGTATGAGCCAACAACCAACAGAAGACACACCCAACAAAACATATCACATTACCCCATGAAACTAAGAAGAATATCACAAACCACTAAACAAACCCACACCAAAAAAGAAGAGGATGGGGAAGCATTTACAAGTTTCAAACAAGATCCAAATTAGTTAAAACCGGTCGGATATTTAGTTAATGCAAGGCAGCCGGTCCCTTCCAAGTATATATCAGTGACTTCTACTATGCTGCAATACACCAAAAAGAGCATTTAGAAGGCTGCTTCCAACAAGATTGATCCATCATAATTTGACATGAGACTACAACCGAAGAGAGGAAAGAGAAATGTACCTTTGTGCAAAATGGTTACATACTACTGCTAATTAACTGTAGCAGCTAAAAAGAAACTATAATTCTACAACTTCTGCTTTGACCTCGTCCTCATTCCAATTTTCTCATTTTCATCTGGTTTGGGAGCAACATTTTCTTCAATCATCTGTTCACTTTTACTTCTTTTTGACATGTCTTCCCTTGGCTACAAAATCAAAAATTGCATGAACCTTAAAGATACAAAATAAAGACCAAAAAGAAAACAAAGTTAAGAGGCAAATCAAATTAAAAAAATAAAAAATAAGAAGACAGGCAATTTTGCTCCGACTAAAATGCCGGGAACCCTTCCTATTTGATTAAGCTTTATAAATACCTAATCAACTTGTAAAATCATTATGAGAAACTTTATTAGCTTGCTGCACAGTAAAAAACCAGAGATTCAACAAAGATAAGGGGAAAAAGCAAAGAATTCAGACTGTAAATAAGAGCCTACTAAAATGTTGCACTGTCAGCTGCACGCAAGAAAGAGGAACTTGCATATAGGCACGAGAAGCCCTTACCTGACACGGCTCAGTAACTTGAGAAACGTTCCCCAACTGAGCTTCTTGAACCATTCCTGGTTCCTCAGGTCCACCATTCTCTCCTTCGGTAGCACATGGATCCTGCACTGATTCTGCCACAATATCCTGCACTGATTCTGCTACAATATCCTGCACATGGTTTTCGTTTCCTAGAATGGAAGAATCATCACCAACAGTCTTTTTTTCATAGGTCACTTCTGAAATCTTAATTATTTTATCAATAGTCTGCACATTGGTCTCATCAGCCCCTTCTTGACTCTCTTTGTATGGCATTAATGCAGGCTGATCCAGTGATGGATTTGGTTCAGTAGAATTTGCACTGAATAAAAAAAAAACAAATGTCAATGTATGCAAAACTGAGCTATATGCATCAAGAAATAACCAAGAATACCTGCATAAGGATAAATAACATGCTATAAAAATAAAAAACCCTCAATAAAAGGCAAGATGGGGATACCTGCGAGTAATATCCTCTTCTTCAGTTATAGAAGCATCTTTCTTTTGCCTCCTTTTCCTAGCACCATGTGACAGTGACTCGTCAAATCTTCTTTTTCTTCCAGCTTGAGTTCCTTGTTCAGAAACTAATAATGTCTTCTCAGCGTCATTTTTCTTGATTTCAGATTCCTTATCATGAATTCCTTTGACCGCCTCAGGTTCACAGGCTACTTCCACAATCACTTTTGGTTCTCCAAGCCCCAAAAACTTTCTCCCATGCTGGTTGTATTTTTGCCCATCACACCCATCACTTGAAACTAGCTTTGCAGAGGATGTCAAACACGCATTTTTATGTGCATCTTTATGGTCAGATATCAACGAACCTTCATCATGCTTCATTTGGGCCATGTCAGGGGTTTGTTTGAAAATCAATTCACTGCAGCGCTTAATCCATGAGAAACGAGCAGAATTAGGAGATCCACCAGCTTCTTTTGACATTGAAGAGTTGAATCCATTGCCATTGTCAACAAGAACAGTATTTTTATCTGAACCAGATCCAGCATTTTGCATGACAGTTTGCTGTTTCAGATTCTTTCTTTCAGATGCTTTCTGCCAGCGAAGCTCTATGATAGAGTTTTGCATTTTAGCCACTGTCATATCATCTAAGGCAGCTTTCAAGTCCTCCAACTTTTTTAGCTCTTCAATCTCAGCATGAATCTCTTTTCTATCGCCATGCAATAGTTCCCTCTGTTGCTTCAACTTGTGCCTTTGGACCTTAAGCTCCTCAATAGACTTGTTCAACTCTGCCCATTCCCTTTCTCTTCGTTCACGATCCAACTTGATCTCTATTCTCTCAGCATCAAGCCTTCTCATTTCTAAAGTAGCTTGCTCCAACTCTTTCTCAGCTCTTTCCTTGAGAGCATTAATATGCTGAAGTTCAGTTTTCTTTTCTCGCTCAAAAGCTTCCTCTCTTTCCTTCAAAGAACTTTCTAATTCTTCACGCCTTTTCTCAATACAGTTCTCCATTTCCCTCTTTTGGGTTTCAATCCCTAACAAGAAATCAGCACGCTCTTGTTGAATCTTGTTGAACCAATCAGAATGCTCAAGCACAATCTTCTTCGTGAAGTCTCCTCTCTCACAATTCAATGACTCAACATCCTTGTTATGCTGCTCTCGCATCACATCACGCTCTCGTTTCAAGTTATCATGCTCATCCTTGAGCAACTTTGAAACTGCTTCTCTCTCCTCACAAATGCGTGCTGCTTCCCTCCGCAACTCTTCTCTTTTTTCATCAATCAACTCCCACTCGGTTTCAAATTTTGCCTTCTCTATTTTCAATCTCTCTGCCTCAAGCATAAGGTCCAATTTTTGAGCCCTAACCAAATCAAGTTCTTCCTTGAGTTTTAATTCCAAAGTTGATAATTCATGTGTCTCACTTCTCATGGCTTCTAGCTTTTCCTTCGCACAATCAACTTGGTTTCGTTTATCTTCCAAAGAAGACAATGACTTCTGAAGCTCTACTTTCATTTTACTTATCTCTTCCTTTTCTTTTTCTATAACAGATTTCTTCAACTCAAGTTCCTTTTCAAAACCACTCATATTTTTTTCTCTCCCATCTATGAGACTTAGCTTCTCAGCCACATCCTTCTCCTTGTCTCCTAACACCCTCCATCGAACCTCAAAATCATGCTCCCTTTCACAAATTAGGTCCTCCCTGTGATTGATATCCATCTCCTTCAACTCCCATGCTCGTCTCTTCATTTCAATCTCATCTTCTGCCATTTTCCGCTTCATCTCAAGCTCAGCCTCAAACTCAGATTTTCTGGCTCTCAATATAGTTTCATGACTAGCAATAACTTTGCGAATTTCATCCTACATTATTCATTGAAAAGAATAAATTTTCCATAAAAGAGAAATGAAATTGAAAATCATAAAGCATATTAGACAAAGTAACTCACAGATTCCTTGTTCGCAAGTTTCTCTTGAGAAGCAAGCAGCTGTTGCTCTTTCTTGCTAAGTAAAGCTTCTCTTTCAATAACAGCCTGCATGCACAAAATGGGAATTGAATAAATATGATTTTCTACAAGGTAAAAGCAACAAATTCACATGAAAGTGCATCCAAATCAGAACTGTTATGGAACAATGTAATATGCAAACCTCTTCTCTTTTTGACAGAGAAGCCAAAGCCAACTCAAGGCTGGATTTGTCGTCCTTCAAAGCTCTACGTTCCTTTTCAATATCCGCTCTTGAAGCCTCCAACTCCTTCTCAAGTCGGTTTAGTTCTTGAGTTCTACTAAAAATATACTCCTCTCTTTGATTCAAGGATGCTTGTCCATCAAGTAGTCTTTCATGTTCTTGTTGAACAATCTTCTGCCTCTCACTCAATAATTGCCGTTCAATAATGATCTCTTTCTCTTTTGCATCACAACTAAAACATGAAACCAAATAATTAACAAATTCCTTAAACCAAACGTTTAAATCAAATATATCACTCATGATCGCACTATCTTACATCATGGTGAAAACTATTACATGAATTAAATCATCATGAGCAAACTGCAGTTTTGGCCATAAATAACTTCATAAAAAAAAAAGGCAAACTGCAGAAATACAGCCAAGCAAGCATGTGTAACCCAGTATACACACAATCACCATGACCAAGCCAATTAAATATTATTTGTTCACTTTCAGCAATAGGCAATTCAATCATGTCTATCTCATAAAAACATTTTAAATGGATATAAAAGGATATCATGCCACTGGGTTCTTATTTATAGAAACCTTTCAATGAAATACCTAATTCACAACCCGGTATCGTATGAATAACAGAGTCATACGAGGCACAACTACTGCTTCTTGGCAAACAAGAACATTTTCAAAAACTGCAATTGGCTAGAAGGAAAAAAACAGAGAAACAACAACAAAAAAAATGATAGTAAAAACAACATAAAGAAGCAAAAGGCAATGCATATGACAGACATACTCATTTTTGAACGACACAATACGTCTACTAAGGTCATCTTCACGTGCTTCAACTTCTTGGAGCTTTCTCTCAGCAGTGCGTTGGAAAAGGCTAGCTTCTGCTTCTAAAGACTTTGCAGCACGAAATTTGGCCTCAGCCTCTGTAAACTTCTTCTCAGCATCCTCTATCATAATACGTGCTTCAGCTAATCTACTTTCAGCTGCAACCTTAGTTTCAGCAGATTCTGCACGCATCTCATGCAAAGCCTTCTCAACCTACAAAACCCCACCACAAAGTCCTAAGAAACATATAATTGTGAAAGAGAAGCGAAAAATAAATATAACCACAATTGAAAAGAGACTTTAAATGGTGATCATACACTTGCTATGCATTCTTTCTCAACTCCTAAGGCTTTCTTCAAACCATCTTCTCGCTTCTTTGCTTCTGCAAGAGCAGATACACGTGCAGCTTGATCTCTTTTATGCATTATTTCTGTTGCTTCAGCAGAGGCTATAATTTGTTCATACTTGGAAGCCAACTCCTTTCTTTCCAATAGAAGAAGGCCCATGTGGTGTTGGTGATCAAAGAGCTATACACAAGAATAAATAAATATGTAAACAAAATGCTAGTAAGCTATGTAGAAAGAAGCAGAAATGATTGAAGCTTTACAACATGAGCTCATGGCAGCATGTAAATGATGCATAGACAATCAAATGCTAAACCAAGACTGCCCTCATTCCTCACTCTTATCCTTTCCTTTCTGTGAAGCATTCATTTAACTGACATCCATGTGTCAAGATAGGTAAAGAGCACTGCCCAATAATATACCATCCTTGGAAGCAAGAAGTGCAAAAACTCAGACAAAAAAAAAAGTATACACACAGAATATCACTCAATCAGCAGAAACCTAGAAAAGCAGTCTAAAAACAATGAAACAAATTGTAGAAGCCACAAAACAAACAGGCAATAAATGCTCCTAAAAAGCCTTTATAAACCTACAAAGTTAGCAACTCAACAGTGCCATTTGCATGAGAAGGAGAAACAAATCCTCAATCAAAACGTGAAAACAGATAGCGGGGTAAAAAAATCAAGTTTGTTCCATCAAAGCTCATAAAAGGAAAACACATATTATGCAACTAGAATAATGGCATTTAAGTGAAGTACAGAACTTTTAACCAAAAGCGATGCTCAAGATTTAATTTGGTTGCTTGACACTGAAAACTGACCTCATAAATCATACGGGCATAAGCATTGAAACAAATTCTAAATACAACAGAATTTCCAAAGACCGAAACCATTAGCTTTTTAAATTGAAATCTGTTAAACTTAAATATCACTTCCATTAACCATCTTTCTTTATAAAAAGTTATATATTTGATTTTGTTTTTGAATTAAAGATTTAATACTCAAATTGAAACGCCTTACAAAGAAAAAAGAAGTCATCTTTTTTTCTTTTGTTACCACTTTTCAATTCAAAAATTAAATTTTCAACATACTAATGCTCTCTCTTTTATCTGTTGCTCCATAAACCAAACAACTCCTTAAAAGAAATGGAAAAGAAAAGCCATGAAAAAAAATCTGAGAAAAGCAGTATAAAGATTTGAAGCAAACCTCGGCTTCAAGCTTTGCAATATAAGCAATAAGAGCAGCTTTATCTCTCTTCTTGATCGACTCCTCATCGAATCCAGCTTCCTTGAGCCGCTTCCAGATCGTTTCGTCGCTAAGAGGACTCTTCAAAACCCTAGACCCCGGCGCTATAGATAACGCCCTACTAGTACCAGGCGTGACCGGACTCGTCATCTTCCAAGCCCGACCACAGGCGCCAAAAACCCTAGACTTCCGTACGCCTCTAGCTAGTTTTGATCGGATTCTTCACCTTTTCTTTCTTCGCTGAAAAGAAAAGGAGAGAAAGAGAATCAAAGTACTGAGTCACAGGCTCAGCGCTGAGTCGGGGTTAGTAATCTTTAGAGAGTTGAAATCGATAAGAAAAAGAGCTTTCCATAGTGGTGAGTTAAAAGCGATGTCGCATTGAGAAATTTGGGCCGCCATTTTATGAGAAAAAGATGGAATGTGTGTGGATTGAAATTGGAATTTTAAATTTAAATTTTCAACAGGATTCGACCGAATAGTAAAGACTGAAGAGTGGTGTAAAAAAAAAAAAAAGGACTGATGAGTGGCAGTCAACGCTCCACGTCAGCAATATTTTAATCTTCATAAAAGTTAATTAATGGCTGGTTTTTGTTGGAAATGTGCTGTTTGTGGGCCTTAAGCCAGATCAGTCACACGTGTTTCTATACGATTGGGAATTGTAGCCAAATCTCTTTCTTAATTTATTTGTAACTAGTTTTGGACCACGAAATTTTAAATTATTATTATTTAATAATTAATAATTTTTTATCTGTCGTTTTTTCGCTTTTATATTTTATTTATGTATTCAAATATAAAATATAAAAGTGAGAAAACAACCTATAGTAAATTATAAATTAGAGACCTTCTATTCATACCCAAAAAAATACTTGGTATACCCTATTTAAGATTTTTTTTAAATATCAAAATATTTTTTAAAAAAATACTTGCTCATTGCCAAGCAATAACTCCGGTGAGCTTGAAAATTTCAAAAAAAAATGTAATGTTTGTAATAAGGATAATGTTAGAAAATGCTAAATCTTTTAGGGTGTGAGGAGTCAATTTTTTTTAGGATTTAGGGTTTTTTAGTAGATAGGGTTTGCTTAGCAATTTTTAGGGTGTGAATAGAATTTCTCTATAAATTATATTTAAAGTATGCATTGAGTCAATAACTAAAATTTGGTCTAGTAGTTGTTATCTTATTTTAGAAAGAATTAAATCCAAAGTTTAATTTTCCACTCCTCTTTGTATCTCTTATGAATCAAAAAAATATGTATTCAGTCCTATAAAATAGTTAAAAAAATATATTAATATTTTTTAAAAAAAGAAAAATTTATCAAAAAAAGAGTGTGTATGTGTTGTGTATATACATATTTATATATTTATGTGCTAGCATTAGTTAATTATTTAAACAAAAATAAAAAATCAATGGTGTGAAGAGCACATAAAACTATTTTATGTATTAATAATGACAATTAAAGTTTGAAGAGAGATCCATTTACACATGTGTAAAGCTCTATAGTTTTACACATTATTCTGATCTTTAGATTGAATTAAATGAACGGTTAAGATTAAAACTCTTCATATATAAAGCCAAATATAGAAATTTATTCTCTTTCCTCTTTTTACATGGTAAAAGTATTTTCTTTTTCTTTTTTTACATTTTCTCTTTTTCACCTCTCTTTCTTTAGCTTGCTCATGTTATTCTTTGCGTATTAGGCAATGTATATGTAAGATTTTGATAATTGGACATGGATTCATGGATAAGTTTGTTAGCTTCAAAAAATTAAGGCAACACTGAAGGGGGATTTATCAAAGGCTGTGCCTGTACTTAATATGGGACATCGATGATGCCTCAAGGTTCTTCTTTCTAGTCTAGAGACTGATAATTCTTCAAGCATTGTCATTACCAATCAGCATTGTACGAAGTCATACTAGAAACATACATTTTTCATACTCATTGAAACCTTTCCCAGGAAGAAGCACAATTTCTTGTGCTTTACATTTTATAATAGAAATTTTCACTTGCTATTCATTTAGAAATTTTGGTGAGCGCTTCCATTTAATGAAAAGACAGATGGAGAAGATTTGTTGTGAAGAAAGAAATGGAATTATAGAGGCTACACTGAAGTGACAAGATTGCTGTGGTGTGAGAGAGACATAGGAGAGAAGTCTGCCATGAAGAAAGAGAGGTGGAAAAGAAAAAAAATGTAAAAAATAAAAAAGGAAAATATTTTACAATGTAAAAAAGGAAAGAGAAAATATTTTTACATCTAATTTTACATATAAAAAAAAATTTTAATCTTAACCATTTATTTAACTCAATCTAAAGGTCAGAAATGTGTGTAAAACTATAGAATTTTACATAGGTGTAAGTGAATCCCTCCTCTTAAAGTTTTATTACCTTTAATATGAATCTAATTTAGAGTGTATAACCAAAAAAAATTAGTTTAGAGTGATTTAAGGTAAATAATAATAAAAATTAAATGCAATCAATTTAGTTTCTTTGAATTACTTTTTTTAAATTAAAAAATGCATCAAATAAAATAAAATACATTTATTAGTGGACACGAGTCTACCTTTTTTTTTCAGAGATATTGAACTTTTTTAAAATATTCATGTGGCTAAAAAAGATTTGCACTTGTAACCAAAAAAAAAAAGATTTGCACTGATTTGGCAAAGAATTTCAATGATTTTTTTGACTGATGCTTGGAATTGATTTTTGAAATAATGCCAAATTGAAGTTTAATTGTTTTATTTTTTCAAAGAAAATCAATTACTCCAATGTCAATTATATTATCCTAGACACAAATGATAAAAATTTGAAATTTAAAAATATAAAATTAATAATTAAAGTTACTATCATGCAATAGACCTATTCAAGAGCAAACCTAAGACCAGGGCTGATAACGGGTCGGATCGAATTTTTATAAAAACCCGATCCGAACTAAATGATTTTTTTATTTTATGATCCGTATCCGATCCGAATAAAAAAAATTATATTTATATCCATAGTTTTGCCAGTGTTAATATTAACAATTTTTATAATTTAATATAATAATTCTTTAATCTCATTTGTTTAAAAATTTCATTACATAATATATAAATATATAAAAGTCAAAGTTTCTGATGAAATAATAATATCCGAAGTAGATAATCTGAACTTTTAATATGTGTATTATCTTAAATTTATTAAAATTAAAAAAATATATTATCTTTTTTTAAATTCTTATTTATATAGGTTAAAATTCAAAAAAAAAACCATATCAACTAACTTTTATCAATTTCATTAAAATTAAAAAAATAATTTTTCAATAATTTTAAATGTATTATCTTAAATTAAAATTACCTATATAAATTATATTAATATATGGATTAAAATTAAAAAGAAAAATCAATTATCATTTTTCAATTTTTTTACCTCTATAGCTTAAAATTAAAAAAAAAAAGAGTCAATTATCCTTTTTCCAATTTATTTAAAATAAAAAACTTAATTATCTTTTTCAAATTTTCCAAGGTACAAATTAAAATTATATATATAATCTTACATTCTTACTATATAGATTAAAATAAAAAAATCAATTATCTTTTTTCTATATAGATAGGTAAAGAAAATTCTTATTTTATTATATTGAAATACAAAAATTGTATACAAATAAAAATATTAAAGAGAAAAAGGTTGAGATGTTCAAAAATTTAAAAATCTATAATATTAAGATTTTAAAAAATATATACTATATATAAATTTACGAACCTATAAATGTGTTTTCGTGCCATGAACAAATTTAAATCTAGTATGAAATAATAATCAAATTTAAAAATGTTTATATTTAATACATTGACAATATATTAATCAATTATAAAAAATCATCTTATTAATAAATAGACCCTTAAAATAAATATTGATCATTTTTAAATTTATTTTAAAGGCATGTGTATTTTTAATTTATTATTCAATATATTGTTAATAAAATTTTTAGACTTTACAAACAAAAATAAAATATTTAAATACCCCTCTATATTTTAATTTTTTATTTTTTTTAAAAAAATATGTATCATCATCTTAATCACAATTGTAAAGCTTTTAAACTTAAGCGTATTAAATAATAATCCTAAGTCTGAACTTGAATGCTTCATCCATTTTCCAAAAAAATGGATTCTCATAAGATTGAAATTCGAACCTTGCAATTACCCTTCTTTCATCTCCTCAGACTTTGCCTGCTGGCAAAAAATAATAATACATATTTAAGGGATAAACAATGCTTAACCTCCTGTAAACTCACATAAGGAAAAAAGAAAAGGAAAAATAATATTTACATCGGTATTGTTTTATTATACATAAAAAGGCCAGCAATGGGATAAACACATATTTCATGGCTTAGATAAAGTATCAAATTTCCTTCCATGTGTGTGCATCATTATACGAGTGAGGTTAACCCAGAGAAGAGGGATGGGTGAGGATGTGAAGCAAGAACAATAAACTCAAGTAGAAGTTGTCAACAGAATTGATGCAAGTGATTAAAGTTTGCACGTTATGTGCAAAGCAGTCAGATTCAAATTCTCATTATTTTTCTTTGGTAAACAATTTGTAAGTCCAAATTCAATTGTTATCTAGGCCTTGGTGTCACCTGGAAATCCCTTCTGCATGCTCTTTTCTCGGTGAGCAGAGTAATCCAAATCATATGGACACATGTCTGTATTTATATCACTAGACAATGGCACAACCATCTCAGATTCTCAATGCATGCCTACAGCAAGAACCAGAGTACCAATGACAATAAGCATTAATGCATAATCATAGAATGCTCTGGAGATCTATAAAGATAAACGAGTAAAAGGTAAAATCATTTGAGACCTGCCAGTTCCACCCATCCATGCCATTAGGATCATCATCAAGTTGAAAACATCAACATCTCCAGTATAATTGTTGTAGATGCTTACTCCATTAAATATACTCTCCAGAATGCTAGACCCATAAGGAGAACCATCAAGCATACCTCCAATATGAAAATCTACTAATTATAAAGGTTTTAACAGAGTTTGTTCTCACGAGTCAACAACAATTGAGTTAACAAAATTACTTTAAAGGTCAAAATAAAATAATAAAATTAATATAAAATAAGGATATTTATGTCCTATGTCTCAAGAAAAAACTCTCAAATCACCTAACTTCCCATTGGTAACTTCTTTCTTTTAATCAACTCGCATTTTTTTTCATTTTTCACCCTCATAGTTGATATACAAAATATAGTTTTTATTTGAAACAATATGGGAGACAACAGCAAAGTATGCCGCCCAAGAAAACCCAAGTACAAAATAGCAGCAACAATAACCAAATTGCAGTAACACAAAAAAGGGAAATATTAGCAACAAAAGTTCATAAAGCACATACATTTAAGACTTCCAATTCTGTGTGAAACCTAACAAGAAAGAAAGAGGCATTCTCGCTTTAAAAATATAAATATTTCTAATACAAACAAATCGACATCGAAAGATAAAATCAAGATTTTCAGAGGATTGACAGTGAAGAATATGGACTGCAATGAAGCAGAAATATTCATAATTAATGGAAGCAGCAGAAGCAAATGAAACTGATATCACATGGTTAGTGAAATACAATCAACAACTAATCACTATATTTAATATGTTTTCCTATCACCTTCAATTAATTTATATACAGTTACAAGTCAAAATCATCTACGAGAATAAGTTCCAAGTTGGCTCCATACTTAGAGCTTGTATTATGAATGGTAGATGTTCAAGTATGATAGAATTGTAGTGAAAAATAGCTATAAATGGTGCGAGCCCTGTAACATTAATGTGCCATTGCTTGAAGTTATTCAGAATAAAACATAATAAAAAAAAGATAAAAATCAACAGTCTGCAAGATAATAGCATATGCAACTCAAGAGTTATAAGTCAACCTTTATTGATTTGTTTCCTCTTTTTTCATTTCACAAAAGGTCACCCAAAAAGAATGCTCTGGTGGATGTAAAAGGCACCAACATCAAAGAACAAAAAAAATATAACATCACCAATGTCTGTTGGGTCAAGTGAAAGGAGTCTGATGCTACTTAAGCAATGTCTGGAGTTCATGAATGGAAAAAATAGCATTGGGAGAACTCTCTGTATAGGGTCCAACCGTAACTCGACTCTAAATTAATCGGAGCTCAAAGTGGTCTTTGGATACCAAGAGATTTTGACCAAAAATAAAAGAGAAAATATAACATCATAAAAAGATGATGGCAGAGTAGTTCCGAAAGCAGGTTTGTCACCATATAGGCAGAAATCCATCTTGCATGTATTTATGTATGTATGGTTTTATGCAAACCATGATATGCAGTTCAAATCATATCGGTCCCAACTAACCTCTCTTATGGGCTGCAATTCACCATAGCCAAAAAACTAAAAGCAGAATCTAGCCAGCTTTGTAAGGTCACCGACACTCTTGAGCTCCCTGTCAAGAGTTTCATATTATATCACAAAAATATAATTTCCCTGTTCAGTCATGCTATAATCTATTACAGCAACATCCACATGTACGTATTTCTTCATTGTCCTCATCGTAACAAGCCAAAAGTTTTAGCAGTTGCTGAATGCCATCATTCCTCTAAATCTCGGCATCAGTGCATTTCATGATTTTTTTAATAATGTCAAAGCAGCTGCTGCTTTCCAGGGATATATATTGAAACCAAAAATAAAGTGACTGCGTAAAAATAGACTTCAGTATGAACAAGCAGTGACAAAAACAAAACTAACTTAGAACATCATTGTAAACCTTGAATGAGTTGGAACTTGGAAGCAATGTTATAAAATGTTTCTGGCAGCACAATGTCTTCAAACTGAAGAATTGGCGCAGATGAAGTAAGAGCCCCAATGGCACTGTGAGGATACTTCAGCCTCATCCATGCCGCTAACACTGTTCCATTAATGCCTTGAAGATCAATCACATGATCAAATACATAACGAACACTTTCCACTAATCAAATTTACCATTTCCATAGCAATAACACCATATCATAAACACCTAAAAAAAACCAAATTAAACATTTCTTAAAAAAAAATCATGGGCTTACTTCCTCCATAGGAGCCGCCGAACAAAACAACAGGACACCCTTTAGCAGATAAATTCCTCTTCAAATTAGTAATCAGAAATCAAAACTGCGAAATCCGCTAACGCTTGCTTTGTTGTGAGATAAGAGAGAGTAGTCTATCAATTTTGTCCGTCCATGTGATTGACTAATCTCGTGATTTCATATCATTATTTATGATAAACTGGGTTGCCCATGGGCTGGGCCAAGTGATTAATAACTCGACAGACCGAACCGAGCTAATCATCTAACCTTTTTTTTTTTAAATCAATCATCTAAATTAAACTCTTGATTCAATGTATTTTTAACTCAATTTATTTAAAAACATTATTTCATAGTGTATTCGTGAAACTTTTAAATTCATTATTGTATTTATTAAAATATTAAAATATAAAAAACAAGACATATGATAATATTTTAATTTTGTTTGTAAAACTAAAAAAAATTATTCTTAATATGTTAAAACGAGCTCCATTATTTATTAGCGAGTTTTTTATGTAACATGTGAGTCAAATTTAAGTATTTTAATTCTACATTCAAGCAAATTTTATAAATTCGATTGAGATTATACTTTTTTAAAAAATATATAAAATACATATGTACCTATTAAATTCAAGTTTATAACTCAAATTCAAAAACTAAGGAATAAATTCCTTTATTTAAATCATTGATAAATAAATTGCTTAATATAAAGTCAAGTTGGAATATTTATAGTAATTTTTTTAGCCAAATTCAAATAGAAAAAAATCTTTACTCAGCTCAAGCTTCAATTTTATGATCAAGTTATTTCTTAATCTTTGTATATATTGATTCAAACCAATTTTGATGTTTATATCCCTAGTTTAGATGAATAATAAGTGTTCTTTTTTAATTTAGCATGGATTCCTTCTCAATGTTGAATAAAAAATACAAAGCATGCTTATAAATTAAATATTTTAAACAATCTGAAAGTATAATTGTCATCTAAATATTCATTAACTTGGATTCCTTTTCAAATTTGAACAAAAATAAATAACATGTATACATCATTTTATGTTTATTAAATACTCTCAAAGTATAATTATCACTTGCTAAGCAATTCAAATGTGTAATATGTATTTGGTCGGAAACTGAAATAAACATGATTTCCACATAATTAACTTCATGTTTGACACGTATCTTTAGTTTAGAAAAAGAAAACATGATAAAATATATTAAGAATAGTATTTTTTATGAACAAAGAAATATGAATCTTGAATTGAACGTGACAAGTAAAATCCATGAGCTGATTTAGTCAAATTCTAAGTAGTCAATTATAAATAATTATAAATAAAACCATAAATAACATGTGGGCCTTAAGGAGGCTCATCGGAGAATTAGCTGACCATAATTATGGAGCTCAACCATCAACCAACCATCAATATGGGCTTTATAAAGTGACATAGACCCATAACCAATGATATTTGTGGCTTTTTTCCCCTATTTTGAGAGAAAGGGAATTTAGTTTTAATAGCTATTCATGTATTTGTTATTGAATCGATTTTCTAAATACATTTTTTGATCTTTAGTAAAAAAATAAAATGAGAAAAATAAAAAGGAAAAAATTTGAATATTGAGGGAAATGATCATATTTTCATGTTTATGGTGTGAGAGTTCTACAATTATGAAATTCAATTTTAATTGTCTATAATTTTCTTTTTCCCTTTAGTTTTTATTCTAAAAAACGAGGATAAAGGTGAAAAGTAAAAAGAAAGAAAGTGATGAGAGATAGGGAAAGGGGAAGGGAAAGGATTTGATGTATTTTAGAGTGGATAAGAAGCAAAATGAATAAAATTTACATCACTACATGCTTAAGACCGAATCTTTAGCCCTTCGAACATTCCAAAGGAGCAAAACTAAGAGTGTGTTTGGTTCCTGAAAACAATCATGTTTTTCATTTTCATTTTCATAGAAAATAGAAAATGAATAAAAAAATGTGTTTGGTTGGAAAGTAAAAAATATTTTCTTGAAAAATGAAAATAACAAATAAGCCAAAATTTGAAAACAAATAAAAGATGTTTTCATTGTTTTCAATGAAAACAGGACAGAAAAATAGAAAAAGAGAAAACACGGATTTCTGATTTTTTTTATTTAAAATGACGCTAAAGTTCACAGAAGACCCAAGTTCTAGACGTGATAAAAGCAAAACATTGTTTTATTTATTAGGTTTTGGCCTTTGGGTTTTCATCGTTTATTCTTGGCTTCTTTATTTCAATAGTTTCTGCCCTCCTTTTTTTCTCTGACTTTTTGGCAGACAAAGTTTTTCTCCGAATGGTGCCAACCAAAGTTGTCAATCAAACCAAGTTAATTTCTTTCATTTTATTATGGTCGCTTTTCTTGATTTTTTTCTTTTTTTGTAATTATCATGATTTGCTTCAAAGTATTTGGTTAACACTTTTTGGACAGTGTAATCACCGGCACATTTAGCTGAACATTGGGCAATTGTTTTGATTCCTTTTGAATGTTTGAGTTCCTCATTTTCATTCATTGTACTGAGGAAAATGCAAACCTATTTTTTGATTAGAACGCTTCACGCCTTTCATAGGTTTTTTTTTTGGTTACAGCCTTTCATAGTTTTTTATATGGATTTCTTATGCTTCAGTTCTCTACTTTTGTCCACTTGTTTAGACTAGTTTTTATAAGGGCTTTAGTGTTGAAAAAATGAGGAATGGTTATAGTTTTTACTTTTTTTTTTCAAAAGTTGTAATTTAATTTAATTTTTTAGTTATTTTTTTGAAAATGTAGATACCAAACGCATTTTCATAATTTTTATTTTTAAAAACAAGTTTTCATTTTCATGTACCAAACATGTTTTTCAAAATTCAAAAAACAAAAAATGAAAACTTATTTTCAGAAAATGAAAATAAAAAATGAAAACGAAAAATATTTTCATAAACCAAACGGAACATAAAATTCCATATTCTATTGTTCTATTCCAACACCAAAGGTTACGAAGCATCTCTCATTCCCGAGTCGTGCATTCCCATCATAAACTCCCAACTCATAATTATCCTACCTTTGCTTGATTTCATATATGGTAAAAAAAAATGGTTAATAATAAGATAGTGATGCGCACGGACAAGAGGAAACGTAGCTTGGAAATTGAAGGAGCTAAAAACGCAAAGGACAGAAACAAAGTTGATGAATGACAACTTCTGAAACCTAGACCCGAAGCCTAAAGAGACTCGAATCCAACGGTATTGGACCTTGACCCTACGAATAAGAATTCGAGAACCTAAGGTATAGCAATGGTGGATGGTGAAGAAGGAGGCGCCACAAGGAAGAAGACCTTGATAAGCCTAGTAGAGAGGGAACCCAAGAGAAAGGCACACTCAAATTCTGAAAATTCAATTTACTGATCTGTGCATCAATAGTGTTTACAAGGTATTTATAATAATACCTAGCACTTAAGCCCATAAACAAGTGGGCTGGAATTAACACCAACAGAAAATAAAACTAAACCCAAATTCATGCCTAAACCTAGTTACTTAAAATAAATAGTCCAAGACACAACAAGACTCAAACGTGGGCTATCCAAACACTTAGCCCATCTTATTGTTAAGCTAAAATAAGATAGTAAACCATGCTCATGTCGTTTGGGCTTCCAAGCAAGTATAGATGTCTTGGGACTCTTCATGGAAGCTTCCTTGACACTTCAATGATGCCAGAGCTTGTTGCATGAATGAGGCCAGGGCTTGTTGCGTCTTCTTAGCTCGAGCTCGGGTAATTGGACCTCCTTGGATGACCAATGGATCTTTAGCATCACGAACATCACGAGCAAGTGGATCTCCATCATTCCCTCCTTGGATGACCAATGGATCCTTAGCATCACGAACATCACGAGCAAGTGGATCTCCATCAGATAGGTCCCAAATTTGCAAGCTTTTGGATTAGATGTCTCTAATAAAATACTCATCAATTAGAACTTAATTAATCTTTCATTTTAAAAATTATGAGATTAATATTCAGAACAAAATATATGATATCTATGACATAAAGATGAGAGCTTTAGGGCAAAAAACCCACATGTATTTGAATATAGAACTTTACATTTTAAAAGTGAGAACATAATCAATTATATTCTAAATGAATACTTAAAATTAATTTTTAAAATATTTTATAAGATAAAATAAATAGTTGTAGATGTTTTAGGTAGGAGGTCCTATCAAGTTCAAATCTCACTTTGTATAAATTTGTATTTATTCAATTATATAGTGATTTATTTGTTTGATATAAGTGATTTTTATAAATGTGATAGTTGATTATGATTGTAATTTTCTTGTAATTTATTGTTTCTGATGTACTCGAAATCTACTATCCTTAACCGCAAGCATTACTCACATGCCTTAGACTATGAAAATTTGGATAAGCTTATCAAAATTTGAATTGTAATACATTAATACGACTCCCTTTTATTGCATAAATTCCACAAGAAATTTCTCATAACCAAAGCGAAACGAAATCATATAATAGAAATCTCCCAAATATTCAAACAACATGAAAGCATTTAAGCATGCATTCAAGCATGCATGATATGTTGATATTAATTTTTTTAGTTTGGCAACATTATAGAGAAAGGATAAGGCAGCTCGGCTTCCTTTTCATCAAGCGCTGACTTTAACAAGAACAAAAAGACAAGTAATTGATAAGAAATGGTGCCATAAATTGGGCAAATTGATAAACTCCAATTTTGGTTTGAGCTTGCCTTGAATGGCAAAAGTTGTGGCTGTCGTCTGGGTCCAACGCTCACGTGGGCATGCAGAATGCTTTTGTCTTTAGCAGCCCCTTTGCGTGCCGCCCTCTGCTTTTTCATGTTCATGGTTCATACGAACAAGCTCGAAAACCTTCGGCATAAAATGGTGGGCCACGAAAGTGAAAGAAAATTCTCATTCCAGAAGTTGTATCTCGAAATTTTTATTTACGTTTTATTAAACCCAATAACTTTAAAGATGATGTAATAATTGAAGGTGTTCATATTTCAGTTTTAATTGAATTGATCAAATCGAAATTTAATTTAGTTAATCAATTGGTTAACGAATTATAGTTGACGAAAATAATTTTGCAAAATTTTCGATTAATTAACTAAAATAAAAAATATAAAATAAAATTTAACATATATGAAAGAAAAATATTTATTATGTTTGAAATTTTACATATTTCTTTAAATTTAATGTTGTTAGAATTTTTAATTTAATACTTTTGTATTTATATATGGATAATTATTCAATACACCATCAGTGAAATTTTTTCACTCTATAAATAGTGTTAGATGATGACACATTTCATTTAAAAATATTAATAAAATAAAAAATAAATAAAATAAGATATGTGTCATCATCTTAACATCACTTGTAGAGTCAAAAACTCCACTGACGATGTATTAGATATTAATTCTTTATGTATTTTGTTGGATGATATTATTTAGTTTGTTTCAAATATTAGAAATTGATAATTTAAGTTAAATTTATTTTATTATTTCGTTTGTATTTAATTTAATTCAGTTAAATTTAAATAAAAATTTCGATTCGATTAGTGCAAAAAAACTAATTTTGATAAATTCAATTTGGTCGATTTGATTCGAAATTAACCGAATAACCAAATGAACACCTCTATAACAACATGACATAAAAACAATATGAAAAAAATAAACAAATTAAAATTTTGACAAAAAAACATTATGTATTGAAAAGTAAAAAATTATTTTATATTTAATATATCGATACAAATTATAATTCCATAATTTCATATTTTACACTTGACACGATACAAATTCAAAATATATATAGAAATTGTGAAATTTACATTTTATCCAACAATAATTTTCTAAAAAATCAAGCAATACCATTAGTGGAGATTCTTATCGTTTTGATAAATCCTTCCTACAACATGATTAATTGACACATGTTAAATTTTAAAATTTTAAAATTTTTATCGTATGAAAAACAAGAATATTGCTAGTAACATAATCATTCATATACGTTTTCTTTTAATTCATAATTGCTTTGTTATGACTTGAAATCTAAGTAAAATTAAACAATAAAGCTTGGCTAGTAAATAATCATTTGTATACGTTCTCTTTTAATCGATGAATGCTTTGTCACGGCTTGAAATTTAAAGTAAAATTAAACAATCAAAACTTGACTTTATGATTATTATCTCCCTTAAGAAAAATTTAGATCCAAGATTTGTTTTCTTTTCTCTTTTGCCTCCTTCCCCTTCCACTTTCTCTTTTCTAGCTTCCCTTTTCTCATATTCTCTCCTTTATTGTACTCTTTTTGCTTTTTTTTTTAATTATTTTTCTATTTTTAATCTAGGTTTTGGTTTTTTTTAATCCTTTCATAATTTATTTTATATTTTTTTATTTTTTTTATTTTTTACTTATGCGACCGTGGATCAACCATGACATAGCAATAACATGTGCTACATAGAATTCACATGACATTCGGCAGTTAATCATTGGTTTTAAAAACCACATCATCAAATACTTTTAATCAAAGGAGACAAAGTACTTGACAGAACAAGATTTTAAGTATTTAATTACAAATTTTTATTCTTTAAGTAATAGTGTAAAAGAAATGATATAAATCAAAAGACAAACTTATATTAAATTCTTTCATAAACTTAATACATAAAGGAAGCTTCACACATTTTGGTTGCAATATGTCTACCTTAGGAATGGTCCCCGCCTCAATTGGATGTAAAAAGAGAGGATAGTTTAATCCATTGCAGCCACAATCTCACTTAAAAAGTTCAGGTGCATGTGGAGGACATTGACATTTTTGGCTCAAGGGTGAAGTCACTTCAGATTCTAAATGCTAAGGTTGGATGTTGTGAAAATGATGCAAAGTACACATGAAAATATGGTGGAATTGAAAGGTATAAAAGGAAATAATCATTTTACCCTTAGCTGAATCAAATTTCCTTAGATAATTAATTGTGCAAGAAGAGTGAAAGAAAATCAAATTTTCTCTTTTATAAACCATATTAAAAGAGAACTTCTATAAAATGATTATTTTACATTAGCATTTGATTATATCATTATTATATTACATAATTTTTTAAAAAAATTGATTATGTATTACGTATCAAATGTAAAAAATAAAAAATCTGTTTCAATCTGTTCATTAATGATTCTTATAATAAATAAATGAATTTTTTTTACAAAAGTGTAAATTATACGTGCATAAGGTTAAAAAAAAAAACCATATATTGATATGAAATAAGTCATAATCGTTTCCATAAAAAAATTTTCTCATTTAAAATAAACGACAAATTCATTTTGAGTGCATAGATTAACATTAATTAATGAAGGCGCACATCCTTGGCATTAGAATTGTTGGCCTAAAGTAACCAAGTTTAGTGATAAATGGTAATAAATTCGACCACTACTATTGTTCTTACAATGGAAATGTAAATCTAGTTTGGTGAGCAATTTGGTGGGGAAGGTAGTAAACCGTAAAGTCCCTACTACTTTTTTTTGGCACACTAGGGACTTCTAATTTGCCTAAACTCAAATTGGTTAGATTGCACGAGAATTTGTACACTTTGGTAATTTTTTTTCCTTTTTCCTTTGCCTAACATTGCCAGCAAATTATCTTTACGTCTTCATATTTAAGACACCCAAGTAAATTTATTTTCATTCAAAAAGAAAGCTACCACATTGAAATTTGAAAGTTGCTTTGTCACTTGAGTTTTAATTATTTTCAATAATTTCCTGAATTTACACACACACATATATCAAAGTTAAATATTTGGATAAGACAATCGTGTTATTTGTTGGTAAAACGTTTAAATTCTTAATTTCAATATTTAAAATTCAATTTCTGACAATTTCAAATACTAAAAAGACATTCAAAGAAACTATTTAGCATGAGAAGGACAATATGTCACCATTTCACATGGAAGGAAAACAAACAAACAAAATAGTAAATAAGGATTGTTTTGAAAATGAAAATGGATCATCATATTTTCTTGAATTTTTGGTGAAATTATGAGTAAAAAGTCATAAAACCAGAGCAGCCAAGGCCAAGTCCTTATGAAAATGATTTTTGTTGGATGTTTCAAATTCAATTCTTCGAATATGGGGATTGTCGTAACGGCTTCGCGCTCGACGATTTTCGAAAAAAAAACGTTTAAAAACAAAAATGGGAGTCGCCACCAATCTTTTTTTGTCTAGGTGTGATTGGCCACCTAAAAATGTTTATCTTTTTAACAAAATCTCAAAATTAATTAAGTTTTATTAAAAAGACAATGTTGAGGTCTGCGAAAACAAAACTTGGGTTCGGGGGTACGGTTACGTGTGAGGAAGGATTAGCACCCTCACAACGCCCGTTAAAAAACGGTACCAACCAACTACACGGTATCTTTTGATTTTAATGAAATAGTCTTGGCTTAAGTTTAATTCATTTGTTATTAAAAAAAATCGTGCGTTTGCTTAAAAATCGCTATTACATGTGGTTAAAAAATTCCTTATGAAAACCAACATGAACACCACTTATTGAAAAATTAGATCGAATATCCCAATACTCTGGTAACATTCGAAATAATTCCCCTCACCTAGAGATTTCTTAAGAATCACTACTTGTGAGTTCTATAGAATCTCATCTTTGGTGGTGCTCATGCTATTTTATGATTAATCGTGTACGCATGTAGTATTGATAAAATGTATGATGCATGCGGAATATATAAAAAACTTTATACTTTAATTTTTATTAAGGAAACTCTTAATATAGAAAAATTTAACTAAATATCCCAATACTCTGGTAACATTTAGCTAATTCCTCTCACCTAGGGATCAGTCAAGAAATCACTACTTGTGAGTTTCATGACATCCCATCATCGGAAGAATTCCATTTAAGTTAAAATTAATGTTTATGAGTATGATGCCAACATATAATAGATGATGCAAGTGGAATTATAAAAAGAACTTTATATTTTGATTTTTATTAATGAAACTCTTATTATTGAAGAATTTAACTAAATATCCCAATACTCTGGTAACATTTAGCTAATTCCTCTCACCTAGGGATCAGTCAAGAAATCACTACTTGTGAATTTCATGACATCTCATCATCGGAAGAATTCCATTTATTTTAAAATTAATGTTTAGATTTATTATCTTGATTCTTTCAGTCATTCCTTTTTATTAAAATTCTATTATTACTTGTTTAATTAATTTAACTATCATTCTTTACTTTTGGAAACTTTACCATGATTAATTTTTATTATTTTTTATTTATGTAATTCTAAAAATCCCCTTTTGTTTATTTCTCTCAATTGTTTTTATTACCTCTTTTGTTTTTATTAATTTTTACTTAATTAATATTTCTTTTAAACAATCTTTATTTGTCAAAACTCTTTATTTTATATATATATAATTATTCATTCATCTTATTATTAATTAATTTTTTTCCTTTTTTTTAAATATAAATAAATAAATAAGCATGAAATTGGATATTGAGGAATAATACCGAATATCCCAATACTCTGGTGACATTCGATATAATTCCCCTCACCTAAAGTTTTTCGAAGAATCGCTACTTGCGAGTTCGACGAAGACTTATCATCGGGATTTCTTACTTACTTTATTTTAATTTTATCGATTTATTATTTTTATGTGTTTTTTTCATTATCATTGTTATATATATTTTTAAATAAAATAAAAAAACAAAAAGTAAATAAATAAATACAAAAAATAAGCATGAAATCGAATATTGAGAAATAATATCGAATATCCCAATACTCTGGTAACATTCGATATAATTCCCCTCACCTAAAGTTTTTCGAAGAATCGCTACTTGCGAGTTCGACGAAGACTTATCATCGGGATTTCTTACTTATTTTATTTTAATTTTGTTTTGGTATTTTTACTTTTATTTTTTTAGCTTCTTAAAATATTCTTTTATGGTAAATTGTTTAATAATAATAAAAAGAAAATTATATAAAAATATTTTATATCTATTTACACATTTTGTACATCCTACGTACATTTTAGAATTATATAGATTTCCTAACTTCCTAAAAAGATTTTTATATTAAAAAATGTTATTATATGTATAAATGAAAATATATAATTATGTACTTTATATACCTATTTTATGCACTTTATATACATATCCATATACACATTTTTTCTTTTTTTTTTATATGTATGATTTTATATTTATTTACATGCTTATTTACATATTTATCATATATATATCTCCTATAATTTACTTACATGTTTTATTTATTTGTTTTTTTTTTTTTTATATATATACATATACATATATATATATATCTTAAAACTATGTATTTATTATTAATTCTATGATTAAACTTAAAACTATTAGCTTTTAAAGGATTTTATATACAAACAAATATTTATTTTTATGTTATGCAAATATATCGCAAATACATAGAACAAATAAATAAATATTAGATAAAAATATACCAAAACGGGTTGGGCTTGAAAACCCAAAAGAAGCCTTCCAACTGGCCCAAAAATCAGGCCCAAGCCTACCAACGGGGCGGGTCAGGAACCGGGTCGGACGTGGGTCGCGGATTTGGATCGGGCGAGACACGCGGGTTGCGGAAAAGGGAGAGCCGGGTCGCGGGCGGGTTGCGCGGATCTCGGATCCGGGTGGCACGCGGGTCGTCTGGGATCAAAACTCCCCGTTTCTCTTATCTATAAAAGGGCCAAATTTTTTTCTTCCCTCATTTTAATCGGCCTCTTCAAAAAAAAAACCTAAATCCTCCCCAAAATCCTCTCGCCTCTCTCCTCCCCCGGGGCGATTACCGGCCGCCGTGCGCCGCCGTGCGCCGGTCGCCGGCGAGCTCTCCGATGGCCCTAAAACACTTCCCTCGTCTCCCTTTCTTCAGATCCGACCTCCATTTCTCTCGAAAATTACTCCAACCTCACGGATCTGATAAACCGAAATCATTCTCCTTTTTTTTTCTTTATATTTTTTCGTATTTGTCTTTGGATCTGGTGGTATTTTTTGTGGTTGCTGTTGTTGGTTTGTTTTCCTTTTTTTTTGCAGGTACTAGAGATTCAGATCTGGGACCCGAGGTCCTCGGATTCTAGGGTTTTCAAATCTGGATCGGGGTTTGGGTTTTTTTTTTTGGGTGCTGGTGGTTGGAGGCTTCGGGGTTGTGTGGTGTTGGTAGTGGTGATGGTGATAAGGGTTGCTGGTTTTGGTATCTCTGAGTCTGTTTTCTCTCCGGCCAAAGGGGGACCCCTTAAACCCCTGAAGAAAATCCAGTCCTTTTAAACAAATTTGGGATCAGCCTTTGATCCGAAGGGTTAGATCCAAAACCGGGTATCCCTATTATTTTCCAGATCTCCAAGGTAGTGGTCAGAGATGGGATTGGTACCTGGGGAAGATGAATTTGTGGCAGCCGAGACCTAGGGGAATGGTTGGAACCGCCGGCGGCTCTGGCAGAAGACCTGGATGATGGATGGGAGATGGCTGGTGGTACCGGCGGCTTAGAGTCTAGGGAACAAAAAATAATAATAATAATAATAATAATAAAAGAGAAAAGGTAATAATAATAATAATAATAATAATAAAGAAAGGATAAGAATAATAGTGATAATAATGATAATGGTAATAATAATAAAAGGAAAAGATGATAATAATAGAAAAGATAATAACAATAATAATAAAAACGGTAATAAGAATAAATAATAAAAATAAAGCACATGTGAAAAAAAAAACAATAACAATAATAACATACATAATAACAAATCAACTAAAAATAAAAACAAATATATATAAAAATAATAATAATAAAAAAAATGAAAACAAAACAAAAATAATAATAATAATAATAATAATAATAATAATAATAAAGAAAACAAATAGATAAAAATAAAACATTAATAATAATAAAATGAATTTACTCATTTTAATGGGCATTGAAGTCCAATGTTTTATTTTGGATTTTGAAAGTCCAATTGAGTATAAAATTATCAATTTGGACAAAATTTGGTGTCTACAGGGATTATAGTGGAAATGCACCTCAATGATCAATGAGATAAACTTGCACATGAATTTTGTTCTAATTAATGTGAAATATATGGATATGACAATTAGGTGAAGCATTTTTGGACGGATTGTTTGCATATATTCATTATTAACTTTGATGGGGAAAACATAAGGCTGTCTGCCCCAAAGGCCCAAACAAAGGAAAAGAGTAAAATAATGGACTTTACCCTTAAGAGGTGAGAATTGATTTTAATGAATTATATATATCATAGAAAGAGAAATAGTGATCAAATAGCCTTTTCCCAGGGAAGATACGTAAGAATAGGAATTAAAAATTGATAATGAAAGTAGTATAAAAAAATAAAATAAGCTAACTTTTTGACAAAAATTATTTATTAATGATAAAAACTAAAAAATATTTTTATGTTTAATATGTCAGTACAAATGATAACACGATAGTTTTCGTAATTTATAAGATTTGACATAAAACAAACATGGCAAAAACACACAAATTACCAACGGAAAAAGTCTGGCCAAAATTACGATATGTTATATGTATAAACATAATTTTAACATAAAATATCTTTTATATATTTATTTTAATAATAAATATATGCATTTTATCACTTAAAAGAAAATTTTTTTTTGGATTCAAATTTGATATACGAACAATATATAATAATTATATACTGTTAGTCAATCACAATGTTATCTCATTAATAAGCAAAGTAAAAAGATAAGTAAGTTCTTAAAAATAAATAACAATAAAAGGTTTTTAATTTATTTTTAAAGATATGCATATATTATTTACTTTATTCATTATTGAAGTATCACTTTGTGATCAATTATAATTGTTATACACTAATAATGCACCGAATATAGACTCATTTCTTTTAATAGCACAATAGTTGCCATCAAAATGATAAACACCTCGATAAAAAAATTATATATAAACATCTTTATTAGCTAATATCATGTTCACATTATTATTAGTAATAATATGACATTATTAATTGTTTAAAAACAAAGTTATGAGGCACCTCACACCCGAATGGAATACACGAAGACAGAAACTTCCATGTATTGAAATTGAATTGAATCGACTAAAACTGCTTCCTATTCCCATGATGAAAATAAATATATTCCTGTTGAAAAGATAGGGAGGTTTTGACACAGTTATGACATCAAGAATAATTTTTCACACCAGGCATAATTCCAACTCCAAGAACTCAATAGTATCCACGTGTCTCATGCCATGGCCCTTGGCCGAATGTGCTTAGCTCCTGCCTCTTTCATCTTCTATAACAGACTCTCTGTAACCATGTTTCACTAGGAAGTATAATCAAATTGAGTCAGAATGATTTAATATTAAATTTAAATTTTATTTGATTAAAAAATTTGAAGTTCAAATTTTAATTCGAACTCGATTAAATTTAGCATTTAAAATTTAAATTCGACTAAAAAAATATTTGAACCGTTCAAGTTAAATTTGATAAATTTAATTTATCAATTTTCAATCATATATCATAAAAATAAAAAAAAGTTAATAATAAAATATTAAAAATATGTATTAAAAAAATTGGATCAAACTTATAAATCGTTCGAATCGATTATTAAAATATTCAAATTTGATTTAATTTATTATTTGATTAACTTAAATTCGATTAAAAAAATAAATTAATTTAAATAATTATCGAATTAAACTCAGTTAATTCAAGAATGCATAACGCCACTCATTTACTGCTCTTGGCTGTAGCTCCACCCTACCAACGACAATCCATCTGCTACTGTACCTTTTTGTTAATTCGTATAGATGAAGCATGGCTGCATGGGGCCCTAGTGCCTTGCCTTTGTGCCACAGCGCAGCCGGCAAGCTGTGAACTGTTTCTGCCTCCCCCCTAACCCTAAGCACCTTAGCTCCTCCCAACCAACAAGTCAAAGCTTGGGGTTCTTATCCAATTAGTCACCATTGCAATTTGCAAATGGGTCACTCGTGGCAGTACTTTTAAACGCAAGCAATGATGCTTTGTTGCGAAGGCTTTCACCCCACCAACGAGTCTCGTCTGGAGAGAGAGTTCTAGTGGGGCAAGCCAAAGCTTTTGCTTTAGTGAAAGTCGGTGGATTTGTCAGCTTACAAAGGGAAAAAATCCAAAAGCAAACAAAGATTAATATATTATATATTACAATGACTAGTTTGAAAGTTTTGTTTTCCAATGCCAAATGATTCTACTTTTGATCTTACATGATTAATATATTTTTCATGATTCTTCCCTTTTTATTATTTTATTTTTTCTTTTCTGCTTGAGGTAATATTCCATATTTTCATAACCATTTTTTCCATTACATAGAAAAAACCATGGATGAGTCAAAAGCCAACAATGCTTCCTTCTCCTTTTCCACAGCATGGGATAATACTTTTGTACTAAATTAATAAAGGAGAATTTTCAAAGCCCAAATTCATTGTATAAAGAATTACACCAACAATAATTAGTGTGGAAAAGAAAAAAAAAAGAATTAATTAGGCCTAGGAAATTCTTATACAAATAATGAAGTTCACGTACAAAGGGGGTTTGATATCCACACGTGCATGGTACGGTATTTGTTCTTTAGTTTGTGTAAGTATGTGGGAATAATAATAATAGTGCATAATTTTCTAAACATGTGGTTGGAAATCTCCATTTAATTTACTAGGTCTATGGACCCATACCTAACTCTGCCTTCAATCATATAATAATGCATTGATTTGAGTGATCTAACTAGTGGCAAATGGCAAAATCAAGAAAATTATTCAATAGAAATTTAATTCAAATTGTGTTAAATTATAAAATAATAATAATTAAGACTTTTCATATCCATACAGAATTATTAAAAGTTTTACAATTAAAAAAAATTCAAAACTATGAACTTTGGGCTTCGTAACTAACAAGTTTAAATTGATAAAATAAAATTATTTTAGACCAATAAATATTTTTGGACTTTGTCTATAACACACATGATGTTATAATTTATTTTAATTTAGTTTATGCTCCAACTCTTCCTAGATCCTACAAAACATCGCCATTGCTATGTAATATATATTTTTTCATAAATTTAAAAGATCAATAATAAACATAACAATCAATTTAACCGTAAATTAATAACTTTTTCATTTCTTGGACTATTTTCTTAGAAAAATGCTTGACATGTAGAATATATATTATAGAGCATATCAATAACATTTTATAGCCATACTATATTCAAATTCGTCCCACATAAATTATTCAATTCAACAAGACTAAAAGTCTAAAACCGTACCAAATAATAACTAAGTCTTAATTCCATTTCATCGATTACGTAAAGCTAGTCTATATTAACATCTTCTCATCAATTATGTACGCCTATCCTACTCTTAATTATAAAGGTGAGAGATTAATTAAACTTCTAACCACTTTTATAAAAATTAACCAAGTTGTTAAATTCAATTTAGACCCTAATCTAGAAGACTAATAAAAAGTTGAAATTTTGGTTGCAAGGTTCCATACTTTAATGTCAAATTTCAGTTTGAACTAGAGGAACAACAGCATTCATATTATAGTTAATTTTATAGATTTATACTTGATGTATTTTTAGTGTATAAATCGTATACAATACACTGTTAATTAATCATAATATGTTACCTCATTAATTATTTCTTAAATTTTAAAATAAATAGTTCTTAAAAATAAATATTTCTAAATTAATTAATTATATATGAAATATCATGATTTGATTTATTTATAGCATATATATAGAGAGAGAATTTAAACACTCATTGAGCATCACATATAAATCCTAATTTTATTACTTAAGTTATTTTTTCCATATATATAATATGATAGTAATAATTTTATTAATACTATTCTCCCATATCACTCATAAAGTTTAAATTTAATTCTAAAATTACTAAATTTCATTTGAAAATTTATCCATTAATCATTTGAACAAAATCACAAGAATGAAAACTTACAACTTATTAAAGTTTATAGGGATATTACAAATGTAAGGTAGCTAGTTCCAATATCCGAGATGGTGGATCAATTTTTATCTAATTAATTTTTTTTTAATTTCAAAATAATTATATTTTATTGTTTTTTTTATCAAACTAACTCAATTTTAACAATTATTTTTTACAAAAAACAAGATTTACAAATTTGGAGTTTCACAATTTTTAAAATATATAATATTTAGTATACTATTTTAAAAATAAAAAATAAATTTTGTTTGGCAAAAAGTAAATAAATAAAAACACATAAAATGAGGCAGAAGAAAGAAGCACTTAATATTTAAAAACTATCGAAAGTTCTTAGCTCCATCAACGCCAACTTCTGCGCTCCATAATCATCAAACCCCCACGGAATCAAATGCCCATCATACCAAATCATTAGTGGGCTCCACCTGTCCCTTAAAATCTCGCTTCCTATCAAAGAGCCACGTGTATTTTAATATACAGAAATTGAACCCATTGGATCGGATGGAGGAGAGATTTTGGGGTTTTGCTAATTTATTTTCAAAGTAATTAAAATAATAATAAATGTGTAATTTTTTGCAATCATACCCTTCAAAAGTGACCACATTTAATTAATTACTTGCTGAATTAATTCATAAATTATTAGAAATAATTGTTTATTTTTCTTCCTTAATGTGTCAAAGTCAATGCCAATCCACTTGGGTCCAAAAATAATGGCTAATAATCTGATCGCTTTTGGTATTCGCCCACTAGCTGTCTCTATCTTTGGACAACCCACATTTTCCAAAACTCCATTACAATTTTCTTTTAATCTTTTTTACATTAAAGATTTCATATACGAAAAAAATAGGCTTAAAAGCGAAATATGACCTCAACGTTTGTCAAAAAATAAAATTAAGTCATCAACATTTAAATGCATAGAAATAAGTCATCAACGTTACAAAATAATTGAATTAAGGACATTTTCGTTAAATCCTTTAATTTCCGTTACTCCTACCAGTACTAAAACTTAACGGAAATTAAAGAATTTAACTGAAATGTCCTTAATTCAATTATTTTGTAATGTTGAGGATTGATTTTCATGCATTTAAACGTTGAAGACTTAATTCTATTTTGTGACAAACGTTGAGGTCATATTTGGCTATTAAGCCAAAAAATACAAGTACTGTTATTGAAGTTTCGATTTTTGAATTTGCAGAAAAAGAAACCCACATTCAAGAAAATAAAATTATTTGAGTTGATATTCAAGATTCTTACATTCTATGCATCTTATATTATATATATTTCTATAAAATCAGATTATGTTCTTACTCTTTTCTTTATATTATACCAAAATCATCTTAAGAAATAATATTTTCAATAAAAAAATCATCCCATGTATTTTTTTTTAGTTCGCAATTAGTATTGTATATCCACGTTTGATTAAAAAATATTGTACATCCTATACTATTGAATTAAAATGTTTCGAACTCTACTTTATATTAATTTATTTGAAAAATTTAAGCTAAATAAAATTAAATTAATTTAAAGTAACTTCTAATGCTCTTCTGCAATGGTTCGTCTAATAAATTGCTAGGCCTTTTTGCATTCTATTGATAATTTTTTTTTGTTTTTAAAGACAAAACATGAAATCTATGTCACTATGCCAGAAAAACAAAAACAAAATATCATTATTGTTGATTCACTAAGAGATTAAATCTTTATCCAAACTTGAACAAAAAAAAAAAATCTTTATCCAAAAGTGAAAATAAAAAAGTATGATTGGTCTGTCATTTCAAACAAAAATGGTTTGTTTTTGCTCTCAAAGGTATGAATGAGAGATATTAAAATCTAATTTCACAAACAAGATGGTTTTCAGTGGTGAAGTCAATAATCCAAGGAAGAATAAGGGAACAGGTGGCAAATTAAAACAGTCCTAAAGTTTTTCTTTTTTCTTTTTATTGAGAATTCGTCTAATTAGGGTTGAAACTGAAAACATGGGTCATTAGGATCCATTTAGTGTTTGTAGGTGTCTGCTTTTAATGCACTTAAAAATATTATGATACGGAGTATTTTCATTAGATGCCTAAAAATTCATTTTTTAAGATGAATTTAAATAATCTTTCAAAAAAAAGAGAGATGTTTTTAAAATAATTTAAATTTTTATTAATTTATGTATAATTAGTGAAAATTTTAAATTTTAGTAATAAAGTTAGAATATTATTCAGTATCCTTTTATATATGGAATTAATTTATTAATTATTTTAAATATATCCTAATAAGATAAGTGCAACTCTCTAATCTCATTGATATAATTGTAAATTGTTAAACTCTATTGATGGTATAAGCTGTCGTAACGGCTTCGCGCTCGACGATTTTGAAAAAATCATTTTAAAAACAAAAATGGAATCGCCACCAATCTTTTTTGACTAGGTGTGATTGGCCACCTGAAAACGTTTATCTTCTTAACAAAATCTTAAAATTAATTAAGTTTTATTAAAAAGATAATCTTTTGGTCTGCGAAACAAAAATTGGGTTCGGGGGTACGGTCACGCGTGGGGAAGGATTAGCACCCCCACGACGCCCGTTAAAAAACGGTACCATAATAATCATGTGTTATCCTTTTTGTTTTAATGAAATGGTCTTGAATTAATATTTAAAAAATAATTCTTATTTTTATTACAATCAATTTTATTCTTTTAATTTTGAAACATTTAAATATTATTTTTTATTTGAAATAAGTGAAAATCTTTTGTATTGAAAATTATTCCGAAGTACCCCAATACTCTGGTAGCATTTCGGATAATTTCCTCACCTAGAGATTTCTTAAGAATCACTACTTGTGAGTTCTATAGAATCTCATCATCAGAAGATTCACACTCGTTCCAAAAATTATTATGAGTGCATATGATGCAAACAGATAGTACATGATGCACATGGAACTTAAAAGAAATTTATTTATTTTGATTTTATTAATGAAACTATTGATATTGAGAAATTTAGTTAAATATCCCAATACTCTGGTAACATTTAGTAAATTCCTCTCACCTAGGGATCAGTCAAGAAATCACTACTTGTGAGTCTCATGACATCCCATCCTCGGGTAAAACTTCATTTAATTAAATTTATAAAATTTATTGTTAATTTTCTTTGATTCCCTTTTCTTTGTTTTTTTTTCTTATATATTTTTTATATATTTTTTTGATTAATAATAATTAGTGAAAATACAAGTAAAAGAAATATCTTCAAGACTTTTATTTTACATCTAATAATAATAATAATAATAATAATAATAATAATAATAATAATAATAATAATAATAATAATAATAATAATAACAATAAAAACAATAATAAATGCATAATAATAATAACACCACAATAGTAATAATAATAATAATAATAATATTTTATTTTATTTTATTTTTTAATTTAATTTTTTAATTTAATTTTTAATTTTTTTAATTTTATTTTTCTAATTAAAATTTTTCTTTAACAAAACAAATAAATAAATAAATAAGCAAATAAAAAAACATACCAAAAACGAAATGGAGCTTGGACCCAAAGGGAGCCCTCAAAGAGCAAAAATGCACAGCCCAAATTGAGGGCCCACAAGACCTTCCACGTGACCCAAAACAGGTGGGCCGAACCAGGTCGGATCGGCAGGGGCGCGGGTCGGGTCTGCAGGTGCGCGGGTCTTCTCCACCGAAGCGGGTCGGATGTGCGGGTCGGGTCGGGTGGTCAGAGGCGCGCGGATCCTCTTTTGCCTCTCCTCGGGTCGGGCGCGCGGATCCCAGGTCGGATTCGGGTCCACGCGCGGATCCTCTTTTTACCTCTCCTCGGGTCGGGCGCGCGGATCCCGGGTCGGATTCGGGTCCACGCGCGGATCCTAAGCTTTCTTTTTTTTTTTCTATAAAAGCTAAATCTTTTTTTTTCTAACTCATTTTCTCCTCTTTCTTAAAAAAAAAAATCCTAGAGCTCTCAAAGCTCCCGGCCAGGCGATTTCCGACCACCGCCGGATCCGCCGTCAGCCGCCGCAGGCCGCCGTACTCCGGTCGCCGGCGATACTCCCGAAACCTCGAAAATTCTCCTCCTTTCTTCCTCTACCCAAATCTAAACTCCGATCCACCCAAAAATTCCTCTAACCCCGCAGATCTGACTTATGTCGTAGCCCTTTCCTTTTTTCTTCTTCTTTTTTTTTTGGTTTTTGATTTTGGATCTGGTTGTTGAATCTGGTTGTGGTTTTTTGGTTGCTGTTATTTGGTTTGTTTTCCCTTTTTTGCAGGTACGAAAGGGACCTAGATCTCAGATCTGGGGTTCGGGGTTCTCGGGTTCTAGAGTTTTCTCGGGTTTTTAGATCTGGGTTAGGGGGCGATGGTTTTCTGGTGGTGAGGATGAGGTTAGGGTCTCGGGTGGTTCGGTGATGGTGGTAGTGGTCTCGGGTGATGGCTCGGTGATGGTGGTGGTGGTCTTGGGTAATGGTTCGGTGAGGATTCTGGTTTGGGACCGGAGGTGTTTTGAGAGTGAATGGGTTTTTTGGTTGGATCCCCCTGATGCTCGGTGAGTAGGAGGACTTGAGGCTTCGGCCCCCCTTTTCTTCTCGGGTTTGATGGGGTTTTTAGAGGGAAAAGCTTGCTTGGGGGCTGGTGGAGATGGGACCGTTAGGCAGAGGGTGATTGATGGACTAGACAAAAACAAAATAAAAACTAAAAATAATAATAATAATAATAATAATAATAATAATAATAATAATAATAATAATGAAAACCAAATAATAAAAATAAATATGAACAAATAATAATAATAATAATAATAATAGTAATAATAACAAAAAAAGACAAAATTAAGTGTCAACAGCTGCCCCTCTTTGCTCATAATAACAAAAAAGGACAAAATTAGGTGTCAACAGCTGCCCCTCTTTGCTCATTACTGAGGATCAGGAATAGAGCAAAGACAATTGACAGTAATTTTGTCCGGCTTATGACTCATTTCTCTCCTTTTCTCTTTTTTCTTTCTTTCTTCTTTTTTTTCTTTCTCCTCTTTTTTTCTTTTTTCTATTTCTCCTTTTTTTCCTTCTTCTTTTTTTTATGCGCTCCTCTTGCAGTAGAGGCGATGAAACTTTAAATTTAAATCATCCATTTTTGTTGTTGTTGTTGTTTTTTAATGTGCTCCTCTTGCAGCAGAGGCGATGAAACTTTAAATTTCTTTTTTTTTGTTTTTCTCTCTTTTTTTTTTCGAGAAAGCTCCTCTTGCAGCAAAGGCAATGAAACTTAAAATGTTGTTTTTTCTTTTTTTCGAAATCCGCTCCTCTTGCAACAGAGGCGATGAAACTTTAAATTTAAATTTGTTTTTGTTTTTTCTTTTTTTCGAGAAAGCTCCTCTTGCAACAGAGGCAATGAAACTTTAAATTCCTTTCTGATAATGTGCTCCTCCTGCAACAGAGGCAATGAAACTTTAAATTTTCTTTCTTTCTTTTTTTTTCGAGAAAGCTTCTCTTGCAGCAGAGGCAATGAAACTTTAAATTCCTTTATGAAAATATGCTCCTCTTGCAGCAGAGGCAATGAAACTTTAAAAATTTTGCCCGGAGGACTTAGAATTTGTGCCCGGAGGTCTTTGATTTGTGCCTGGAGGTCTTAGAATTATGCCCGGAGGTATTTTGATTTGTGCCCGAAGGACTTATGATTTGTGCCCGGAGGACTTGAGATTTCTTTCTGAAAAGTGCTCCTCTTACAGCAGAGGCATGAAACATTAAAATTTTACCCGGAGGACTTGAGATTTGTGCCCGGAGGACTTGAAATTGGTGCCCGGAGGACTTGAAATTTATGCCCGGAGGACTTAGATTCTTTTTCTGAAAAGTGCTCCTCTTGCAGCAGAGGCGTGAAACTTTAAAATTTTGCCCGGAGAACTTGAGATTTGGTGCCCGGAGGTCTTATGATTTGTGCCCGGAGGACTTATGATTTGGTGCCCGGAGGACTTATGATTTGTGCCCGGAGGACTTAAATTTCTTTTCTGAAAGGTGCTCCTCTTGCAGCAGAGGCATTGAAACTTTAAATTCCCCTTTTCTGGAAAAAGCTCCTCTTGCAGCAAAGGCGATGAAACTTTAAAAGTTTTACCCGGAGGACTTATGATTTGTGCCCGGAGGACTTATGATTTTTTCTGGAAAATGCTCCTCTTGAAGCAGAGGCGATGAAACTTTAAAATTTTTCTTTGAAATGTGCTCCTCTTGTAGTAAAGGCGATGAAACTTTAAATTCTTTTTTCTGAAAAAGCTCCTCTGGCAGCAGAGGCGATGAAACTTTAAATTCTTTTTTCTGGAAAAGCTCCTCTGGCAGCAGAGGCAATGAAACTTTAAATTCTTTTCCCTTTTTTCTTTCTTTCTTTTCTTTCTCTTCTTTTCTCTTTTTCTCTTCTTTCTTTCTCTTCCCTTTTCTTTCTTCTTTCTTTCTCTTCTCTTCTCTCTTCTCTTTTCTTTTTTTCTCTTCTTTCTTTCTCTTCCCTTTTCTCTCTTCTTTCTTTCTTCTCTTCTCTTCTCTCTTTTTTTCTTTTTTTTTCTCTCTTTTTTTCTTTTTTTCTCTCTTTTTTCTTCTCTTTTTTTTTTCTTTCTTTCTCTCTCTCTTCTCTCTTCTCTTTTTTCCTCTTTTTTTTTTTAATCTTGGAAAAGGTTTCATTACCTTTGGAATCTTGATTGAATGGTGTTGAGTCTTCAGCTTGAGAAACATGTTTTAATCTCAAAATTTTGCAAAAAAAACTTTCAATGTTGATGCTGTATGATATTGTGTATGTATGCATGTATGCATGACCCTCAATCCTGTACATTCTCTAACTTTAGATCTTTTTCCTATCTTGCCAAAGAGGTACATCATTTGCCCTTTTTTATCTTCTTTGCCCCCAACATGACCATGAAAGCTCCTTCCTATTTTCCATTTTTGCAGAGTTCTTGCATTCTCATCACAGCCCTTTGACTAATAGCACTAAATTTTCCTCATAACTATTTTCCAGGAGAAATGAATCTAAATTTCATAAGTGATACCTGATCCTTTCGAAAGATTAGTGATTACTTTTCAAGATGAATGACATAAACCCTATTCGGATCTTTTCAACTAGACAATTGAAAGTTTGGTGGTCGTGATGCTCTTTGTTTGGGGCATACTTTGCCATTTATACAAAAAAACAATGATTCCTTACTTAGCTTAAAATAGCTTTCTCAAAATACCACCACTTTTTCTCCATTTTTTTTTTGTTTTAAACAAAATTCTGAATGAGAAGAGAAACAAAATATTTACAACTTGGTTTGACAATCTCTTAAATTCTCGAATAATGGCATTCCACAAATGCCAAGATACGATACGAATGACTGAGGTCTTTCCTGTTCAGGGAGAGTATTTACAAGAAGAAAGGTTCAAACTTTTTCAAATAAAATGTCAGCAATCAAATGACATCAAAATCTTTGGATATTTGGAGGGTCTCTCAAGGCTTGTTAATTTTTTTTTTCACATTTTCAGTTCATGTCACTGCTTGACTTAGTTGCATGAAAAGTTCATTGTTCGCTCTAGACTGCCCTTTTCGGGTTTTCACCCTAGAGCCTCATTCTTTCTTTTGTTTTCTTTTCTTTTTTCTTCTTTTTTTTTGATTGCTCCACCATGTATTCAAGAATTCAAATTTTATTCAAACCAAAGAAAGGTGAGAATCTTCCAAAGAAGAGCTCTTCGATACAAGCATCCCTACTTGATCAAAATGGACTTTTAAGTACGTAATGTAGGCCATGGTTCAGGGTTTTGAAAGAATGGATAAATAGGCCCAAAATGTAGTTGAAGGTGACCAATCCAAGGATCATTTCTTCTCACAGATGTCTATCATTTTCACTCTTCAAAACACTTTTCTTTTTCTAATTTTCCATGTATCTCTTCTCCTTCTTCTTCTCCTTTTCTTCCTTTCTTTTTCCTCTTTTTTTTTTTTTCAAAATCCTATTCATCTTTCAAAGCATCTTTCTTTATGTACTTTCACATGTATCCTTCCTCCTTTCTCTTTCTTTTTCTTCTTTTTTTTTTCTTCATTGATTCATGTCTAAGATTTCAAAAACGATTTGCCCCAAATTGTCCCACAACATAGTTAATCTTATTTGATCAAAAACAAAAGTTGAATCATTCATCTTCTTTGAAGAGATATTTTCCGCACATGCCCCCCGGTGTGGAGGGTGGTCCTTGGAGTAGGTTTATTATGAAAGAAATTATCAGGCTCAAAAAGGGTAGCAACAGGATAATATTTATATTTGTGAATGGAATATGAAAGACGGCCATTCATCATCTCAAATTAAGATGCTTCCATTGAAAAACAATTCTTATGATAAATTTTTCCTTTGGCATTCGAAATCCTCTAAATGTCATGTTTGCATGATGTCACAATCAATTTCATTTTTCTCTTCTCCTTTTTCTTTCTTTTCTTTTTTTTTTCCTTTGTTTTTTTTCTCTTGTAATGCAACACTTTAATATGACAGAGCTTGACCTCACACACCACATTGTCATTTGAGGAAAAAGACGATGCGTAACAGTGAAAAATCCTCAACCTCTCTTTTTTTTTTGTGCTCCAGATCATAGGCGAAAGGCATCTTGGGAGTACAAGATTGAAGAGTTTGGGATTTGTTCAAGAATTTAGGTGGAAAGGTATTTCAAAATGATCTTGTCAAGTGTAAAATTACCAATATCAAGAATATTTAGAGATTGTCATTGATTTCCAAATTATTCTCAAAAGGTTTTGCAAATCGATTATTTCTTTGAAAATTATTTACAATGAAACCTTGTCATGATCAAAATGAAAATAGAATAGAACTTTCAAAATCTTATGCCCCAATTTAGCTTTTTAGCTCTTGACTGACTTAGATTTTATGGAGACATGATCAAAAATGATTTAAGACGTTCATCTTTGACCGTAATCACCGATTTTCTTATAATCATTTATCATTATTGTGAAGAGAAGAAACATTCTCGTCATATGCCACTGGAAAATAAATTATGCAAAAAGTTGTGCTCATACAATTGTCACCTATGCCAACGGAAACAACAAGCATTTTCCAACAAAATACAGGCTTCAAAATCTCAAAATCTTTGTTTTCCTCCAGATTAATCTACCAAAATGCCATGATTTTACACCAAAGTGGACTTCCACTGTTCCATGAGTTTTTGAGTCAAGATTCCACCATTGATGAGCTCTTCAATCCTTTCCTTCAACTGTTTGCATTTTTCTGTTGCATGCCCAATTGCCCCCATGTGATAGTCACATTTGCTGTTCGGGTCATAGCTCTTGGCCAACGGGTTTGGTGCTGTTCTCAAAGGTATAGGGGCCAAATATTGGTTTTTTACCAAAAAGGGCAAAAGATCGGAGATTGGAATTGGGATTTTTCCTTGATTGCTTCTCGATCTTTTTCTGTTGTTTGTTGATTGTTGAAGAGGTTGAGCTACTGGCTTAGGCATGAAGATAGGCGCATGAAAAATCGTTGGAGGACAAGAGTTTGTTGGAAATCCTGGTTGTGGGACTGGTGAAAAAGGATAAGAATCATAGGAGGCATTATTCAAGGTTGGACCGTATGATGGGTGAGGCAAACAGGGATGAGATGGAGTGGGATTTTTGAGAAATTGCCCCTCAAATGTCACAGCTTGTACTTCTTCTTCCATCCTTTCAAATCTGTTATCAGCCAAGTCACCTATCTTGATCTTGCCCCTCTTAATTGCATACTCGATCATCTCTCCGGAGGCCACTATGTCGGCAAAATTCTTAGTAACATTCCCAATCATTCTATCATAATATGGTGCTTGGAGTGTACTAAGAAACAGAGTTGCAATCTCTTTTTCCGTGAGGGGAGGCTGGACCTGGGTGGCAACATTCTTCCATCTCTGGGCATATTCTCTAAAGCCTTCAGTAGCTTTCTTTTCCATAGTTTGTAAAGATAAACGATCTGGGGTCGAATCCACAATATGCTTATATTGGGCGACAAATGCCCTTGCCAAATCTTCCCATGAGTGAATATCGCCCCTGCCCAGTTGTGTATACCACCTAGCAGCAGATCCTTTAAGGCTGTCTTGGAAAACATGGATTAACAGCTTGTCATCATGCACATGCGCTGCCATCTTTCTACAGTACATAGTGATATGGGCCTTTGGACAAGTGGTCCCATCATATTTCTCAAATTTTGGAGCTTTAAACTTTGAAGGAATGACCACACCAGGTACTAAGCATAATCCTGCAGCATCTAAAGATCCATGAAAATCCATTCCTTCAACAATTCGAAGCCTTTCTTCTATAAGCTCTATCTTTTGCCTAGAATTTGAGCCTCCTTCCACTTGTGGCATCCCTTGCTCTTTATGACTGTCCAAATTAGCAACATGAATTGGTTCGAGGGGGTTCATGGTGGGAATTGCGTGCCCTTGAAACTGACTAGGGTCGACTGCAGACGACATATTAGGGCACACATAACCCTCGGTGGGCATTGCTTGTGGCTCTTGAGATGATTGGGTTTCTCGTGAGCCGTTGTTAATTGGACAAAAAGAATTCTCGGCATTTCGCAACTGATGCCGCTCTTGAGTAGCTAATTCTCCCATTTTTCTATTGTTCAGCTTTTCCCACAAACCTGCCATCTGTAACAATTGCTCTCTCATCTCTTGTTGAGCTTTTTCCATCCTTTCCATTCGACTCGTTTCTGTCCCTTCCATGGTCCAAGACTATCTCTGAAATTTTCCAATGTTCAAGCTATCTTTCCACCAAATCTGTCACAAACTAAAATTAGATGTCATGCTTGCCATGCTAGTATGATGCTTTTATTGTATGGAAATTGTGAAATAAAAAGAAAATTCAACCTTGTTGTTATTTCAGAGTATCACAAGCTGTATACTAAAAAAGAAAAGCAAAAAAAGGGAATTATAAACTGAAAATTGTCATTTGTCCATTCCTTTGTTTTGATCCACTATTTTCTTTCTCTCTTTTTTTTTATTTTTTTCTTTTTTCTTTAAGGAATCAGTTATTGTTAGCCTTATTATTTTCTGTCAAAATCATGTTATGCACATATGAATGAAGTGAATGCAAACCTATAAAAAGTTTTGTAGCCACCTCCCTTATATCGAGGACTTTGCATCAATCAGTTCTTTCTCCTTATATGACAAGTCAATTGGTCTCCATTTGCTAATGATTCAACATGTAGTCGTTCTGGAAACAACAACGATCCTTGAGAATGAACCAATTTAGCCTCTCTAAAACTTTCAAGCATCTGCATTATCCTAGCTAGCTTTCCCTTCATCTCTCATATATCACGTCCAAACTCCTCTCAATTATTCTCCAAAATAGTCTAGCTTTCTAATTAATCTCCCATATCTTTGACCTATTTTACTCCAAAAAGACAAATATCTTCCTTATTATGTTATGTGAATGTATTAATGTAATGAAATATGCCATGCTAAAATTTAAGAATAAAAGAATCAAAATTTTCTCTTATTTAAATTCAGTGAATGAATTCTCTCCTTTTTCTTTATTTTAAATTTTGATGATTTCTCCTTTTTTTTTAAGAATAAAATTTTTCTTTTTCTCTTTTTTTTTATTTAAAACAATCTTATTTTCACACCACAATTTATTTTCTTTAATTTCCTTTTTTATTTAATCTATTTTTAAAAGAATGTGACAATGCACTTACCTTTTATTTTCTCATCAAAATTCCTCTTTCTTTTTAATGTCTATGCATTAGTTTAAAAGAAATAAAAAACATTATTGTTACTTTTCAAATATTATTAAAGAATGAATGGATGTTTTCATGTTATTTTTGACAAAGGATAGAAACCGAATAAGTCTTTGTTTTATTCTGTAAAATTGTAAAAATGTGAAACTTTATTTGAAAACAAATATCTTTTGATTTTATGAGAGCATGAATTTGAAAAATCAATAGAGTTATGATATAAAAAAAAGTAGTAAAATGTTCCCTCATGTGTCCTAATTTCGGGGTGATTTCTACAAAAATTGGACATGGCTCTAGTTAGGATTGGCTTCTTAGGGCTTTTACATGCTGGGTTAGGATCTAAAGATCTTAAAGTTCCCAAATTATACCTCACTGACGTCCACACTGGACTAGTAAGATTTAATTTGAGTGGGAGTATTTCGATTGCCATTGCGGAGGTGATTACCTCACGAGAGCAAAGGTACTCTACTCCCTCCTAAGAAGGACGGAACCCGGGTATAGAGCTCATGTCATGCAAATGCAAGTGTAAGTGTGTGTATGAGGGAACACGTCAGACTCAAGTTAAATTATTTTCTCTATCCTAAATGCCTCGACAATTTATTAGCAATAATATATACAAAAATAAAGAATGCTATAAAATAATCAACATAATTAAAACACAAAAGCAACTAATTATTTTAAAATTAAAGAAATTAAATTTAAATATTAGTTAAGACCTTTAAATTAAAACTTAGGATAACACATGATTAATAAATGGCTTGACCCTCAAAAAGTCCCAAGTGGAGTCGCCAAGCTGTCGTAACGGCTTCGCGCTCGACGATTTTGAAAAAACCATTTTAAAAACAAAAATGGAGTCGCCACCAATCTTTTTTGACTAGGTGTGATTGGCCACCTGAAAACGTTTATCTTCTCAACAAAATCTTAAAATTAATTAAGTTTTATTAAAAAAATAATCTTTTGGTTTGCGAAACAAAAATTGGGTTCGGGGGTACGGTTACACGTGGGGAAGGATTAGCACCCCTACAACGCCCGTTAAAAAACGGTACCATAATAATCATGTGTTATCCTTTTTGTTTTAATGAAATGGTCTTGAATTAATATTTAAAAAATAATTCTTATTTTTATTACAATCAATTTTATTCTTTTAATTTTGAAACATTTAAATATTATTTTTTATTTGAAATAAGTGAAAATCTTTTGTATTGAAAATTATTCCGAAGTACCCCAATACTCTGGTAGCATTCCGGATAATTTCCTCACCGAGAGATTTCTTAAGAATCACTACTTGTGATTTCTATAGAATCTCATCATCAGAAGATTCACACTCGTTCCAAAAATTATTATGAGTGCATATGATGCAAACAGATAGTACATGATGCACATGGAATTTAAAAGAAATTTATTTATTTTGATTTTATTAATGAAACTCTTGATATTGAGAAATTTAGCTAAATATCCCAATACTCTGGTAACATTTAGTAAATTCCTCTCACCTAGGGATCAGTCAAGAAATCACTACTTGTGAGTCTCATGACATCCCATCCTCGGGTAAAACTTCATTTAATTAAATTTATAAAATTTATTGTTAATTTTCTTTGATTCCCTTTTCTTTGTTTTTTTTTCTTATATATTTTTTATATATTTTTTTGATTAATAATAATTAGTGAAAATACAAGTAAAAGAAATATCTTCAAGACTTTTATTTTACAACAAGCACTAATAATAATAATAATAATAATAATAATAATAATAATAATAATAATAATAATAATAATAATAATAATAATAATAATAATAGTAACAATAACAATAGTAACAATAACAATAAAAACAATAATAAATGCATAATAATAATAACACCACAATAGTAATAATAATAATAATAATATTTTATTTTATTTTATTTTTTAATTTAATTTAATTTTTTTATTTTTTTTCTAATTAAAATTTTTCTTTAACAAAACAAATAAATAAATAAATAAGCAAATAAAAAAACATATCAAAAACGAAATGGGGCTTGGACCCAAAGGGAGCCCTCAAAGAGCCCAAATGCACAGCCCAAATTGAGGGCCCACAAGACCTTCCACGTGACCCAAAATAGGTGGGCCGAACCGGGTCGGATCGGCAGGGGTGCGGGTCGGGTCGGCAGGTCCGCGGGTCTTCTCCACCGAAGCGGGTCGGATGCGGGGGTCGGGTCGGGTGGTCAGAGGCGCGCGGATCTTCTTTTGACTCTCCCCGGGTCAGGCGAGCGGATCCCGGGTCGGATCCGGGTCCACGTGCGGATCCTAAGCTTTCTTTTTTTTTTTTCTATAAAAGCTAAATCTTTTTTTTCTAACTCATTTTCTCCTCTTTCCTAAAAAAAAATCCCAGAGCTCTCAAAGCTCACGGCCAGGAGATTTTCGGCCACTGCCGGATCCGCCGCCGGCAGCCGTACTCCGGTCACCGGTGATACTCCCGAAACCTCGAAAATTCTCCTCCTTTCTTCCTTTACCCAGATCTAAACTCCGATCCACCCAAAAATTCCTCTAACCCCGCAGATCTGACTTATGCCGTAGCCCTTTCCTTTTTTCTTCTTCCTTTTTTTTTTGGTTTTTTTTTTGGATCTGGTTGTGGTTTTTTGGTTGCTGTTATTTGGTTCGTTTTCCCTTTTTTGCAGGTACGAAAGGGACCTAGATCTCAGATCTGGGGTCCAGGGTTCTCGGGTTCTAGGGTTTTCTCGGGTTTTTAGATCTGGGTTAGTGGGGGCGATGGTTTTCTGGTGGTGAGGATGAGGTTGGGGTCTCGGGTGGTTCGGTGATGGTGGTAGTGTTCTCGGGTGATGGCTCGGTGATGGCGGTGGTGGTCTTGGGTAATGGTTCGGTGAGGATTCTGGTTTGGGACCGGAGGTGTTTTGAGAGTGAATGGGTTTTTTGGTTGGATCCCCCTGATGCTCAGTGAGTAGGAGGACTTGAGGCTTCGGCCCCCCTTTTCTTCTCGGGTCTGATGGGGTTTTTGGAGGGAAAAGCTTGCTTGGGGGCTGGTGGAGATGGGACCGTTAGGCAGAGGGTGATTGATGGAGTAGACAAAAAGAAAATAAAAACTAAAAATAATAAAAACTAATAATAATAATAATAATAATAATAATAATAATAATAATAATAATGAAAACCAAATAATAAAAATAAATATGAACAAATAATAATAATAATAATAATAGTAATAATAACAAAAAGAGACAAAATTAGGTGTCAACATAAGAAATAAAATTTTTTATTGTCTTCGTATTGTAAAATCAATTTGGCAACCATGTATTTTATTAAAAAACATATACCAAACTTGAAATTTTAGAACTTCATAAATATAATTATATTGTTACCCCGTATTCATTTAATTATCACTAAAATTTCTTACTTTTTGAATATATTCTAATACGTAAAACATATGTCAATTATTTAATTTATTATTTTTGGAGTTAATTTAAAAATTTTAATCCATGTATGACTTTTTTTCTTTTGTAAATTTTTCATTTCTTTTTATATAAAATGTGTATGTATATATGTATCATGTGTGTACAGATGTGTGTGTGCACTTACTTTTTTTTTTTAAAGAAGAACCTTCAATCATGTACTAAGAATGATTAAATAGATCTTTAAGGGAGGCAAATGAATAATTAAAACTTGATATTCAAATAATTTGAAGTATGCTAATAATTAGGTTTAAATGGGACATATAGAACCATACATAATTATTTTTTGTCATTTATTTCAAAATAAATTATATATATAAAAAAGAAACAGTTGATTAAAGTGGCTGGGAGCTGAGAATTACACCACATGATTCAAAAAAAAAAATCCATTTCAGCCAAATTTCATGTATTTACTCTTTTATTTTTCTTCTTCTTTTGTGGTTGTTTTTTTGGGGGTTTTTTCAAACACATCATAATTGGTGTACGAGAAAGTGCACCTAGCTACGTAGGGGCCTACAGCCCAGGGATGAAAGTTAGAGTAGTTGGTTGGATAATTAAGCTTATAGTGTGGGTGATGGGAAGAAGCATGGCAAATTAAATGTCAACTAGCTAGACCATTCCCCTCACACCCTTTTAATCCCTATGAAAATTCTATTTGATAGCATATAACAAGTAAAAGTACAGCAAATAATGCCGCCTTTATGAAGTCTAAGATTCTATATAACCTTTTTTTTAAGTTATTCAATAGGGAAATGAGCCCATTAATTTTTGTTTTTCTAGAATAATTTCGATGGCGCAAAAGTATTTGTTTTGGCATTGAAATCTTGATCACTTCTTACGTCATTAGGATGCCAAAGAATATCTAATGATCAATATGATTCACCATGAATTCAAATGATGATTAATAACCAAACATAATTTCTTTGATAGAAAATTGTATATAAAAAAGAAATGGAAATACAAACAAAAACCCCATAATATATTTTTTTGAAATTTTTCATTCAAAATTTGTACACAAACCAAATTGAGACCTAAGAATTCAACTGTTTTTTTTTCCCTTTTTTTTCTACGAGTTCCATTTTGTTGACTAGCTTTTTTCAAGCAATGATAAATTAATAATATGGTCTATGTTGTTGCGCCCATTCAAAGATTGCTGATACTCTAATATTCTTTTTTTTTTATTTCCTCTTCTTTTTCATTTTGGGTGATACTAAGTCAATAAACTAAAGTGTCATTTGTTGTTACAGAAAATTATCTCATATATTATATATTAGAGCTTTTACACTTCACCAATAAATTTGAATGGTTAAGAAGTGTTTGTGTATTTGTGTATATTAGAAAAATTAAATAATTAATAAAAAATTCAACATACAAATATAAATGATACATTATAAAATGGGTTTGTATATGATGCACTGACAGTGTATATATTGTCAATGCACCAATGGCTTATACTTCATCAATTGACAAATTAAAAAATATGCTAAGTTTTTAAAAGCAAATATAAATAATTTTTTTTAATTTGCTCATAAGAGCATATTGATGAGGTGTCAACCTCTAATGCATTGACAGTATATACATTGTCAGTGTTTCATATATAAATCCTTATAAAATTAAAGAATACAGGTGAATTTTGCCATTGTACTGTTAGTCAATATAGAATTTTGAAACTGTACTTTAATTGCGTTGAATTTTTGCACCGCACTTTCAATTCTATTAAATTTTGTCAATATGCTATTAATTTCATTGATTTTTTTGACAAAAAATAACGGAATGGGGATACTTCACAAAGTATTTGTTTATGCAAAAAGCAAAATTTACATTTGTACTTTCAATTTGGTTGAAGTTTTGAACATATAATAATGAAATTAGAATATTTCTGTTATGTTGATGAAAATGGTTTATTTTCTTCGTTTTTATCATCTTGTGTCAAAAAATCAACAAAATTAAAAATATAAGAGCTATATTTAATGAAATCAAAAGTACAGTCACAAAATTGAACGTAATTTTATTATAATTACAAAATCGAACATTAATTTATAATAAAATGACAAAATTCACCTTTACCCTAAAAATTAAAAATGAAAAACACATAATTTTATTTTTATATAAAACAATATCTAAATTAATGATTTTGCTTTCCACCTTTTAAAATATTAGTAATCTCTCCACTCATTATCTTGGAGTCGAAGTTATGATCTTTCATTCATTAGCCTAATCCGAAGATCACCAAAGAAAAAGCATAATCAAACTGACTAATCAGAGAGCGGAATTCCTTTCAAAATTCCCATTGATTAGTAAAAATAATAATTAATAATAATACTCTAGCAACTTTTGATCCAAAGTTTCAAATTTGATCAGCTGAAAAGTAATTAATTAAAAAATAACAATTAAACAATAAAGAAAAACAAGCCATTAGATTTCGAGGAAACAAGCGCACCACACCTTTCTGATAAACGACTGGTCCAGGGGACCATCAGAGTCCCTGAATGAAAGCAAATTCCCATCATTTTTACGTGTTAATTATTGTATTTTTTAAATTTTTTTGGGGTTTAGCCAGTAACAACCAACAAAGGCTTAATCTCTTGTTGTTTGCATTTGTTTTGTTGGTTTTTTAGTCATGTTTTATGGGTGACCTAACTTCTAATCAGTGTAGCCGACAAAGCATTATCGGGAAGTGCTTATACAGTGTATAGGAGAGGAGGCAGTAGAGTAGGCCCCAAACCCTGAACATCACCTTTCTAGTTAAGCAAAGATCCGGATTCTTGCTGATGAATCTTATTCTGGCACCATTATAAAACCTTTGAAACTCCTCCCCAATGCTGTCTTCTACCTACTTTTCTTATTTTTTTTTCTTGTGTCCGAAATATTATCCAATATATTATTAATAAAATTTTTAGATTATATAAAATATATTAAGATGATGATTCAAATACTCCTTAAAAATATTAAAAAAATAAAAAAGATATATATTACTATTTTAACTCAATTTTTAAAATTTAAGAAGTCTCTATTGATATCAACAGTGTATTGGATGATAAAAACAAGGAAATAAAGAAACTAGCATACTCATGATTATTGAAACTATCTATAAAAGAGATAGTGGACATCCTTTTCTAATCTCCACATTCATAATAAGCAAGTGAGAAACTGCCCACCAGCTTCTTTAAATAAAAAGTAAAATGATAATAGTAATAATAACAAAAGGGAATGGATCAGTGCAATATTTGGTAAGCAAGGTGACATGAGAAACATCTCTAACCAGTTAAACCAGGCATGGAGTGGGAGACAGTTCATGTGGTCTGTTATAAAGGGAACTCGTTAATATCCAATGATGTCCTCCCTTGATATCATAATTTCAAATTAAGGCAGGCTTTAGTAATTAACCAAATTAATACTACAATAATTATCATCATCATCAAACTTTTGTGAAAAATAAAATTTTATAGCATAAGTGGTCTTTGAATTGGTGCAAAGACACATAGGCCATATATAAATTAGTAGTAGTGTTATTTTAGAATAATTAAAATCGTTTTTTTAAGTAAAATTAAATTTAAGATTTGATTCTTCGACTTTTTTCTTATAAACCAAAACAAAATAGTATTCGTTTGGGCAAGATTGAACAAAAAAGAAAAAAATATTATAAATGATGTTTGGGACATACGTTTTTATTTTAATACGAAAGCTTTTGACCTATAAACAGGTATTGAAACTTAAACCTCGAACTCACGAAAAAAATTATCAAGGGTGTTAAAACTTAAACCTCGAACTCACGAAAAAATTATCAAGGATGTTTGGGGGATAAGTTAAACAAATTAAAAGTTGGCTAATAATTTTGAGACCTGCTAAGTAAAACAATATACATACGTACACAAAAAGCAGCCATACTTGGAAAAAAGAAAGAGTAGTAGTGGAGTAGTAGTAATAGTTAAATTTGGTACGTTAACGGGTGGCCAAGTGCTGACGAATCATTCTCTTGATGTGTTTCCCATTGCCATGTGAATTGTGGGATTTCTTTCTATTGCTTTGATAGAGAGAGAGGAAATTGCCTGTTTACTTGTTAATATAATGGAGATAATTGTAGTGGGGTGCAAAGGGTCAACTTTTGTATAGAGAGAGAAAGAGAAGTATGAGCATAATTCATAATTTCTCATACGCAGATTCGTTTCTCTACTCAATTAATTCCTTTGATTAATAATCATAGCCACCCACCCACCCAACCCAACTCCCCCCTTCTTAAGCCCTTTTGCACCCCCATATCTTTCAAACCACTCTCCTCTTCCTTTCTCTCTTCTTCTTCTCCTCTCTTTCCTTCACAAAATCTGACCAAATCCATTGGTGAACAAAAATTTTCAGCTAAATGGGTTCTGATGATGCATGTAATACAGGCCTTGTTCTAGGGTTAGGCTTCTCCTCGACCCTGGAAACTCCATCCAAGGCCAGCAATCAAACCCCCAAGAAGTCATCATGTCTCAAGTTTGAGCAAACAGACATGGCAGCGAAGAGTTTTGAACCATTCCTGAAGCTGGGGCTTTCTGGTGAGAGTTACCAGGTTTCTGCTAGCAAGAAGATTGATGTGAACAAAGGTGGTTATCTTCAGCACCATGAGGAGCCTGCCGCCGGTGATTTGTATCGTCAATCGTCTCCTCACAGTGCTGTTTCTTCGTTTTCTAGTGGTAGGGTCAAGCGGGAGAGAGACCTTAGCAGCGAAGAAGTAGAGGTAGAGAAGAATTGTAGAGTTAGTGATGAAGATGAAGACGGTGTTAATGCAAGAAAGAAACTTAGGCTCACCAAAGAACAATCTGCTCTTCTCGAGGAAAGCTTTAAACAGCATAGCACTCTCAATCCTGTAAGCTCTCATCCTCTCCGATTCTTTTATCTGACATATTCATCTCTATCGGCTGGATTAATTAGTTTTTGTATTATAGTAATTGACTGATTAATCATTTTGTTATATTTTATGCTAACAGAAGCAAAAGCACGCTCTAGCAAGGCAATTAAACCTGAGGCCTAGACAGGTTGAAGTCTGGTTTCAGAACAGGAGAGCCAGGTAAATTAATCATCCTTTATCTTTACAATTAAAACCATAACAAAGAAAGATTTTTCCAAAGGACCCTTGAAAGGAAAAAGCTTCTTTGCACCCGAAAGAATATTATCAACAACATTTTCAGCCCAAAGTAAACATGTGCACGAAGCACAAAGAACAAGTACTTCAAAGCAGCAGGCTTTCATTGTTATGTCTACAAAGTTTTTGCCTTTACTTTCTAATTTATGTAACAAATCATGAAAATCTTTGCTTTCTTCTTGAACAGAACAAAGCTCAAGCAAACTGAGGTGGACTGTGAGTTCTTGAAGAAGTGTTGTGAGACGCTGACAGATGAGAACAGGAGACTGCAAAAGGAGCTACAAGAACTCAAGGCTCTGAAACTGGCTCAACCCTTTTACATGCACATGCCGGCAGCAACTCTCACCATGTGCCCATCTTGTGAAAGAGTTGGTGGCGTTGGCGATGGCAATTCCAAGAACCCATTTTCAATGGCTTCAAAGCCTCATTTCTATAATCCCTTCACCAATCCTTCTGCGGCCTGTTGATTAAGTTTGTTAGAACTCGGTAGCACAAGAAAAGGGAAAAAATAGACCCACAACCCCTCAACCCCTCTATTTTTTGGTTAAAGGGCTGTAGTGAATTAAAATTAGTGTAATTAATTAATTTGTAGAAAAACAATAGTATAATTACTGATCAATCTCCTCGTCTTTTTAATATATGTTTGTAAATGATCATTAGAAAGATATAGTATCTATGAAGGGATTACTGTTAGTATTTATTATTGATTCTTTTCTTCCATGTCTAATGATAGATTTCTTGTTTTTGATCACTTCCCCCCTTTAAGTTTTTTATTGTTATCTTTGATTATATGGATATGGATGGACAGTGATTAAAAAATCCGATTTAAATCTTGTCTGATCATGACAACATTGCTTTGATCCTTTGATCTTTCAGAACCTGATAATATTTGTACAAAGTTCTTCATAATTAAAAAATAGAGGAAAATAATGGTGTGTTTACATTGACTTTCCTTTCAACCCTTTTCAAATAAACAAAAGTTAGAAAACTTGTTGAACAAGTTAGTTGAAAATCAACCATGTGTCTATACATTCACACTTGCTCCGAAACTTCTTGTTACACACTTGTCAAGAAATATACTTGCAAGAAGAAATTTCTAGTTGTAATAAATATCCTATCTTTCTACCTAGATTTGTTTGTAGTATCAAGAATTAAAGATAAAGAATGTAATTCTTGAATGCATAGGACAAATGGGTCATCCCACTTTCATGGTGGCACAGTGTCCACCTTTTCGGGTGTCTCAAATGAAGAAGAAATTGTGATAATGATAAATCAGTTGGAGGTTATGATTAAGTGAGAGAGGAAAAGGGTGTGGGGAGAAGGAGGTTAGCTCACGTGTATCTGTCGCTAATTCAGTTGTCTTCATACAAGAGATGAGAGAAGAGAAAAGCTAGAAAGCAAGAGTTGAGAAAAATAAAAAAGAAAGTAAATGGGTGGTGAGAGGCGTGTAGACAAAGAAAGGAATGGATGATTTGATTCACTCTAAAATGAAAAGAAAGGAGGAGGATTGGAGGGTTAGCCAATGGCCACAGTCTCGTGAGATGCTCTCTCTTTAAGGGAACCGGTGGGTCATAGCCCACGTGATGTTCCCATGGGGCATGGCTCATCCCTTCGGACCCTTCCCCTTTATTTTCCTCTTCAATCTCATTATGTGGATTTTCCATGGCGGTCAGACACACGACCCTTGTATTAGATGGGCCCCAGAGACCCCCCTCCATTCTCAAATCTCCCTTTAGATTGAAATTCCAAATCACATCCCAAAAGCTACATATTCCACTTTACAATAATGGAACCTATCTTAGGTTTCATCAATTGATCAAGTGGATGGTCTTGAGTCATGGGGTTCTTGGAACTTTGCAACTATTACTTGTATACGTTCTAGGCACGCTATCATGATTGGTGTGGATAGTAACATGAATGATGAGAAACTTCTCTCCTTGGCAAATTCTACTGCTACTATTGTAGACTATAATCCACTTTATGTTTTATAGATAAAGTCCTAAATTTCAAAAATCGATTTTGAGTATAAATTCAAATGATTATATTAAAATACAAAAGTGCCGTAAGTTTGAAATTTCATATTTTTTTCTTTCAAATAATGGACGGAAATTATGGTATGGACCAAGAAAATGATGAGAGCACTTTCCTGGAAAAGAGGGTGACTTTCCGGGAAACTACTCTAGCTACCTCATTCTCCTCATCATCATCATGATCATCATTTTCCTCACCAATTTTTTTACCATCGCCATCATCATTATATGAACTCTTCAACCCTCTTTTGAACTTCAAACACAAAAATAATTATTCATTTGACGTTTGCTAAAGGATTATTATTTGTTATTCCTACCCCTTTTGGCTTTTTCAAACCAGAGTTGTTTCTTGTCTTAGGTGATAAATAAACAAGCAGGGAAACGAAAAGCAAATTCTACAGTGGGAAAACTGACACATCTCCTTTAAATTAATAAAAAGGTTTTTCAATTCTAATAGTAATAATTAATTAACAATCTCCTCTTTTACATGATTAAAGATTTTGCCTTACGTGTGTGCCAACGTAATTATACTTAAAAAACAGAAACACCAAAAGACATGTGTCTTGTGTTGGCTACTTTGTCGGTCCATGAAGCTTTTATTTTATGTTTTTCTTTTACCAAAGCGTTGGATATGGCATTATCGGACAGATCTTTGCATTATTTATTTTGTATTCTTTTTCGTCAATTAAGGTTTGATGCAACTAAGCTGGTTTTTAATGCAAACCTGATCCGCTTGTAATGAAACAGCAAAGCATACATAAAAGAAAACCTACGTGTTGTTTTGTATCAAGTGACACCCTCCCTCCAATTATGGATAGCCTTGATTGCTATCTCTTGCCTGCACCATTCGAGCTTTCATCAGCCATTTTCAAAAATTAAAAGGCCTTGTCAAGATCAAATTATTTATATTTAGTCCGCTTGATACTTGGGAAAAACTTGTTGCCAAATGATGAAATGTGTAGCTTTTTGGACTTGGCCTGGACTTTTGAATATATATAAAGACTTCTAACCGTAAACCGACTGGGTAGTTGGTTTTGATTTAGGTAGACCTAATTTTGTAAAAAGCTTTTGTTCCTTAGTATAAAAATACAAAAATTTTGTATTAAAATTCGTGTCAATAAGTTAAATGTAAAATTATTTTTTAAAATTTTTTATCATATTCATATATAATTTTTATTAAATTTTAATTCATGTCATCTCTGTATTTTTTATTTGCTTCTCTTTATGTTGTGTCTAAGATTATTATATCTAGATTTAGGTTGGATCTTGACTAGGGCTAGACAGGGGATTAACTCATGATTATTATTTATTAAACTAGCTTAGACCCTGACTCCTCGGTGATTAAAAGGATTAATTGAAATAGGGTGTAAAGAGCCGACCTAGAAAACTAGGTCTAGGAGTAATACACAAGCAAAATTATAATTGAAGGCTAAAATGACTTGCTGCCAAACTTAGTCAAATTCCTATTTATGGAGCATAAGATTGCACCGCAAAGTCAAAAGAAAATCGGGGGAGGTCCATGTTGCTTCAGCAATGATGCCCTACTTAAATAAACTCTAGACATGGGAAATCAAACCCCAATGATTTCAACAACATGTGACCTGTTGCCTTTCTTCAAGACATGACAGGATTTGCTTTTGAAACCCTCAATCTAACTATTTTATATATAGTAACTTCGTCGGCAGATGCCTTGTGTTGGCCTTCAAACTTGTTTATTTGGTAATTAAATTCACTGTGCTTTAACCTAATCATACTTGAAACTAAAGTGACATGCGTATCTTAAACTAGAGATGATTGGAATAATTATGTTTGGCCCATATTCTTGTTCGTAGCCATTGGTTTTCTTAGCAAAAATAAAAAAGAAAAACAAAAACCTTGGTTGTTGATATAATAAGGTTTCTTTGAGCACTTTCAAGGGGTCATTAATTTCCTTACAATCAAAGGGAATCCAGGGCAGAATTATAGAGGAAAAAAAAAAGACACGATGACTAGGCTTTTTTTGGCTGAAATTGCTTTAATAATTTGATCCATCAATATCAATTATATACACCGATGATTGTACCAGAAGATTGCAGATTGAAAGCTGTCCTTGTTTGAAAATGGCTTCTGTGTAAACAGTTCTACGAGGCTCTTAAACTTGTTTTACCCGTTCATTAACTGGGTTTTCCAGCTTGAAAGCAGCAAAACTTGGAAAATCACATGTTAATTATAAGCATGTTATAGATTTGTATTCAATCTTGTTAAACATGACTGCAACAAGTTGCTGCTGTCTTGATTTTCATTCTTTCGTATTCTTTAGTTATTTCCAGTTATTGTGTCATTTGTCAATGGAATTTCCGTTTTCCACATGACCCGTAAAAGAAGTAAACAGAGAAGCTAACTCAGTCGTTCAAACCTAACCCGGTTTTCCTTGCATTAAGAATGGAAATTACATGCAGTGAACAAATGACAAAATCAAAAACAAATGGGAAATCAGCATGGCATGTGAGCATTCCGAACCAAGTCATGAACATGGGCCCCTGTAGACTTTAGTTCAACAGGCCGACCCCATCAACCACATGACAAGCAAAAAGACCGGCCGGGGAACTGTGGCATTGCCATGTTTCATGTACATCGATGCCATCATCCGAAAGGAAACCAAATCATGTATGAACAACATTTGGATGGCCGCAGGACTCGCCTTGCCAACACCGGAACAGACACAGAAAAAAAATGGAACAAGAAAAAGAAACTAATCTAATTGCCAACAGGTTTAGCACAAGTAGTTAAGGTTCTAATACAGAGTAAAGCAATTAGATTTGAATTTTTACGATTTTTCATTGATGTACAATATGTAAATTCTAAAAATCTACAGATTTATCATTAGTAGGCAACTGTTAATCTCGAAAAATTCACATGTAAAAGTCTAATGGATTCATAAATTTCAGTACCGGATTGATATTATGTCTTAAAAATGAAATTATTTCTTCTCTTCTGCTCCTAAACTTTTAATGTGAAAATAAAAAAACAAAAGAAGAGGAAACTAATCTTATTAACATATACCCTTGAATCAGTCCTAATGAAAGAATCAAAACCCACTATCAAAAGAGAATTAAACAAACAAAAACTCAATGTAAACAGAAGAATAAAAACTTGATAGGGCAGTTTGTCAAAACCTTGGATAAAGACCTTTTATGGTTATGTAGTCTTTATGGACAGGTTCAATCAAAGCTAATCAGGGATTCACGCCTGCTGGAACCGTTTCCATTATCCAATTATCTTTGATGGGTCCCCAAAATCTCTTTAGCTTTTTCAGCTTTGTTTTATCGTAATCGAAATAATCAAATCAGTAAAGATAGGTGAGAATTGAGATTAGACAAGTCAAAATACTAAATTATGGCACAGATTAAGTATTAAGAAAGGAATGCGATCACCATCATGAAAATGGGATGCTATTTCCTCATCATTTTTTTTCCCTTGGTATTTTTTTCCATGGGGCCAAGAAATGTTTTCTTTGACTGCTTTTTTTTTTCAAACTTTTCTGGCCCAATGTAAAAAGGAACATTGCATTGTAAATGAAAAGAAAAAAAAGTTTTTGAAAAAGTATGTTCAAAGGAAACTAGATTTGGGGAAGATTTGTAACATGTTTCTTGGTCAAAATATCAAACATGGCTTTTAGAAAGATCCAATAATTAAGCTGATAAAATCTTTAGATTGTCATTTATCTTAGATTTAATCACATAATTTATGACCAATAAGCTCTAAAAGGCCTATGCATGTGCTTCTCGACACTCTTTTTTCCTTTTCTTTATTTTTGCCTCTCTATTTCTAATGTCTTGACTTGTATTAGAAATATAATTTTAAATACAATATAATAATGCAATATGAAAAAAAAAAAACATGATTGAAAGTTTTGAGAAAAAATGTATATAAATTTAGCAAACAAAAATAGTTTCGTGTTTGGCATATCCATTTGAATTTGACAAAATATATTTTTTTTAGTTTGTATATGATGTACTGACAGTGTATAATTTTTATACACTGTCAATGCATCAGAGGTTGACACCTCATCAATAGGTTCTTATGGGCAAATTAAAAAAAAATTATTTATATTTACATATAAAGGCCTATTGATAAGGTGTCAACCTTTGATGCATTGACAGTGTATAGAAATTATACACTGTCAGTGCATCATATATAAATTCTTTTTTTTACACGTATTTGATACAAAATAGACGTAATACAAATACACAAATGGCTAGATCAACTTTTTATTGTATTATTAGCAATTCTTTTCTTTTCAATTATGGAAAATATCTAATAAACAAACTATTACTGATAGAAAAGAAAATCTTATCCTTACAACAAAAAAAGAAAATCTTAGTGGATTTGGTTTGGGCATAGTAAGGAGCGCAATGTCCCGTGGCCCAATATTTCGTTTTTCCCTCAAACGGGCTAAAGCGGGAAGATGGAGGCCTCGTTTCCGGTAATGCGGTGTTCTCTGGCTGGACAAGATTTGCACGTTAAGACTTGGGCCATGGCTCGATATACACTAGTTTATTTATATATAAAACGAGGATATATCATTTTGTTTTACTCATATTTGGAAGTTATTTTATTTTCTTTAATGTCACATCTTGTGTTTAAAATTGATAGCGTTGATAACATTCAAGCATATAAAATATGACATGTGATAAATCTTATTCTTTTTATAAATCTATAAATCGCTTCACTCTTCATTTTTCCTTTTTTTAAAATGAAAGTAATATATATTGACAAACATGATATTAACTTATTAAGACTTTTTACAATGAATTTTTTTTACAATAAATGCTTAAAAATTTATGACATTGAATAATTGTATTTAACTTTATTGATGCCTTTTAATGTCAGAGAAGTGAACCTTTCACGTGTGTTTTATTGTAAGTTGGTCTGATCGATCAAGAAAATAACGATGATTAGAGGATGTTAGAATTAAAATTTGGGATGAAAAAAGAAGGGAAACAAAGAGAAGGAAGCTCAATTGAGAGAGAAGAAAAGATAGGAAGGGTTTGAGAGAGAGTACTTAAATTCTTATGATAGAAGCTAAGAGTGATTTTACTTGTCCTCTTTCTCAAGATTTCTACCTTTTATATTTGTGTTGTGACAGCCGTTAGCAATTCATTTCTTGCTTTAGGATGTTAGTACATGTAGTTTAACCATGGTGCTTTAATGTTGTTTTGATTTGAGCCCCTTGTTCAGATTATTGGACTTAACAAATTTAAAATATATATTTTTTATCTTAAAAACACATTGAAGATGCTCCTTAGTATTGATCTATTAGCCGAATAAGTATTATTTATTAAACGCAAATGACATGATCAAGAGGAGACTTTCAGTTTATATTAAGAAGAAGAATGAAGATTCATTTAAAAGAGGTCTAAATGGAAAAGATAGAACAAGTCATTTCCTAGTGATAAAACCAGCAATAAAGGGAAGTAAATAACATTAAAAATGAAAAGAGACAATGTATATATAAAGCATATATAATTTAATATAACCACTTGAAACAAGGTTAAGGTTGGTAAATTTAATTATTCAGGCGTGTGTTTCCGCTGCTTTCTGTAAAGAGACCAACTGTTCTAGAGATTGGTGCAATTGTTGGGAGCTCAGAGAGCCTCTCAGGCAAAGTGCAAAACTGTAGCATAGGCTAAGAAGATATGGTTATTTAGAATCTGTCCACTAACTTCGAATTCAAGGTTTAATGATAAGCCACGTACAACACAGTATATACTGTCGCAAAACTTGTGGACAAAACAAAACAGACACTGAAAATTAGATTCCAAGCATCCATCGATCACCCGAATGCAGGCTTCTTCTGATAACCCATGTTGCCTAAATTTCCTGATAGCTAAACAGGTTTAATTCATTCCTTCAGGCCATCCAAACAAGAATTCAAGCTGCATGCCTGTGTTAGTATGCCAGAGCCAGTCTGAAGCCTCCTTCGGCAGGTATTAATATTTTTGCTGAAGATCTTTCCAGAAATAATCGATCTTGCTGTTAAGCTCAAGTCATGGTTCATCAGATTCTAATCAGCTGACAAGTGAAGTGAGCTCAAGCTTTGCTGAATGGTGATGGGTTTGCGTGCAATTACTTTTCTAGTGATTCTGCTGATTCTTGCAAATTTGGGAGCTCTAGCCGCCGGTGCTCGTGAAGTTTACTTCTCTCGGAGTAATTCATTCTGCAAATATTCTTGCAATGACACTTTGGAGGACAAGAGAGGTATCCCAACAGGAGCAAATCCTCTGCATAACAAGTAGCTGGTGAAGGAAGAAATTAAGTTTTCTTTTTTTTTTTTTTCCAATTTCTTACAGATATTTTGGCTTATTTGAAATATGAAAATTAATTGATTTCTACATACAAATTAGAAGGTTAGTCAAAATGAAAATGAAAAAAAATTGGAATTTGGAAAAGATGCTTTTGTTATCATAAATTTGTATTTAAAATACACTGCTGGTCTGACATACATGTGGAATTGCGTGAGTTGTCTGTCTTTGCTTCGGTGTAGCATGCTTATGAAAAGCATAGCGTGTCTTCATTCAATTATTATATGTGCTATTGTCGTACACCAATCATATTGCCCCGACAAATGAAAATGAATGAAGTAATCCATTTGCTGCTTTCTCTGATTGAGTTAATTAATTAAACCCATTTTAATCTATTGAATTTTTTTATATATGATCATGAATAGGAAATGCAATTGTCGGAGTTTGAATATAATATTTATAATATGTCACTACTCATTTTTAATTATTAGATAAAAAATTAAAATGATGACAATCATATGATTGCAAAATTAAATTGGACTTCAATTAATTAATTTTTACATTACAAATTCAAGCTATTTCTTTTTCCAATCACATAAATCTAATTTTGTTTGAAAAAGAGTTAGAGAATAAAAACGATAATATAGTAAGTTTGTACATAAATTGAAGTTCAATGTACAAATTCTAGCTTTCTCTTATATCTTTCAAATCATTATAAATAACAATTACTATAATTTGTTTTTGAAAGAAAAACTACTATAATTTTAATATATATTAAGATGGATTTTACACACAAACTAAAATATTCTTATTTGATTGAAACTTAGAAAACTCTATATATATTTTAGTTATTTCTAATAATAAACTGAAAAATATTATCTATACATTAATCAGGACAAAAAACAAATATTTCTTGGGCAGTGAGACTGACGGATGAGCTTCCAATTCTCATGGAGTAGGATTGGTTTTTAATTAAGGTTACCATGTGTAATAATTATATGCATAAAGTTACAAATGGATGATGTGCATGCACTTTTCTTCGCATCGTCACGATGGACGCCGACGATGAAAACAAACAGCAAGCAAACCTAAGCTAGGTAGCTGCTAAACTGAAGTATTTAAATTATTTTATCTTAATGATTTCATCAATTCCACGCGTGCGATGTACAGTAGAGAAATAAAGGCTTTTGCAAATTAAATAATTAAAAGTATGAGAATTATGATTAATTAATGAATTAAATATTAACTGTTTGCACCCAAATGCAAAAATCAAGGATGTTTTGGATATTTTGGTGTATGCCTTGTCTGTCTGGTATTGGGTTGGGGCTTTTCTGTTGTTTCTCTTCACACGTCTCATTCTGCTTTGTCCAGTTTTTCTTTGGTGCTAATCCTTATCAGCCCGACCGTGTCCGTCAGTCACCGAGCTAGGACAAATATTATACTAGTTAATTTGCGTAAAGTATAATCAAGAGTTTTAATATTATTTGTTTTATTTGAATGAGATATATATATCAGAATTTGACAACAAAAACAAGAATGATTATGAATTTAAAAATAATTGATAAAAACAAGGACAGAAACAAGAACGAAAAATATTGCTTTCTATCACATATGATAAATTTAAATAATTTTAATAAATATATAAATATGAATTTAATATTATCTGATAAATACGAGAAAAAAATGGATAATATAGCTGTCGAAGTCGAGGATGGATTTCAGGGTGGATTATGGCAGAGTTTCTTTGAGAGTTGGTTGCTTAGCCTGTGTTCGGAGATCCGGGCCTTATTTATAGGCCGAGGAAGCCCTAAGATGGCATGGACGTAACGATGGATGACCTGGACAGGCTGATTCAGACTCGTCAGATTGCAACCGGATAGGATTGGTTCCGCCCTGCCAGCTCGCGGTACTGGTTGGCAAAATAGCCGAGGTCAAGTTTCCCGCCTAAAGCTCCCCAATGTGCGTTGAGTACCGAGGTGGTGACGAGGCAGGCCTGGTTGGCGTATCAGAAGCCGACTCAAACACTAGATAACGTATTAGGGTCAGCGTGTCAAGCGCTGACCCTGGGACCTTCGTCCGAGGTTAACATTGAGTCGTGATAACAAAGGTCACGTCATTCTCTGACAGGTCTTCTCTTTGTCTGGCCAAGGTGAAAGACTGAATTACCCTTGTTGACCAATTACCCATTATCATTCAGTCCCCCCAAAAGTCAGTCTTGAGGCTCGACGTACTGAGGTGGGCATTGTGAGGTTGGTCTTAAATTTCAGGGTTTTCGAACCGAACGATTTAGGTCAGCGTGTGTCAAATAGTAGGGCAGATGATCAAGTTTCATCTGTCTCGGGATTCGTCCCACATTTATCGTGGCGTGTTTTGATTTTGAGAAGGTCAGCTCGAAAAGAACTTGGTCATTAATACCTGACACACGTATTTTTAGCAATCTTATTTCAGCCGTTGGATTGCATGGGTACGCGTAGTCCGTAATGGATCGGAGGGTCATATTTTGAGCATAGGTCGGCAGTAGGTCTACTGGTGTTCCCTAGGTGACTCATGGCCTTCCTGAACTCCTCTTTAAAAAGCGGGTTTCGGCTTCCTCCTTATTCATTTGTGCGCCCCCAGTGGTTCGTTTCTTTGGTTCTTGCTTCGCTTCTCCGCTCTTTCCAGTGTATCCCTACCAACCTGAGCTTCTTAGGTAAGTCTTTCCTTCCTTCCAATGTCTTCTTCCGTGGAAATAGTTGGTCCCCCAAGTCAGGATAGTTCCGAATTCTTGCGGGAACTTGGGGATAGGCTCGGTTCAACCAGTGAGGCTGGCAGGGCAGACGCTGCTGAGGATTTGGCGTCTGTGGCCTCCGCGTCTTCAATCTCACCTGAGCTTCCGGTGGGGCTGTAGACACCTAATTTTGTCCAAGTTTTACAAATTATTTTGACAAATTTTATTATTTTATTTTATTTTTTTTATTATTATTTTCCTTATTTCCATTTTCTTATTTTGTTATGTTATTATCCGTATCCCTATTATTATTAACCTTATTATTATTATATTTCCTAATATTAATGTTTCTTTTTTATTATTTTTATTATTATTATTATTATTATTATTGTTATTATTATTATTATTATTTTTTATTATTATTATTATTATTATTATTATTATTATTATTATTATTATTATTATTATTATTATTATTATTATCCTCCTCATCATCATCATCAGTTCACGTGTGCACAGAAGCATTAAATGCTTCGGATCTACCAAATCCACCGGCCAGAGTCACTGCCCAGCCGCCGGCTCCTCATCCTCCAACCCAGATCCAGAAACACCGCGCCGTAAATCCCGTTCCAACAGAAGCCTACCGATTCGGTGATTCTGAAAGGCTAGGGGGGAGCTTCAACATCGTTTAAGAAGACCCTAAGCAAGGATCTGGGGTTTCTTCTTCAGAGAAAAAAAGCAACTGAAAGCCAAAGAAAAAAAAAAACTCCCACAACCACCATCGTCACCACCGAAACCCCCAAACACCACCACCCAAGCCAAAACAAACCCCTATCCCAGATCTGGAAAACCCCTAGCCCAGATCTAGAAAACCTTAGATCCGAAACCCTCAAAATAACCTAGAGCCCTACCACCCGAACCGGTTCCTGCAAACACACACACACACACACACGTACCAACAAACCACAAAAACCAAAATCGCAACCAGATCTAAAAACTCAAAAAAAAAAGGGTTTCGGTTTTCAGATCTGTGAGGTTAGAAGGATTTTCGAGAGCAACGGAGCTCAGATCTGAGGAGAGGGAGCCGAAGGAAGTGTTTTTAGGCCATCGGGAGTATCACCGGCGACCGGCGACCGGCGCACGGCGGACGGTGATCGCTTGGAGAGGGAGAGAGACGAGAGAATTTGGGAGTTGGAAAAAATTTTTTTTGGAAAACGCCGGTGGAAATGAAGGAATAAAAAAATTTGGGGCCTTTTATAGAAAGCAAAACGCGGCGTTTCGGAGCCCAGGAGATCCGCGCGTAGCCCCGACCCGACCCGAGATCCGCGCGACCCGCTTCTGCCACCCGCGAGCCGACCCGATTCCACTACCGCCTGCGACTCGGGATCCGCGATCCGACCCGCTCCGGCCCGTTCACTTGGCAGGCTTGGGCCCTGCTGTTTGGGCTCGATTTTAGGCCCATTTTTGGGCTGTTGGGTATATTTCTTTTCCATTTTATTTATTTGTTTTATAAATTAATTTGTTTTATGTGTTTTTAAATGAATTATTATGAAAAAAATAATAAATTAATAATAAATAAGGAAGTGATACAATATATAAAAATAAAATACACATATAGTTTCAAAAGAAAATATATAATTTTTATGTACATAAAAGGCATATAGTAATAAATATTGTTCAAAATGTAAAACAAATATATAAAGTGTGTAAAATAGATATAGAAATATAATACATATGTAGAAATATAAATAAAAATACTTAAAATAGGTATATAAATTACATATAACCATATAGTCATTTGTGTATAATAAATATTTTTTTAATGTAATATAAAAAAAATCTTTTTAGGGAGTTAGGAAATTTACATAATTTTAAGATGTACATAGGATATATAAAAGATGTAAATAAATAAAATATTTAATTTTTTTTTCTTTTTTTCTCTTTTATTATTAAACAATTTACCATAAAAAAAATATTTTAAGAAGTTAAAAATAAAATAAAAATACAAAAGTAAAATAAATAAATAAAGTAAGCATGAATTCCGACGATGAGATATCGTAGAAGTCACAAGTAGTGATTCTTCGAATATCTCTAGGTGAGAGGAATTTATCGAATGTCGCCAAAAGTATTGGGATATTCGATTTAATTTTTCAATATACAAATTCATGCTTATTTTAAAAATATATAATAATATGTTTTGTAATAAGGATTATCTAGAAAAAAATACTAATTAAACGGAAATTAATAAATACAAAAGAGGTAATGGAGATAGATAGGAAAAATTAATAAAAGATAAAAGGGATTTTAGAGATATATGAATACAAAATAATTAAACCAATAAAAATAATAATAATAAAATTTCAAAAATGATTAAATTGATCAAATCAATGGTAATAGGATTTTGATAAAAGATGATAACAAAAGGGACCGAGTTAATAAATCTAAATAAATGAAAACAAGAATTGATGAAGATAAATAATTCATGAGAGGTAAAAGCTATTGCCCGATGATGGGATGTTACGGAAGTCACAAGTAGTGATTCCTAACTGATCCCTAGGTAAGAGAAATTCCACTAAATGTTGCCAAAAGTATTGGAATATTTAGAGAGGTTTTTCAAAGCATAAGTTTTTATCTTAAAAGTATTTAATAATAAATATAAAAATAAAATAAAATAGGATCAACAAAAATAACAAAATAAATAAAATAACAAAATATGTTAAATAAGATAGTAAAAAATCTATATGCATTATATATTGTATGTTGGCATCATATGCTTTAATGTTAATATTAAAGAGTGGAATTCGTCCGATGATGGGATGCTACGGAAGTCACAAGTAGTGATTCCTAGTCGATCCCTAGGTAAGAATAGTCTGCTAAATGTTGCCAAAAGTATTGGAATATTTAGTGTGATTTTTCAATACACGAATTTTCATTTTTTAAAAAAAACTAAAAAAACAAATAATATAAAGAGTAAAGAAATAATAAATGAATTAAATGGACATGCATGCGCATCATTATCTGTTTACATCGCATACATTCACGTGAATTAAATAATGTGGGTCCCACCGATGATGAGATTCTATAGAAGTCACAAGTAGTGATTCTTTAGAAATCTCTAGGTGAGGAGAATTATTTCGGACGTCGCCAAAAGTATTGGTATATTCGATTTAATTTTTCAATAAAAGGGATTCATGTTACTTTTAAAATAAAACTTATTTTAAAATATATAATAACTTTTTATTCAATTACACAAAAAATGTGAATCCTCCGAGGATGAGATTCTATAGAAGTCACAAGTAGTGATTCTTTAGAAATCTCTAGGTGAAGAGAATTATTTCAAATGTCGCCAAAAGTATTGGGATATTTGGTTTAATTTTTCAATAAATGGGGTCCATGTTAATTTTCAAAGGAAGTTTTAAACATACACGTAATAATAATTTTTAAGCCAATACACGAGTTTTCTAAATAAGCAGATTAGTGTTAAACCAAGATTCTTTTATTAAAATCAAAAGATACCACGTAGTTAGGATGGTACCGTTTTCTAACGGGCGTTATGAGGGTGCTAATCCTTCCTCGTACGTAACCGAACCCCCGAACCCAAATCTTGTTTTCGTAGACCAAAGAATTTGTCTTTTTAATAAAACTTAATTAATTTTGAGATTTTGTTAAAAAGATAAATGTTTTCAGGTGGCCAATCACACCTAATAAAAAAGATTGGTGGCGACTCCCATTTTTGTTTTTAAACGCTTTTTTTCGAAATTCGTCGAGCGCGAAGCCGTTACGACAGCTTGGCGACTCCACTGGGGACGCAAAGAGGGTCAAGCCATTAATTAACTATGTGGTGTCTTAAATTTTAATCTGATCGTCTTGGTTAACACTTAAGGCTAATTTTTCATTTTGAAACAAATTTCTTTAAAACCAAAAATAATAATCCTTTCATCCATTTTTTTTGAACTCTCGATTCATTACATTCTTTGTGTGTGAAGGTATTGTAAATAAAGTAGAATATATGCTCATTCATTTTACATACATAAATGCATTGGCATAACATGAGCTCTATACCCGGGCTTTGTCCTCCTTAGGAGGGAGTAAAGTACCTATGCTCTCGTGAGGTAATCACCTCCGCAATGGCAAGCGAAATACTCCCACTCAAATCGGTTCCTTACTAGTCCAGTGTGGACGACAGTAGAGAATGGTTTGGGAACCTGTTAGATGGGTGATACCTCAAACAAGCATATAGTGTGTTGCGAGGAGACCAACCTAGGATAGAGCCATTTCCACCTCTTTGAGAGTGACCTTTGATAGGGCATAAATAAGCATTTCATTTTTTTATCTGCTTTTATTTCTTTTGTTTATATGTTTTATACACATACTGATTCGTATTTGTTTTCCTGTTTTCTTTTGCATAAAATCACCTTGCATCACATAGTCACATAAGGGGTGTTTTTAGTCATGGCTCTCTTCAACGAGGAATTTTTCACAGAATCCATAGAAAGGTTGGCCTGTTCATCATCCGTGAATGTTCCGTGTGATTCCTATAGAGAAGTGCAAATGTGGTCCGAAAAAGTTCAGCAAGTGAAAGGAGATTGTTTGACTGGAGATTTTGTGTCCCCACTACCGCAAGAGGTGAATTTGAATTTGAAACAAAACAACCTAATAGACTTAGCCAATTTATGGAATCAAATCAGTGAGGAGGGGAAGAAGGATTTTCGAGAGAAATATGGCCAAATAGAATCCTTGATTGCTGTGAAAGTTGAAGAACCTATGATTAGAGCAGCCATACAGTTTTGGGATCCTTCTCACAAGTGCTTTTCTTTCAATGGGTTAGACTTAACACCTACGGTCGAGGAATACTCCGTTTTGTTGGGAATAGATTTGAAAAGTCTGGATAAGATATACGTTCGGAAGCCAAAGTCCGGATTTCGTAAGAAGCTAGCTAAGCTTTTGGGAGTCAGACCGGAGGATGTAGATCTCCATGTGAAGCATAAAGGGTCCAACATCTGTGTGCCGTGGGATTTTCTTCATGAATTCATCAAGGGGCATATTAATGACGAGCAAGGGTTGACAGGTTTTGCTTTGGCAGTCTATGGTTTGGTTATCTTCCCGAAGGTACTAGGACACATTGAAATAGCAGTAATAGATCTTTTTGAGCAAATCGAGAATAATGGAAATCCATCGCCTGCTATTCTAGCTGAAACTTTTAGATCTCTGAATCATTGTAGGCGAAATGAAGAAGGTCGGTTTGTGGGGTGTATACAGTTACTTCATGTTTGGGTGAAGAGCCATTTCAAGTGCGAGGGAAAAGCGTTCAAGAGAACATTCATCCATCACCGTGCCCTGGTCAAAGAGTTTTGCAACAGCAAGTGGCCGACACCGAAGAACAAAGAAGAATGGGTCGATTTTCTGCAAAGACTCAGGGAAAATCAAGTAGTGTGGATGGCACCATGGATGCCTCATGTACCTGTCTTATATCGATGCGGAGAAGAGTCGTGGGTACAACTTTTGGGACCATGGGGAATTGTGAGCTACGCACCGCTTATGGTACTACGACAATTCGGAGCAAAACAATTCATTCCTCCGACACATGGACTCAATGACGTGGAATTTTCCTATGGTGAATCAAAGGCAATGAAGAAAGTCGAGCAAGCTGTTCGATCGTGGAAACAAACCCGAAGAGTCAATCTTGGACCCCTCTCTGATAAGGCTACCCCAGAATACTTGGTGTGGAGGACAAAGCAAGTGAGGGAGGTAGTCTTTCTCCCAAGAGAATGCAACATGCCTCTTGAACCGGAACTAGAAATATCTGAGGTTGAGATTGCTAGGCAGCAATACAAGATAGAGGAGGAAAGGTGGAGACAAGAGAATTTGAGGCTTCGAAAAGAGATGGAACAGCTCAGGTATGATGCGGAAATGCGAGAAGCTAAGCTCAAGAAAGTCCAACAAGAACACAATGTCACCAGCAAGGACCTCAGAAGTCTGCACCTAGAGAACAAGAAGTTGAGATCTGAAATGAGGGTTGGAGGGATTATGCAAACTTCAAATGAAAGGAAAAGGGAATTAGAAGACTTGCACAAAAGAGCCGAACATTGGGCACACAAAGCAAAGAAAAGTGAAGAAGAAGTTGCCTATCTGTCTCGGGAGCGGCAAAAATGGGAAAGCATGTATTCAGCAAGTGCAACAAAGTTGAATAAATACCAAAAGGAGAATGAGGAACTAAAAGAGAAATTGAAAAAAGGAAAGCAAGTGGAAGTAGATGATGAAAAAGCTACATTGCAACAAAAGGTTCAGATGTTAGAGGAACAGCTACAAGAACATAAGAACCACATCAAAGTGATAATAGAAGATTGGGAACAAAGTGAAAACAACTGGAGTTATGGATATGACATGGCACAGGATGCAAGCATGACATGGAGAGTAGAAAATCTGGGGAGACAGCAATATATTGAGCATATGGCCACTCAAATTTGCAAGGCCGTGACAAAGGCAAGGGAAATGGTTGATAAAGCTGAAGCTCTGAGACGAGAAATTCTTCCGACAAAAAAATATGGGCAAAGGCTGCTGAACTTTTTAGACGAGGCTAGGGATCAATATCAGCAAGTTAGTCGTTTTTATGGCTTTAATCAAAATATGATCGGAATGTAACAAGTGACTTTTTGAATGAATGAAAGTTCCTTTTTGTTGAAATTGTTATGGCTTAAATATCCCCTAGAGTATCATTTACTTAACATCACATTCATTCATCTAACATCACATTCATTCATTCCTTCATATAGTTTAAATAAAATATTGCATCATGTAGTAATTAGTTTCTTATTGTGGTAATCAAGATTCAAGGGTAACTTCAACATTCAAGATTCCAGCCCAAATTCCCAAACACTCATACAATACCCGGTCACGCTCAAGAGCAATGGAGGAAGAACATGGTAACAGGATGGATAGGATGGAGAAAGCGCAAGAAGATATCCGAGGGCAGTTAGCCGCTTTAATGGAAATGATGACAAGGATGAACCGAGAGAAGGAAGTGGCTAGAGAAACACCTAACCCAGGGACAGATCAGCCCCGAGAAGATGATGACCCCCAATACCCTCCAGGGTTTACCCCATTTCACGCCCAATCCTCACAAGGCATACCTCCACTTCCACCTTATGTCTAAACCTCACAAGGCATACCTCCACCTCCACCTGCTCCACAGCCTATGGGCAGCTACGCTTATGTGTACCCGGGAGCACCGAGCACCTCAGCACAGCCTCATATCACAGTGCCTATACCTCTCACTCAAGGGACAAGACCTGTGGATCCAATTCAAGTCCCTGACTTAGATGATCCAAGAGAGCAAGAGAAATTGAAGGGTAGCGTGTCGGAGGTAAAAGGCGATTCCGACTCTAAAAAATTCAGCATTATAGAGGAAAGGCTGCGGGCCATCGAGGGCAGTGATTTCTATGGGTCAGTGGATGCAATGGGATTATGCTTAGTTCCAGATGTGGTGATCCCTCCTAAGTTTAAGACTCCTGAGTTCGAGAAGTACGATGGGACCAAGTGCCCCATCACTCATGTGACAATGTATTGTCGCAAGATGGCCGCTTATAACATGATGACAAGCTGTTGATACATGTGTTTCAGGATAGCCTCACGGGGTCCGCTGCTAGATGGTATGTGCAGCTAGATGGGACGCGTATTCATAGTTGGAGCGACTTGGCTAGGGCATTTATTGCTCAGTACAAGCATGTCACGGACATGGCCCCAGACAGATTGTCCTTGCAGAACATTGAGAAGAAGGCTAATGAAAGCTTCAAGGAGTATGCTCAGCGTTGGAGAGACTCGGCAGCACAAGTCCAGCCACCTCTGACTGAGAAGGAGATTACAGTGCTATTTGTTAATACTCTGAAGGCCCCCTATTATGAACGTATGATAGGGAACGCAACAAAGAATTTCGCTGACATGGTCATCACTGGTGAAATAATCGAGAACGCAATTAAGAACGGGAAGTTGGAAGGCAGTGATTCAAAGAAAGGTGGGTTATCCAAGAAGAAAGAGGTTGAAACCCAAGCAGTCACCCATACAACACCTCGGTATAGGGGATATGCACCCTACCCACCTCGATTTCGACCACAGCCTCAGCCTTACCCATATTACCCACCTTATTTCCCGGCCTCAAACAATGTCTCTCATGCTCCCTACCAAAGCCCATTACAACCACCAACTTTTCGGCCAAATTTTCGTCCTCCAGCACCGTACTATACACCAACACCTCCTGCCCCGCCTTACCAACCAAATAGTAACCCAGCTGCTAACCAAAGGCCTCCTCGAAGAATTATTGAAAAGCCTCCTATTGATCCTATCCCCATGTCATACACAGACTTATTCCCACAATTGGTGAAAGGTCACATGATCGCACCCCTTTACATGGAGCCAATGAAGCCACCTTTTCCAAGATGGTATGACCCCAGTGCTCGATGTGACTATCATGGTGGAAACCCGGGTCATTCTACGGAGAATTGCACGGCTTTGAAATATAAGGTGCAAGATTTGGTCAAGTCAGGAAGGTTAACTTTTTCCAAGGAAGTGGAACCCAGTATCAATGCTAACCCACTGCCCGGCCACAGTGGAGGATCAGTTAGTGCAACTGAAGTTCAGGGGAAGTGTTGCATAAAAAGACACGTGGAAGAGGTTAAGACTCCAATGAGTCTAGTATTTGATGTTCTAACCAAGGCCAAGATGATTCAACCTGCACCTGCACCGTTGGAATCGAAAGTCCATCAAGATGAATTCGACCCGGATCAAGCATGTGAATATCATATGGGATCTGTGGGCCACTCTATCCAAAACTGTCTTCATTTTCGACAAGTAGTCCAATCGGTGATGGATTCATTCTTAATAGAGTTTTATACGGAGGAAGAGGGAAATGTAGTGAGCACTGCCTCGAATGAATCTTCGGGATATGATTACCCTTGGGGGAAACCGCTGACGATTTTTTACAAGGAAAAGTCGAGTCCCAAGGAGGAGGAATCTAGCCTTGGCACTCCTCCGACCATGACAATCAGAGTTCCGAGCTCTTTCCCTTACAAGAACAATAATGCTGTCCCTTGGAAATATGGGTTCAAAGCAGTAATTGAAGGGTCTAGCAACGTGAGCTCAGACAAGTCAGCTATGCCCGATAATGCCAACATAAGTGGGGTAGGAGGAATCACACGAAGCGGAAGATGTTACACACCGGAGATGTTAGATAGGGCCCGAAAAGGGAAAGTAAAAAGGAGAAAGAAGAAGACAACCAGGCGGAGAAAGAAGAGGAACAGGCCTCGTTTTCCAAAGACCAAGGAGGAAACTTGCAAAAGCCAGTATCGGAGGACGATGCAAAGGAGTTTTTAAAGTTGATAAAACACAGTGAATATAGTGTGGTCGAGCAATTGAATAAGATGCCTGCTCGAATTTCACTATTATCTCTGCTGTTAAATTCAGAATCGCATCGGAACGCCTTAATGAAAGTGTTGAATCAAGCATATGTGCCTTATGACATCCCGGTTGACAGTATGGACCAGTTAGCGGGGAATATCACAGCGGCAAACTTCATATCTTTTACCGACGATGAAATTCCGCCGGAAGGGCGAGGAAGTATTAAGGCCTTGAATATCACTACAAGATGTAAAGGTCACACAATTGCCAAGGTTTTGATTGACAATGGCTCATCGATCAACGTCATGCCTATGGCCACGCTAAAAAAGATGCCCGTTGACCTATCTTACATACAACCAAGTAACATGGTTGTGAGAGCCTTTGATGGTTCCAGAAGGGATGTAGTAGGTGATATCGAGATCCCAATTGAAATCGGGCCGGTCACTTTCAATATCCAGTTCCAAGTTATGGATATTTCCCCGTCATACAGCTTCCTACTGGGGAGACCGTGGATCCACACGGCGGGTGCCGTTCCTTCATCATTGCATCAGAAAGTGAAGTTTGTCGTCGGTGATAAGCAAATTTCTGTCTCTGGAGAAGAAGATCTTTTGATCACCAAGCCCTTATCTGTGCCCTACATTGAGGCAGCCGAGGAAGCGTTAGAGTGTTCTTTCAAGGCTTTTGAGATAGTGAATGCAACATATGTGGGAGAAGGATCAAGAATACCCACCCCTCGGTTGTCAACCACTGCTAAGATGATCATTAAACAGACACTGCAAAAGGGCTAGCGTGTCGGAAGAGGCTTAGGGAAAAATCTCCAAGGACAAAAGAAGCTTGTGAAGATTGAGGAGAATAAGGATAGGTTCGGCCTCGGATACAAGGCCACTAGTTCGGAAAGAAAGAGGATTCTAGAAGAGAGAAGGAAGAAAAGAATAGCCCGCCTCCAATGCTACAAAGAAGAATCAGAGAAGATGGTGATCCCGTACCTCTATGACACTTTCCGCTTTGGCGGATGTTACCACCCCGATTCGTTAGAGACAGTGGAAGCGAGACCCATGAAATGATCCTCGCATGGGTTCATGGGTAAATGACAACTTTTGTTATAGAAATGATTGTGTTGATGGGGCACAGAGCTGAAAGACTGAATTGTTGAAAGGATACCTTCTATCTTTTGTTTTTCTTTTGTAATGTAGAGAGGTAGATTATCAACATCTCGGTCTAGAGAGCTCTAGAAGATTTTTTGTAAACTTGATCTTCATCATCATTTCAATAAATTAACAATTTCAATGCATTTTGAGCACTTTCTTCTCATCCCTCATCATATCTATAACTGTTTTTTTTTCTTTCTTTTTTCTTTTTTTTCCCTTTCCTTCACTACAATTGGTAAGAACAACCAACCATATCTGCCAAATCTTTACTTTTTCAGGAAAATGAATAATGAATGTGAAGATAATCTTAGCGACTATCCGGGGTTTGATTTTGAAAATCCTATGCACGTTGGTGAACTCAATAACAATGAAGATTCAGACGATGATGCTTTGTCACCAGATCTATTGAAAATGATTGAGCAAGAGAAAAAGCCAATTGAACCCCACAAAGAGGTAATCGATATAGTCAACCTAGGGGATGATGAGAACGTCAAAGAAATCAAAGTGGGCACAGCACTTCCATTGGTTGAGAGGCAAAGACTAGAGGAATTACTTCGTGAATACGTTGATGTGTTTGCTTGGTCTTATCAAGACATGCCGGGGTTAAACACTGATGTTGTGGAGCACCATCTGCCCTTGAAAATGGAATGTAAGCCAGTACAACAGAAGCTTAGGCGCATGAAGCCGGAGATGTTGTTGAAGGTGAAGGAAGAAGTAAAAAGGCAATTCGATGCGGGGTTCTTAAAAGTAGCCAAGTATCCGGAATGGGTGGCTAATATAGTCCCGGTACCAAAAAAGGATGGGAAAGTAAGGATGTGTGTAGATTATCGGGACTTAAACAGAGCTAGTCCCAAGGATAATTTTCCATTGCCACATATTGATACCCTGGTGGATAATACAGCCCAACACTACATGTTTTCGTTCATGGATGGTTTTTCGGGCTACAATCAGATTAAAATGGCTGAGGATGACATGGAGAAAACCACTTTTGTGACAGTATGGGGCACATTTTGCTACAAAGTTATGCCTTTTGGTCTAAAGAATGCCGGGGCCACCTACCAAAGGGCAATGGTAACTCTCTTTCATGACATGATGCATAAAGAGATAGAGGTGTATGTAGATGACATGATTGCCAAGTCCCGAGGAGAAGAGGATCATGTAGCCAACCTTCGAAAGCTGTTCGAAAGGCTACGGAAGTTTCAGCTCAAGTTGAACCCCGCCAAATGCACTTTTGGCGTTAAATCGGGAAAGTTGTTGGGGTTTGTAGTTAGCGAAAAGGGAATTGAAGTGGACCCGGACAAAATCAGTGCTATACAAAATCTGTCGCCTCCACGCACACAGAGGGAAGTAAGAGGTTTTTTGGGAAGATTGAACTATATTTCCCGCTTCATCTCGCAACTTACGCTTAAATGCGATCCCATTTTTAAGTTGCTTCGGAAACAAGATCCGGGTGAATGGAACGAGGCATGCCAAGAGGCTTTTGAAAAGGTGAAAAGGTTACTTGTCAAATCCACCTGTTCTAGTACCGCCGGTTGCAGGAAGGCCTCTGCTGTTGTATATGACAGTCAATGAAAATTCTATGGGATGCGTGCTGGGCCAGCATGATGGTACGGGCAAGAAAGAACGGGCCATTTACTACTTGAGCAAGAAGTTCACTGATTACGAGACCAAGTACACTACAATAGAAAAAATGTGTTGTGCATTGGCTTGGGTTGCTCGGAGATTGAGGCAGTATATGTTGTATCATTCGACCTGGTTGATAGCTAGATTGGATCCCCTCAAATACATCTTTGAGAAACCCTCATTGTCAGGAAGACTAGCTAGGTGGCAAGTTATGCTATCCGAATATGACATTGTGTATGTGTCCCAAAAGGCAATCAAAGGTGGGGCAATAGCCGACTTCCTGGCGGATCGTGCTACAGACGAGTATGAGCCTATCAAGCTAGATTTTTCAGATGAAGATATAATGTCTGTCTTTCAAGTAAAGAAAAAAGAACCCGATAACAGACAGTGGAGAATGTTCTTTGACGGCGCGTCCAACGCCTTAGGGCATGGGATAGGAGCAATTTTAATATCTCCAAATGGAAAATATTACCCGTCCACAGCCAGATTAAATTTCAACTGTACCAACAATATGGCTGAATACGAAGCTTGTGCAATGGGTTTAGAAGCTGCAATCGAGAGGGGAATCAAGAACTTGCAAGTTTACGGAGATTCAGCACTGGTTATTTATCAGTTACGAGGTGAATGGGAAACAAGGGATCAGAAGCTAGTTCAGTACCAGAAGTACATAGCTGACCTTGTACGACAATTTGACGATATCGTCTTCCAGCATTTATCTCGAGAAGAAAACCAGGTTGCCGATGCCTTGGCAACACTAGCTGCAATGTTTAAAATGGAGACGGAAGCAAATGTTTCACCAATCAAACTGCGCATGAGAGATTCTCCAGTCCACTGTTCCAGTATTGAAGAGGAAGCGGATGGACAACCTTGGTATTATGACATCATACAATACCTTAAGAGTCAACAATACCCAGAGCATGCATCGGAGAATGATAAAAAAATCCTTAGAAGATTGCCAATGGGATTCCTCGTTGATGGAGACGTTTTGTATAAAAGAGGTAGAGATCAGATGTTATTGAGATGCGTAAAAGCGTTTGAAGCCAAAAGGATTCTGGAAGAGGTACACGATGGAACTTGTGGGGCACATCCAAATGGTCATTTCATGGCTAGACAGATTATGAGGGCAGGCTATTATTGGACTACACTAGAAAGAGATTGCATAGATTATGCTAGAAAATGCCACAAGTGTCAAATCTATGCTGACAAGATTCAAGTTCCCCCAACTTCACTAAACGTCATGGCACCACCGTGGCCTTTCTCTATATGGGGAATGGATGTGATTGGACCTATCTCTCCCAAGGCATCAAATGGGCACAGATTCATTTTCGTGATGATAGACTACTTTACAAAATAGGTCGAAGCTGCCTCTTATACGAACGTGACTAAGTATACTGTTTGTAAGTTTCTAAAGAAGGAGATAATATGTCGGTACGGGCTCTCGGAAAGGATCATATCAGACAATGCCCTCAACTTGAACAATGACATGATGAAGGATGTATGTGCACAGTTCAAAATCAAGCATCACAACTCAGCCCCGTATCGCCCGAAGATGAATGGAGCCGTTGAGGCCGCCAACAAAAATATTAAGAGGATTGTGGGGAAGATGACCAACACATACAAAGACTGGCACGAGAAGCTACCATTCGCTCTGCATGCTTATAGAACGTCAGTGCGCACTTCTACTGGGGCAACTCCTTTTTCTTTGGTTTACGGTATGGAAGCAGTGCTGCCTGTTGAGGTAGAGATCCCCTCCCTAAGAGTTTTAATGGAGCTAAACCTGGACGAAGCTGAATGGGTTCGAAGTCGCTTCGAACAATTGAATCTTATAGAAGAGAAAAGGCTTACAGCACTATGTCATGGTCAGATGTACCAGAAGAGAATGATGCGAGCCCATGATAAAAAGGTTCGACCTAGGCATTTCCGTGAAGGGGAATTGGTGTTGAAAAAGATCCTCCCAAATCATCACGATAATCGGGGCAAATGGACACCAAATTGGGAAGGACCTTATGTAGTGAAAAGAGCGTTCTCAGGTGGAGCGTTGATCTTGACAGAGATGGATGGGAATGATCTGCCTAATCCGATAAATTCCGATGCTGTGAAGAAATATTATACCTAAAAAAAAAAAAGAGAGCAAGAAAACAAACAAAAAAGAAAAGAAGAAAAAAGCAAAAAAAAAAAAAAAACAAAAAAAGGGGGGCAAAAAAAAAGCAAAAAAAAAGAGCAAAAAAAAAAAAACACACAAAACAAAAACAAAAAAAAGAGAGGAAAATGAAAGGAGAATTCAAACTGAAAACCCAAAAAGGGCAGTTGAATAAAAGGGGGATATCTAAGTTGAAAACCTGAAAAGGCGGCTTGGATGCATAAAATATCAACACCTGGATCGAAGTTGTACGGAGCATGGCATCAGTCGGATGAACTCAGCGTGACAGGGGGCATCAACGGATTAGTTTTTTCCAAAGAAAGCACCGGTTTGGTTCGTGAAGGGTCATCTAGACATTCATTATTTATTTTGAAATTCACCACTTGACCCTTGTGGCATTCGCTACCCAATTGTACTCTTATTGTCGTTGTCTCCTGACAGCTCAGTAACAAATGCTTTTCTTCTAAATTTGGTTGTTCTTTTGGTCATTCCATAACCAACCGATAAAGTGCAAGAATGCATTGCTCTTGTTAATAAAATGAAATGAAGATGATGATTAAAATAAGGATCTACTTGCTAACATTACTAAAGAAAAACAAAAAGGAGAAGAAAGAAAAAGAAGAAAGGAAGAAAAAGGAAAAGAGAAATAAAGGAATGAAACAAAAGAGATTGAAAAATTGTGACAAGTACATGTTGTGAACCAGCTCCGATTCGAAGTCGGTGACAACTATTCTATGAAGCACGGGCAAAAGAATCAAAAGACACAAAAAAGGACAGTTCTGAGAATTTGATTACCACAATAGGAATTGCATGACTTTGTCAATACATGCATTTGCATTTCATCCACATTATAAGAATTCAAGCACCAAAAAAAAAAAAAATGTTCAAAAATCATCATCATTGATAAAGGAACGTGCATTGGCATTGTTGATATTACATTTGCATTCGCATCAGTGATCATCGCATCAGCCAAACATTGAAAAATGTGAATATAAGAGATTTTGGATAAAAAAAAAATGAAAATGATGAATGAATGAAATGATGAAAAAATGAAAAGAAAGGAAGAAAGAAGAAGGAGAAGGAAAAGAAAGAAAGAAAAGAAAGAGGAGAAAGACAAAAGAACAAACAAAAGAAAAATTTTAAAGTTTCATCGCCTCTGCTGCAAGAGGAGCACATTTTCAGAAGGAATTTTAAAGTTTCATCGCCTCTGCTGCAAGAGGAGCACATTTTCAGAAGGAATTTTAAAGTTTCATCGCCTCTGCTGCAAGAGGAGCACATTTTCAGAAGGAATTTTAAAGTTTCATCGCCTCTGCTGCAAGAGGAGCACATTTTCAGAAAAAATTTTAAAGTTTCATCGCCTCTGCTGCAAGAGGAGCACATTTTCAGAAGGAATTTTAAAGTTTCATCGCCTCTGCTGCAAGAGGAGCACATTTTCAGAAAAAATTTTAAAGTTTCATCGCCTCTGCTGCAAGAGGAGCACATTTTCAGAAGGAATTTTAAAGTTTTTCATCGCCTCTGCTGCAAGAGGAGCACATTTTCAGAAAAAATTTTAAAGTTTCATCGCCTCCGCTGCAAGAGGAGCACATTTTCAGAAAAAAAATTTTAAAGTTTCATCGCCTCTGCTGCAAGAGGAGCACATTTTCAGAAAAGGAATTTTAAAGTTTCATCGCCTCTGCTGCAAGAGGAGCACATTTTCAGAAAAAAATTTTAAAGTTTCATTGCCCCTGCTGAAAGAGGAGCACATTTTCAGAAAAGGAATTTTAAAGTTTCATCGCCTCTGCTGCAAGAGGAGCACATTTTCAAAAAAGGAATTTAAAGTTTCATCGCCTCTGCTGCAAGAGGAGCCCATTTTCAAAAAAAAAAAAAGAGAAAAAAAAGAAAAAAAAAGAAGAGGATTGGGTCTTGAGTTGGACAAAATTATTGTCTATTATCTTTACTTTATTTCTGATTCTCAGCAATAAGTAAAGAGGGGCAGCTGTAGACACCTAATTTTGTCCAAGTTTTACAAATTATTTTGACAAATTTTATTATTTTATTTTATTTTTTTTATTATTATTTTCCTTATTTCCATTTTCTTATTTTGTTATGTTATTATCCGTATCCCTATTATTATTAACCTTATTATTATTATCTTTCCTAATATTAATGTTTCTTTTTTATTATTTTTATTATTATTATTATTATTATTGTTATTATTATTATTATTATTATTATTATTATTATTATTATTATTATTATTCATCATCATCAGTTCACGTGTGCACAGAAGCATTAAATGCTTCGGATCTACCAAATCCACCGGCCAGAGTCACTGCCCAGCCGCCGGCTCCTCATCCTCCAACCCAGATCCAGAAACACCGCGCCGTAAATCCCGTTCCAACAGAAGCCTACCGATTCGGTGATTCTGAAAGGCTAGGGGGGAGCTTCAACATCGTTTAAGAAGACCCTAAGCAAGGATCTGGGGTTTCTTCTTCAGAGAAAAAAAGCAACCGAAAGCCAAAGAAAAAAAAAAACTCCCACAACCACCATCGTCACCACCGAAACCCCCAAACACCACCACCCAAGCCAAAACAAACCCCTATCCCAGATCTGGAAAACCCCTAGCCCAGATCTAGAAAACCTTAGATCCGAAACCCTCAAAATAACCTAGAGCCCTACCACCCGAACCGGTTCCTGCAAACACACACACACACACACACACACGTACCAACAAACCACAAAAACCAAAATCGCAACCAGATCTAAAAACTCAAAAAAAAAAAGGGTTTCGGTTTTCAGATCTGTGAGGTTAGAAGGATTTTCGAGAGCAACGGAGCTCAGATCTGAGGAGAGGGAGCCGAAGGAAGTGTTTTTAGGCCATCAGGAGTATCACCGGCGACCGGCGCACGGCGGCGCACGGTGGCCGGAAATCGCTTGGAGAGGGAGAGAGACGAGAGAATTTGGGAGTTGGAAAATTTTTTTTTTGGAAAACGTCGGTGGAAATGAAGGAATAAAAAAATTTGTGGCCTTTTATAGAAAGCAAAACGCAGCGTTTCGGAGCCCAGGAGATCCGCGCGTAGCCCCGACCCGACCCGAGATCCGCGCGACCCGCTTCTGCCACCCGCGAGCCGACCCGATTCCACTACCGCCTGTGACCCGGGATCCGCGATCCGACCCGCTCCGGCCCGTTCACTTGGCAGGCTTGGGCCCTGCTGTTTGGGCTCGATTTTAGGCCCATTTTTGGGCTGTTGGGTATATTTCTTTTCCATTTTATTTATTTGTTTTATAAATTAATTTGTTTTATGTGTTTTTAAATGAATTATTATGAAAAAAATAATAAATTAATAATAAATAAGGAAGTGATACAATATATAAAAATAAAATACACATATAGTTTCAAAAGAAAATATATAATTTTTATGTACATAAAAGGCATATAGTAATAAATATTGTTCAAAATGTAAAACAAATATATAAAGTGTGTAAAATAGATATAGAAATATAATACATATGTAGAAATATAAATAAAAATACTTAAAATAGGTATATAAATTACATATAACCATATAGTCATTTGTGTATAATAAATATTTTTTTAATGTAATATAAAAAAAAATCTTTTTAGGGAGTTAGGAAATTTACATAATTTTAAGATGTACATAGGATATATAAAAGATGTAAATAAATAAAATATTTAATTTTTTTTTTTTTTTTCTCTTTTATTATTAAACAATTTACCATAAAAAAATATTTTAAGAAGTTAAAAATAAAATAAAAATACAAAAGTAAAATAAATAAATAAAGTAAGCATGAATTCCGACGATGAGATATCGTAGAAGTCACAAGTAGTGATTCTTCGAATATCTCTAGGTGAGAGGAATTTATCGAATGTCGCCAAAAGTATTGGGATATTCGATTTAATTTTTCAATATACAAATTCATGCTTATTTTAAAAATATATAATAATATGTTTTGTAATAAGGATTATCTAGAAAAAAATACTAATTAAACGGAAATTAATAAATACAAAAGAGGTAATGGAGATAGATAGGAAAAATTAATAAAAGATAAAAGGGATTTTAGAGATATATGAATACAAAATAATTAAACCAATAAAAATAATAATAATAAAATTTCAAAAATGATTAAATTGATCAAATCAATGGTAATAGGATTTTGATAAAAGATGATAACAAAAGGGACCGAGTTAATAAATCTAAATAAATGAAAACAAGAATTGATGAAGATAAATAATTCATGAGAGGTAAAAGCTATTGCCCGATGATGGGATGTTACGGAAGTCACAAGTAGTGATTCCTAACTGATCCCTAGGTAAGAGAAATTCCACTAAATGTTGCCAAAAGTATTGGAATATTTAGAGAGGTTTTTCAAAGCATAAGTTTTTATCTTAAAAGTATTTAATAATAAATATAAAAATAAAATAAAATAGGATCAACAAAAATAACAAAATAAATAAAATAACAAAATATGTTAAATAAGATAGTAAAAAATCTATATGCATTATATATTGTATGTTGGCATCATATGCTTTAATGTTAATATTAAAGAGTGGAATTCGTCCGATGATGGGATGCTACGGAAGTCACAAGTAGTGATTCCTAGTCGATCCCTAGGTAAGAATAGTCTGCTAAATGTTGCCAAAAGTATTGGAATATTTAGTGTGATTTTTCAATACACGAATTTTCATTTTTAAAAAAAAACTAAAAAAACAAATAATATAAAGAGTAAAGAAATAATAAACGAATTAAATGGACATGCATGCGCATCATTATCTGTTTACATCGCATACATTCACGTGAATTAAATAATGTGGGTCCCACCGATGATGAGATTCTATAGAAGTCACAAGTAGTGATTCTTTAGAAATCTCTAGGTGAGGAGAATTATTTCGGACGTCGCCAAAAGTATTGGGATATTCGATTTAATTTTTCAATAAAAGGGATTCATGTTACTTTTAAAATAAAACTTATTTTAAAATATATAATAACTTTTTATTCAATTACACAAAAAATGTGAATCCTCCGAGGATGAGATTCTATAGAAGTCACAAGTAGTGATTCTTTAGAAATCTCTAGGTGAAGAGAATTATTTCAAATGTCGCCAAAAGTATTGGGATATTTGGTTTAATTTTTCAATAAATGGGGTCCATGTTAATTTTCAAAGGAAGTTTTAAACATACACGTAATAATAATTTTTAAGCCAATACACGAGTTTTCTAAATAAGCAGATTAGTGTTAAACCAAGATTCTTTTATTAAAATCAAAAGATACCATGTAGTTAGGATGGTACCGTTTTCTAACGGGCGTTATGAGGGTGCTAATCCTTCCTCGTACATAACCGAACCCCCGAACCCAAATCTTGTTTTCGTAGACCAAAGAATTTGTCTTTTTAATAAAACTTAATTAATTTTGAGATTTTGTTAAAAAGATAAATGTTTTCAGGTGGCCAATCACACCTAATAAAAAAGATTGGTGGCGACTCCCATTTTTGTTTTTAAACGCTTTTTTTCGAAATTCGTCGAGCGCGAAGCCGTTACGACAGGGGCTTTCTACTAAGGGGTTACGGTGGTTTGAGCCAATGTCACCCGAGGAGAAACGAGCGCTAGATGAGAGCCTTCGTGCCTCGGGTGTACACATAGAGGAACGGGTTCCAGTTCTGACTAGGGGTCCTTCTACCCACAAAAATTCTCTAGATGTTATGAGGGCGTTAAAGGGGGGAGCCTTGCCCGAGGTCTGTTCTAATTTGTTTACTAGGGTAGCTTTTGCTGAGCTAAAAAAGGATCGGCACATTTCCCATGAGTTTTCTATCGATCCTCCTCGGCGTACTGACAGAGTGACCGAGGACCGAGGTGGTAACCGGTTGTGGGTTTATAGGGAGGCCGTCCTTTTTGGCCTTAGGTTTCCCCTTCATCCTTTTGTCGTTGAACTTCTAAATTTTTATGATCTTGCTCCTTCCCAGTTGTTACCCAATAGCTGGCGTCACGTGACCGGTTTCATTGTTTTTTGTGAGGGGATGCAATTTCCTTTATCCATGAGGTTGTTTAAGTCTTTTTCTTCAATAAAGGTCAGCCCTGTAGATAAGAGCTGGTATTACGTGACAGCTCGTCCTCGTAAGAAGCTTTTTACTAATATTCCTTCTTCTAGTAAAATTTGGAAAGTTCATTTCTTTAGTCTAATAAGCCCTCGAGAGTGGGAGGTAAGTAATAACCGAGGTTCAATGAGAGAGGGGGCCGACGAGGTTGAGGAGATTCATGGTGAGGAGCTTAGAGCTTACAATGAAATTAATAAATTGAGAGACTATGGTAGGTTTCTCCTAGACGCTAAGCTCTTGACTTCGCCCGACGTGTTGGATCTCCTCGGGTCACCTGGAGGTCAGGGTAACTCATGCTAATTCTCCTTTTATTTTTTGATTTTTCCAGAGTGCGTTCTTGACCAGAGAGCTATTTTTTGTTTTTCTCTATCGCAGGTATGGCAGGTCGGTTCAACGTGTTCGATTATATTCAGCCCGCTCCTCGGGCTCCACAGGCTGCGGGAGCAGTTCAGTCCACTGCTGCACCTCCAAAGCAAGGTCGAGGTGGTGGCTCGAAGGGCAAAAGGAAGGCTTCGGCAGCCGAGGTAAGGGAGCCTTCCTCGAAACGGAGCCGTGAAGTTCTAGAGGTTCCTTCAGCGCGAGAGGGGGAGACTACTGTGGCCAAGACCGTGCACCTCGGCATTGATTTGGCTCCGAAAGACAGTGCGTTCGAGAGTGCCTCGGTGGCTCGTAAAGTGGCTCGATCGATGCTTCCCCCAGCAGGTGTTTTCACTTTGTTTCTATGTGAATTTTTACTTGTGTTTTTGGGAGTTAATTATTTGTTTGTTTACTCATATCCCAGACAAAGACAAGATGAATTCTCCCTGCTCGGTCAATGCTAGTGCGAGTTTACACCACGTGTGGCTTGCCTTGGCTCATGCTACCAGGGTTGAGGAGCAGGCCAAGAAGCTTCATAAGGATTACAGCTCCTATCGAGAGAAGTCTCATTCTCTAACGAAGAAATTGGAGGAGACAGAGGCTAAGGTTCGTGAATTCGAGCTTCTTGTGGTAGGGATGAAGACCGAGGTGGAGGACCTCAAGGCCGAGCTGGCTCGGATGAGGGAAAGGGAGGAGGAAAACAAAAGGACGGCAGCCCAAGATGCCTTGGCTAATTTCGAGAATACTCCTCAGTTCCAAGCTGCGGCAAAGAGGGCCAATGCTGAAGGTGTGAGAGGTGCCTTCGCGTTGGTTGTTCAAGAGGTTGCCCACGTTTATCCTGATCTGGATTTATCCATGGTGTCCGTTGATGACCTCAAGACGGTTACTTATGAGGCCGAGGTGGCGGAGGACGAAGGTGGGGATGCCGAAGCTACGGTGGCCGCCATGGCTGATGATGAGGGGGAGGCCGATGTGCAGGATGACGCTGCAAGAGATTGATTTTACATTTAATGTGTTTGACTTTTTCTTGTAATGAACATCTGTTTGCTTTGGGATGGTTTTATTTTGCCTTTGAATGTATTTGTTTGAATTTCAGATTTTCAAAAATTTTAATTCCATATTGCGAACTTTTAGCAACAATTGGATTTAAAGCAAAAGCGGAGCTCAAGGGTTCGGACTTGTACTGTGATCAAATGTGCCGAGCTAATAAGGTCGGACTTAGTTCCGAAAAAGTAGCATATTGCTCAAATGTGCCGAGCTATTTAGGTCGGACTAATACAAGATCAAAGTAACAATACAAGAGGAAAGTAATAGTGTGCTCGGATGTACCGAACTGATACTGGGCAAAATGATGGTCAAAAGCGAGCACTCCATTTAGATGTGCCGAGCTTAAAAAAAAAGGAGGGGAGGCCGAGGTTATTTTACTGGTAATATTTTTTCAAGTTTTCCGCATTCCAAGTCCTCGGCACTTCCTTCCCATCTAAATCTTGCAACTTGAATGCTCCCCTTCCTATATCTTCCTTGACCAAGTACGGTCCTTCCCAGTTGGGGGCCAGCTTTCCCCCTACTCTGTCTCTTCCCGAGGCTTCGGTCTTTCGAAGGATGAGGTCACCTCTTTTAATAGTCTTAGGTCGGACCTTTCTGTTGTGATAGCTGGCTACTTTCTGCTGATACGCAGCCATAGTGATTAGAGCTCGGTCCCTCTGCTCCTCGGTTAGGTCTAGGTTGTTCCTCAAAGCTTCCTCATTCCCTGCCTCGATGTCCAGTTCTACTCTTAGACTTGGCAAACCGATTTCCATGGGAACTACGGCTTCAGTCCCAAAAGCCAAGTTGAATGGGGTTTCACCTGTGGGGACTTTCGTGGTAGTCCGAAGTGCCCATAGAACTCCAGGCAGCTCGTCTGGCCAGCTTCCCTTTGCTTCGTCTAGTTTCCTCTTCAAGGCTTCTAGAATAACTCGATTGGTAGCTTCGGCTTGTCCGTTGGCTTGAGGATGGGCGACCGAGGTGAACCGCAGGTCGATGCCTAAGTCCTTGCACCATCCTTTGAATCTTGGATTGTCAAATTGCTTCCTATTGTCTGTGATGATAACCCTTGGAAGTCTGAATCTGCAGACTAAGTTCTTCCAGCAAAAGTTCTCCACCCGCTTTTCACTTGTTGTTGCTAATGCTTCAGCCTCTACCCATTTAGTGAAGTAGTCCACAGTTACTAGAACGAATTTCCTTTGCCCCGAGGCCACTGGAAATGGTCCGAGCACGTCCATTCCCCACAGCATGAAGGGCCATGGGCTAGTAATTGAAGTAAGGTCAGTAGAAGGCAGGTGCTGTATTGGGGCGAACCTCTGACATTTGTCACATTTTTTCACCAATTCTGTAGCGTCCTTATGGATCGTGGGCCAGTAGTACCCTTGCTTGAGGACTTTATGCGCAATGGCTCGGGGTCCGAGGTGGTTTCCACATATTCCCTCATGGACTTCCCTCAGGGCGTAATTTGCCTCGGCTGGGTCCAGACATTTTAAGTACGGCATACTGAAAGATCTTCTGTATAGCTTTCCTTCCAGGACAGTGTATCTTGGGGCCTTGCGCCGCATTACTCTAGCGTGGTTCCTATCTTCTGGCAGTTCCCCCGTGGTAAGGTATTTGACAAGAGGGGTCATCCATGTTTCTGTTTCTTCCAGAATTTGTCCGACCTGTTCTTCATCGTTGATACTTTTCTGAGCTGCATCCTCTATAGTGACATGTTTCGCCAGATCGGTTTTCCCTCTAGTAGCTAACTTGGATAGGGAGTCAGCCAAGGCATTTTCCGACCTAGAGATTCTTTTTATCTCACAGATTTTGAAGCTCCCCAAGAGGCTCCGAACCTTTTCTAAATATCTGGCCATGACTTTATCCTTTGCTTCGAATTCCCCGCTGACCTGGTTAACCACTAGCTGGGAGTCACTGTGCACGAACAGCTCACCCACCTTTAGTTCCTTGGCTAGTTTGAGACCGGTGAGTAGGGCCTCATATTCAGCTTCGTTGTTTGACGCTTTGAAGTTGAATCTTAGAGCGTATTGAATCCTTATTCCTTCGGGGCTGAGCAGGATGAGCCCGGCTCCACTTCCTTTGTTATTTGCCGACCCGTCAACATAAAGTTTCCATGTTCCTCGTGTTCCTTGTCTATGTGTATCTTCCTTGTCGCCTTCTTCTTGTTTTTCAGTGGTGATGCACTCCACCACAAAATCAGCCAATACTTGGGATTTGATGGCCGATTTAGGCTTGAATTGCAAGTCAAACTCGCTGATTTCAACAGTCCATTTGATTAGTCTTCCCGACAGCTCGGGCTTTTGCAGGAGCTGCCGTAGTGGCTGGTCGGTCAGCACTATAATTGAGTGAGCCTGAAAGTAAGGCCTTAGCTTTCTTGCCGAGATTACCAGAGCATAGGCTAATTTCTCGATCTTCTGGTAATTTAACTCGGCCCCTTGCAGCACTTTGCTTGTAAAATACACCGGTCTTTGCACGCCGGATTCTTCCCTAACCAGAACTGAGCTCACGGCCTGCTTCGTGGCCGCTAAGTAGAGGGATAGAGTTTCTCCATTCCTCGGTCGTGACAGAACTGGTGGGGAGGAGAGGAAGTCCTTCAGTTCCTTGAATGCTTTCTGGCATTGCTCGGTCCATTGGAATTTCCCTGCATCCTTCAGGGTTTTAAAGAACGGGAGGCATCTGTCCGCCGATCTGGACATGAATCTGCTCAGTGCGGCTATTCTCCCTGTTAACCTTTGCACTTCCTTTATGGAGGTCGGCGTCTTCATTTCCAAGATGGCCTGTACTTTTTCGGGGTTTGTCTCAATTCCTCTCTGATTTATCATGAATCCCAGGAATTTTCCCGAGGTGACACCGAAAGCGCATTTCGCTGGATTGAGTCTCATATTGTGCTTTCTCAAGGTCTGGAATGCTTTCTCAAGGTCTTGTAGGTGTACTTCTACGGTGGGGCTTTTGACGATCATATCGTCGACATACACTTCCATGCTTCGCCCGATCTGTTTTTTGAAAATCTTGTTCACCAATCTTTGGTAGGTTGCACCTGCGTTTTTCAAGCCAAAAGGCATGACTCGATAGCGGTACAGTCCTCTTTCTGTCACGAAGGACGTCCTTTCCTCGTCTTCTTCCAACATTCTGATTTGGTTATACCCATAGTAGGCATCCATGAAGCTGAGTAATCCTTGCTCCGCGCTATTGTCTACTAGTCTGTCTATGCTGGGCAGGGGGAAGCTATCCTTTGGGCATGCTTTGTTCAGGTCGGTAAAGTTTACGCACATCCTCCATTTGCCATTATGCTTTTTTACCATCACAACGTTTGCGAGCCATTCCGGATAATATGCTTCCCTAATAAACCCTGCTTCCAAGAGCTTGGATACTTCTTCGTTTATCGCTTCCTGCCTTTCCCCGGTGAAGCACTTTTTCTTCTGTCTTATCGGTTTTGCTTCCGGGTCCACGTTGAGGCGGTGAACCATGTCCTCATAACATATATCGGGCATGTCCCCTGCTTTCCATGCGAAAAGGTCGGCATTTCTTCTGATTAGCTGAATAAGTTCTTCCCTCTCTTCGAGCTTGGAGCTTATCAACATGGATTTGTCTGGACTTTCGTCATCGAATGGGATGTTGATCAACTCGTCAGCTAGTTCAGGTCGGCTCAAATCTAGCTCGGGCCTCTGGTCTGGGATTTCAATTGCCAGGGTTTCGTCGCCCTGCTTTTTCACCTTCTGGGCTGTCAAGTAGCATTTCCAAGCTAGCGTTTGTTCTCCTCAGACTTCACCTATCCCGTTTGGTGTCAAGAATTTTAACTTTAGATGTGGCACTGATCCGACTACTCCGAGCTTCATTTGACTAGGTCTTCCCAAGATCGCATTGTACGCCGACGAGATTTTTACCACCATGAATTCCACCATGACGGTTGCTGTCCTTGGTTCCGTGCCTAGAGTCAGTGGGAGGGTTATTGTTCCCAGTACGAGGACTTTCTCGTTTCCAAACTCGACGAGAGGTGCCGCATAGGGTTTGAGTCTGTCTTCAGCGATTCCCATGTTTCTCATTGCCTCGTAGTACAAGACATCGCTGGCACTCCCGTTGTCGATGTAGATCCTTTTTACCACATGGTTGTAAATAACCGCGCTGACGACAATAGCATCGTCGTGAGGGAACTCGATACCATCGAGGTCGGTTGTGCAAAAAGAGATGAGCTCGTCTCTCCAAGACTTCGGTCTCTTGGCTAGAGATCCGACTATTGGGTTTATAGGTCGGTCTGCTTTTTTTCTGGCTGAGCTTGTTGTTCCACCGGTGATGACGTTGATTATTCCTGCTATAGGTCGGTTGGCCAGTTCTTTGCTGGTCTTTCTTTCTGATTGGTCACGCCTCGCATCTCTTCTGTTGAAGTTGTTCGGGGCTCTGCCCGCTCTTTGTCTAGGTCGGCCGTCATAGACACAGCGTTTCCCTTGAGGGTACCTTCTTTGGCTGACGTCTCGTGTCGTGTCGCCGAACACAAATCTTTTCAGCCGACCTCTTCTCACCAGGTTTTCTATTTCATTCATGAGGTCGGTGCATTCCTCGATAGAGTGGCCGTGGTCTCGGTGGAATGCACACCTCTTGTTTTTGGGCCTTTGGGGGTTTGGCTTCATTGGCCTTGGCCATTTTAGCTCGGGGTCCGATTGTATCTGCATCAATATTCTTTCCCTCGTTGTGTTCAAGGGAGTGTAAGTGTCATAGCCCTTCTTTTCCAGGCTTTTTCTGATCGGATACCCTCCAGGCCGGTTTGGCCTTTTTCCCCCTTGGTCTCTCTCGATCTCTCTCCCCCTTTTTTTGTAGCTTCTGAATTCTCCTTTGTTTTCTTCATTGTTTAGCCGAGTGGTCATCGTTTTTTCGGCGTTGATGTATTTTTCAGCTCGTTGTAGGAGCTCGGGCAAGGTCTTTGGGGGGTCTAATGAGAGGGAGAACTTGAAGTGGAATTCCTCGTCCGTGAGACCATTCATTAGGCCGGCCACCGCCACGGACTGTTCTAAGTCCTTCACTTGCAAAGCTTCGGCATTGAACCTCGTGACATATTCTCTTAGGGACTCTTCAGGCTTTTGCTTGACCGCCATTAAGCTGAGAGTTGTCTTCTTAGCTCGGTGGCTACTGACAAAGTGAGTCAGGAAGGAGTGCCCCAGCTCTTTGAACGAGCGTATCGATCGGGGAGTTAGCCCTGAGTACCAGGAACGAGCTGCACCCTTTAAGGTCACCAAGAATGCTTTGCACATTAAAGAGTCATCTGCACCCTGTATAGACATATTAGCATGGAAAAGTTCTAAATGGTCAAAAGGGTCTGATGTACCGTCGTACGCCTCGATCATAGGCATCCTAAATCCCGGTGGTGGTTGAGCTCGCTCGATTTCTTCTGAGAATGGTGAGGTTTCAAGCAATCGAAGCTTGTCCATATGGACTTGTGCCTTATCTTGAATCTGTCGTTCTACGGCTTCCATCCTGGCTTCCAGTTGGTCGCGAGTTTTATCCTCCGCTGTGGGTACCGTTGAGATGGTTCTATGCGGGTTTTTCGTGGAATGGCTTTGTAGGGTTTTGTGTTTGCTTTTCTCCGCGACTTCTGGAACGGAGGAAGAGTTGCTGCTGGCGTCCCCTCCCTGTGGTTGGGATGGTGGAGAGGGTAACGGTTGTTCGGAGTCGTTTCTGGGCGGTGGTCGTTGGGTTGGGGGAGAAGGTGTGCTTGGACCAGCTCAGTTAGGTTCCTTAATTGTTGGGTGAGTTGCTCGAATTGCTCTGCCGTTGGTGGTGGCCGTCCCCATTACTGGTAATCTTGAATAGCGTCTGGGCTTGCAGGAGCAACCGGTTCCTTTTCCTCTGCCGTTCTTCTTCTGGGTGCCATCCTGGACATCAACGATGGGGTTGGTGAAGGTCACCCCCTACCTGGCGCGCCAAATGTCGAAGTCGAGGATGGATTTCAGGGTGGATTATGGCAGAGTTTCTTTGAGAGTTGGTTGCTTAGCCTGTGTTCGGAGATCCGGGCCTTATTTATAGGCCGAGGAAGCCCTAAGATGACATGGACGTAAGGATGGATACCCTGGAAAGGCTGATTCGGACTCGTCATATTGCAACCGGATAGGATTGGTTCCGGCCTGCCAGCTCGCAGTACTGGTTGGCGAAACAGCCGAGGTCAAGTTTCCCGCCTAAAGCTCCCCAATGTGCGTTGAGTACCGAGGTGGTGACGAGGCAGGCCTGGTCGGCGTATCAGAAGCCGACTCAAACACTAGATAACGTATTAGGGTCAGCGTGTCAGGCGCTGACCCTGGGACCTTCGTCCGAGGTTAACATTGAGTCGTGATAACCAAGGTCACGTCATTCTCTGACAGGTCTTCTCTTTGTCTGGCCAAGGTGAAAGACTGAATTACCCTCGTTGACCAATTACCCATTATCAATAGCATTCGTCTTGTATCCAAAATATTTAAATATTGATAATTATTTAATACATCTTTTGTGAAATTTTTTTACTTTACAAATAGAGTTAGAATGACGATATATATCTTGTTTTATTTATTTTTTATTTTTTTAATATTTTTAAATATATATGTCAATTGTCATCATTTTAACTTGCTTGTAGAGTAAAAAAACTTCAATGTATATTGAATATTAATCACTTAAATATATTTAATAAATATATAAAATTTTAAAATAAAAATTTATTATTCTTCCTTAAATCTTTTCTTTATATTCAGACATCACTTTTTTTTAATTTGCTCTTTGAATAATTTTCTACTTCTCTATCTTCAACTCCAAATGACAAGATGACATCAATTCAGAAAGATTTTTAATTATTCGAAAGCTATTAATAAGGAATACATGTTTGAGTAAAAAAAAAAGGAATACATGTTTGAAATCTAACATTAATCTGAACTTAATTTTTCTTTTTGTCATGAAAATACTTGAGTTTATACACACTATTATTATTACTAAAAATCTAAAATATATAAAGCAAGCAACAACCAATTTGTGTTTTAAGGTTTTTTTTTTTGCTTTAAAAAAACCAATGCGCACCGTTCTGAAGAAAGTATTGCAGTAGTATCAGTAGTACCGTACGTAGTGGTAATCTAAAACTTTCCCGCCCAAATCAAACGGTGCCAGAGCAGAGGCAAAGCAGAAAGGCCTGCAATCGCCGCTACAGACACTGCTAAAGTGCTCGTCACCATAACATCACCGCAGCCAAAAAATAACGCTGCGTTTTACATTCTTTCTTCTTCATAGAGAAAAGGGCAAATGGTAATTTCATTTTCTTTCAGCTTTCTCTTATTTTCGCACGAGTTAGTCCATCTTCACAATTTCTGACGGATTGTTTGTGAAAAGGTCTGAACGAATTTGGGGTCTTATTCTTTGTGATATTTACGCTTTATTATTTAGTGAACAAGATCTAGAAACAAGATAAAATATTTTGGTTGGCTAGAATTTTTTTTTTTAATTTTGTTAAATTTTTGCTTCAAATTATGTACCCTTTTTCTGCATACAGGAACAGGAAGCTAATGAACAGGCTAGATGTAGAGAGTTGGCTAAGTCATCCTCCTTTTACCACGCCGTTTACTCAGAGGTCTCTTAAACATTTTTTTCTTTTTATTTTAATGAAAAGCATTTTATGGGTTTTGTTAGATTTGCCTTGGTGTTATTTTATTAATACAGATAGAAGAGATTGGATGGGAGCATTTGGTGAGGTTGGGCGGAGATCTAACTTTCCTTAGCTTTCGTGTTCTGTAAGTAATTTTTGATCATATTCACTATCCACTTAATATCATTTTGCTAAAGGAATGGGAAAGCTTTTGGTTTTTCGGATTATGATCTATGTCATAATGTCTGGAGTTAATCATGTCAAATAAATAAGAGTGGAACTTACAAGTAGCATTGGTTTCAAAGTTTGCTATACATTCGGTGAATTCTTTGGTTTAAGTAGATAATTAGAGCTTCATTTCAGAGTACAATTGATGGGGACAGTTTAAATACTTGTCAAAGGATGTAATTTAACTTCTGGGAGTAAGAAATCTAAATTGTATTTTCAGTTTAAATGAAAGAGGGAAGTCCATTTGTTCTTGCTGAATCTGAAATCAGGTGAGTGCTGAGTGATAAAGCGTAGCTTTTGTAGGCAAGTGCTCCTTTGATTTTTCCAAAAACCAATGGAATGGAATCTTGATTTTTCTTAAGATGGTGATAAACAATCCAACGTTGTGTAGCAAACCTGCAATATCAATTTGCTGATGTCCAATTTTTCTTACAAATATCAATTGGTAGCTTCTTGTACTCCTTCATTGTTATCATTGTTATAAATCATTTATTGTTATATCTTTAACATTTCCTTGACACATACAATGGCTATATCTGTATCTTGACGGCTTGGATATATTTTCTCAAAATTGATAAATAATTGATATTGATGTTATAAAATCTGAACACGCCATATCTCTATATAATTTTCAATATAATTCTATTGTTGGATCTTCAATATTGATATTGTAATTCTTGATCTTGCTCTCTTATATTTCATGTTCCTGTCATATTTATTACTACTACAAGTTGCTTATCCTTCTTGTACATTTCGGTGCTAGAGATAAGAAGGGAAGAGTGCATGTCATGGAAATTCAGTTGGATAAAGCCTATCCTAAAGTTCCACCAATGGTTTCAGCGGTTTGTCTCCTATCTTTTTGGTCCTAAATCTTCCAATGGAGGCCTAGATGTCTTTTATACTTACAGTTCTGTCCTCAGGATGTCCCTTATATATTCAATTTAGAATGGTCAATGAACTCAAGACTGAAGAACTTGGTACAACAGTTTGAGGAGGTAGTTGTTTCAATATTTGTGAACCCCATACCGTTCTATTTTGCTTCATATAATTTTTTGGTGCCATAGCCTATTTTACCATTTGGTAGCACTCAGGAGTTTTCACTTTACATTCAGCATCTGGAGAAGCTTCAAGGATTCTGGTCTACTTTGGATGAGATTGACAGGTCTCTTCAGATTGTTGATCCAAAGCAGGCATCCCGTGCCATGTCTTGTCGCCAAATTCACATTGGTGAGCCATTTTTAGGTATGTTTGTTCTTGCCCCAAGGTTATTACCGAACATGTGGTTTAACTATTTGCTCCTCAGGAAATGATTGCTTCATCAAATTGTCTATTGATATCAATGACCCTAGATCATTACCAGAGTAAGAATTCATATGAAATTTTATAAAAGCTGCTAGCAGGTTGTTCGGTATGAGTGCTGAATTTTTAACTTGTGGTAGGTGTTGTTTTATGGGTTCTGGTACCATTGTGAACTCCTTGAGAAAGACATGGAAAAGAAATGTTGGTAGATGGTATGCCTTTGAATCTCATCTTAGATTTTATCTTTTGCACTTGTGAAGTGAATGAGTTGTTAAGTGTGGAGAAAAAATTACAGCTATACTTGTGTAATTTTCTGCATGCAAGCTGTTAATTCATTCTCTAGTAACAGAGCATGGCTTAATTAGATTCTTGAAGGCTTCCATCTAATTTCATACTAATAGGATGAGAGCTTATAAAATCGTGTTGAATAAGGAATAGGTTTCATCTCATTGTAATAATTTTTATTTCTTGTGTTTTAAGGAAAGAGAAAGCTATTCCTTTTCTTTCTCTCTCTAAAGGGCTGTAATAGTAGAATTGTTGAGTTCTTACGAAGAGTATAATATTTTTGATAAAAATTGCCTTTAATTGATATATTTATTATATTTACATAGTCTGATTAATTGCGTAGGATGAGGGATAAACCCTTTTCAGAAAATCTTGAATCTCTTCTGAAGACCAAGCTGCCAAGGCCCGCTGATGAAGAGAAGAACAATCATCTAGTTGAATGTGGAATCTGTTATGCTCAATATCTCCCCATTGGTAATGCTTTACATGTTTTAGATGTCTCTGAACTATTGTTTGCGCACTTAACTCTAAAATGTTAATGTAGGTGATGAGATTGGACCTAAGAGTGGAAGTGAAACTGATTACACTTGCGAGAATAACAGTTGCAGTAAGGCTTTCCACAGCATGTGCCTAGTGGACTGGTTGCGTTCTATCACAACGACAAGGCAGTATGTTGAGCTCTTAGTTCGCTTGTATCTTTTAATCTAGTTCATGCCGGGAGTATAATTTTATTTCCTATTTGCTATTTGTTGTGATCAGTTCAAAATAGATTGCTTTTGGAATTTCCTGCTTCTGGCTGTGGGCTAGGTATCTGCCTGTATGATCAATCCTGCAAACAAGTTGGGTCACTTGATCTTTGTTCATGTCTTTTTTAATGTCTTATTGATATAGTACACCTAGTGCCCTTATGTAGAGGTAGAATCCGCCATTACTGACCACATGTTCTTCAGTTTCAACTAGTTGCTGTGGCACTAACTGTCTAACTCTGATCAAAAGGGACCTACATGAAAAATGAAGAGGCAATATATATTTGATGTAATATGGATGTCTTCTGGGATTTTGATGCATCTTCGATGTCTACCAGGCACAAATACATTATCCAAAACATTGTCCAATAAGTTATTGGAGCTACTTTCACCTGTTAGGTTGAATGGTGTTAAGGTTTGATAAGTTGATGACATAGAGCATTTTTGCTTTTTTATTTTGTCATTTTACAAATGGCTCTTTCGGTTATGTGATTCAGGGTACTGTCTTTTCATAAATAATTGGATTGGCTTTTGACGTGCCTCATTGCTTGTGCATATCCCACATTTTAATCACCTGACAAGCAGAGTCATATTTTGTTATTATATGTTTTCCCCCTTCCAAACTGTCAAACGAGTTTCCAAGAAATTGTTCAAATTTTTTTTAACATTTTGATGTGTGAGATTATATGCAATTAGTTTATGAAAAAATGTTAGCAGAAACTGATCTTGAATGGTGTTGAAAGCCTAAACTAGCACTAAGTGTCTTTTTCATCTCATATCATTCCATGTTTACTATGAGGTTTCTCTTTTTTTCTTCTGTTGCAACTTGGTAGCTTGATTTATGGTTGTGAGTCCTTGTGTTGCAGGTCATTCAATGTTCTGTTTGGGCATTGTCCGTACTGTTCAGAGCCAATTGCTGTCAAAATCAATACCACAAAGAGTTAGAGATCTTATTAATTCTAATTAAAGATCCCAAGCTAATTCACCCTGCCCAGAGAACCTTTCATTGAGGAGAAGAGGCCTGTAAGTTTCTTAAATGCCAAAGCTGCAAAACTTCTGAAGTCATACACTATAAACTCCGAAAGATCAAAGTTTCTTTTGTCCAGGCAGCTTCTGAAAATCCATTCCAATTTGCTAAAAGGTTAACCATTGCAGAAATCAAAAGCATTAAAATAAGACTAACAGAGCATCCAATGTAGGTATGTGCCCACTTTTACGCTGCTGTTTCATTTACTGTGACTTGTGACCAACAATAATTTGTGGCTTTCTCTTCATTACGTTTTGTCTCGACCTTATCTCAAGGCCTATTGACTTTAATCAAAATTGTTTCATTTGATTGGTAGTCCTTCCTTGAGTGTAGATCCTTTGTTGCCAATTTTTTCATTTCTTTGGCGTTGCATGCCCTATTCCAACATTATGTTGCCTCTATCAAATGAGTGTTTTAGAAGGAATATTAACCATTTTTTATTTCGCATTTTTGCTGCATATCGACTGCTTGGCAGCTCACAGTCCAAACTTAGGCACCATAGTCAAGTGCGCTTATGACTAATTCACATTGGGGATTCTTTTATGGGAATTGAGACATGTTTTAGAGAACAATTTCCATCTCTGCACCTGATATTTTGAGAGCATATTAAAATCTGATTCAATGGGCTGGAGTTGCAGAAGATATTGCTGCTTTGCTGCTGCATCACAGGATGGTCCCTGCTCTCTAGTTTTAAAACCTTTAATGACCGCCCCAAGGCAGCCGATTGCAGCTGTAATTTGTACCATGATTTATGCCCGTTGGGAACCCTAATTGTAAATCCTAGTAAATACACCTAAACAATGAATATAGTTGGCACTGCCCAAGTTGTTTATTTACTTCAGCATGTTAGCGGCTCACATGAATTACAGCTCCTTGTTGATTGAATGACCAAAAAAAAAGGGAATTAACTCGTCTTTTTCTCTTTTTAGACTTGACAATTCGTGTATATAATTTGTATACATGTTATGTAATTCATGTCACTTTTACCACGTCTAGGATTGTCAAGTCCATCTTTATCTTATTGTTGTCCACTTCTTGACGACTTGACCAATGGCGGCACTTGATTTTTTTTCTTGCTTGATCCATGTGTCGTTAATGCGAAACATAATGAGCAGCTACATCTTTGGCTAGCTCTTTCAAGTATGGAATCCTCTGTCTCGAATGAAGAAAAACAGAAAGGCCATAACTTCGACCTCACATAGAAATGAGTACCTTCCAAACAAATAGTATGGAGGAGATCGGTGAACCAGCGACTAATCCTTCACCCTGGGGCCGTGAATGTGGTGCACATGCTTAACCACAACCTGCTTTTCTGCGTTTCCGGGACCAAATGGATCAAATACTGGCCAAACATTGAAGTGAAAAACAATACATCAGAAAGGGGGGACCATTCACACATCAATTCAAACCAAATATTCAAACACCATTGAATTTCCAGCCTTCTGTCATATCCTTCCAATAAATCTATTTTGTTGTTTTGTATTAATATGAAGAAACAACCCATAAAATAAACCAACCATTCTTTTAAAGCCAGCAAGATTTTTGCCTAAGGCCTGACAATTGAGAATTGGATTCTATAATAATGAGAAAAACATGAAATTCATGTCTCTACTTTTAAAGTGTGAGAATTTTTCAAATTTGATATTCGAATTTCTAACATTTGCATTTTGGTTTTAAGTTGAGATGGTCATTGTACCAACAATAAAAGAAAAAAAACATAAAAATTAAAATTGATAAATTATCCTTTTGACGAAAGCTTTATTGGCACAAAATAATATGAACCAAATAATACAGACAAATACATGTCTACAAGTAGAAATTGACTTTGCCCGTCCTGGAATCCCACCTTTCACTTGACAATTATATGCACGCAAAAACAACTTAATTATTTCCCTTTATAACCCCAGTTTTTGCATGTCTCTCTTATAGCATAAGTAGCTATTATTGTACAAAGAGAGGCATGTACGTAAAGTATGACATCAAACCTATGGTATATCAATATTCTGGACAGTTGAGTTGGAAATGGAACTTTGGTTCAGATTTCAGATGCCGGCAACGCACTCCGGCGGGGTAACTGGGTACCGGGACTTGTCGGTGCAGTAATCGTAGATCATGTGGTTCATACGAACCCACCTGTATCTTCTAGCTTCCATGGCATTAAGGGCTTGATAAGCAGTGCCCTCCCACCAGTTCCTAGGGTTTGAGGCACAGTTTGCTGGCCCTGGCACAGCACATCCTTCAATGTCAAAGTCCTTGTAGTAAGCTAAGAAAGGAGCTTTGCTCCAATCAATTTTCTCCAGGCCTCCCCTTGTTGCCCAATCATCAGCTTCCCACAGTGTTGAATACACTTCCATGGGCTGCAGCTTTGGGTATGGAATATTTCTAGCTTCATTGTTCTTGTAAACTCTTATTGGCACTTCATCAACATAGAACCTGTAAAAACATCCAACCAAAATTTCACAACCCATTAATAATAATCAATCGAGAGTGAGCTTTAGTGCGATGCTAAAAGTCGCGGGTTCAAGTTACCGAAATAGTTTATCTGTTAATACCAAAAAAAAATTTTCCGTATATATGACTCATCTTAAACCACATAATATAGAAGTTTTGTGCATTGAAATTAATTTCATTAATAAAAACCATTTGTCAATTTAACACAACTACTGCTTTTATATCATTAATTAAAGTCATCCCGATTAATCATGCTTGAGTTTACTGTTTACAAGTGTCGGCTATGTTTTCTGCTGGACTTACACAATATGATGATGGTTCCACATGATTGTGTAAGTATGGAAATCTGCAGCAGGATCAAACCAAAGGTTAACCCTTTGTTCCCTGTCGCCCTTTCCATGAGCATAGATATTGGTTTGGACAGTGTAAGGCTGCCCGGTTCGGTTTCCCAAGAACTCGAAATCTAGCTCATCTCTCACAGTGTCTCTGTCAGAATTCATCTGCAATCCGAATTAAAATGAAAACCAATCAAGAAGCTGAAAAAATACTTAATTATTCATTAAAGAATTACTTATTTTCAGTGTTTTAATCGAAGATTATGTAGCGTACATAGAAGGCGGTGACTGTTCCGGCAGAGTCACCAGGGATGAGCTTGATCTTCATGCTGACACGTCCGAACAAATACTGCCTTTTGGAAGCAAACCCACAGCCTGAAAAAGAAATTGAATAACAAAGATTACTAAGGGTAAATTATAGTATTATTAGTTAATCATGAATATTAACTAGCATGTGACCCCACGAAAAGTGTAACCTGAATTTTGGTCTAGAACGAGTTGGATAGCTCTCCCTCCGTCGATTTGCCTAATATGGGAATCAGACCAAGTGATTTTAAAATCTTCAAGAAAAGTGGCTGGTCGCCCGGAAACAGAAAGGGAAATTGCAAGAATACAAGAGAAAAGCAGAAGAAAAGCATTTCTTGAAGCCATGGTCATGTACTAACAAGAAGTTAAAAGTAAAGAAAGAGAAGAGAGTTGTTCTTATCAAGTTTGGTTTAGAGATGAAATGGAAGTGAGTGTCATATAGGTGGGAGATTAAAGAGAGAGGGTTGATTTAGACTGCTGCATTCAAATGAAAAGTGCCATCAGAGGCTTAGCTTTCGATCCAGCTAATGGCAAGCCGTCATTAGGCCCTACCCAATTGTTTTTCTTTGCCTTCGGAAACCTGATCATCATAACTTATGCTTCTACTCCATAGTATTTCCTTCATCATCTCATCCTTCTGTTTCCATTCCCAAACCTACTTAACTTATTTCCTTTTTAGCTAGCTTTCTTCCTTATGACTAGTCATGATCAAGAGTACTCATACCTATCCTGTGTTAAAGTGGTGTACTCAGTTCTCTGTACACTTATATTTGTTATGTCATTTCATCTATATATAGTTAATTGATTTTAAATTGGATGCTTAACGTTGGCATCAAAACTTATGTTTTATTCTATGATTCTTATCAGCTATTTCCTTCAAGATTATAATGTGGCAGGCTTTTATGTTTTTGCTTACATGTGATGGTAGTCTTTTAAAGTATTATTATCTTACATCTTTTAATTATAAATACTCTATTCTCTGTGTTTTTATATTCACATTGGATCATTTCTCTTATACCTAATTAGTTTTAAGTTAAATGCTTGACATCTTGATCTTGCACCATGTGCCGACGTCATCACAATATCATGACATGATATTCATCTAACATTGTTTTGTACGCAAAGTACTTGGAATTGCCTAACTAACTCATGGTTCATTTTTATGAAGTGATTATGTTTGCATATAATTGAGAGGTATGCTTTCATGGGAGTCATAATATTGCATCCATGAAATCGATTTGGCATGAACCTATCATACATAAAGTCCAGACAAAGCACTGCAGGTAAACCAAGTTGTACCTGAAAATTTTGGTCAACTAGACTTGGACTTAAAGCCATAGCCATTCTCATCCAATCATCCTTCTCTACAATTATACATATACATATATATATATATGTGTGTGTGTGTGTGTGTCTCTGTGTGTGTATATATATATATATATATATATATATATATATATATATATATATCTGTGAACAGCCGAGAGATGGTGATTGATATCGAACCGCCGATTGAAAGGATCCGCCCGGTTCATGCCCCACCACCATTTTGGAGGACTCAATCTTCCAGTCTGGGCAGGGGCTGGACTCATTTTCCCATTGATTGCTAGCTTCAAACTAAGCAAAATTTGAAGATGGTATTGTTCAAACAACCTTTCACTTTCAGCATTGGAAATTCATTACAAACTTTAATATAAGACGTGGCAAATTAAATTCCGATCAATTGTTATATGATAATTTTTGAATTGTTGTAGTTTGATGGTAAGATAAAAATTATAAGGGTTAGAATTAAATTTTATATTTATTGAAAATAAAAAAAAGTATGAATTGGTTAAATTAAATTAAAATTTTATTTTAATATTGATATTATTGAAGGGAGGCTGACGGACTGAGGACAAATTAAGATTAAAAACTGACGGTGAAAGATTCAAAAACTGAATTCACCAAAAAAAAAGAGTAAATTGCATTTGTGGTCTTTATAGTTTGGGTCTTATAACAAAGTGATCCGTAAACTTTAAAACGTAACAAATTGGTCTCTAACGTTGTATTATCATAACGAAACGGTCCTTCCGTCACTGAAACCGTTATGTCAAACGTTAAATGCCAGCTTGGTTACATGTGAAAGACATATGTGCTTAGTTGGTATCTGACATACCTCACTTGCTTTCTTTTGCTTTTTTTTGGGGTTTGACTAAAAAAATTTGCCTACTTTTAAGTTATCAGCATATAGAAATTATTCTTTTATTCTCTACGATAAAAAATAATTTTTTTATTTTGAATTGTTTTGTTTTGCAATTATTTTAATATAAAGTAATGTAAGTAGATTTTTATTTTAAAAATTATAATATCCTTTATTTAATTTGCTTCTTATTTTAGTTTCTCTTTCTTTAAAATTTTATTTTCTAATCATAAACCTTAAACTTCATTTATTTTCCTCAAGCTTCTTAATTATAATTTATACTTCAATTTATTTATTATTTTCGCTTATTTATTTAATAACAAAGTATTTTTTATTCATCTTAAACTGTATCTTTCTTCATTTTTTTATTTTTATTTTTATTATTTTTTCTATTTTTTTTGACAAGCCATAAACTTTATTGAATAACCATAATTACAAGTTTTATATTTGTATTTTAAGTTTCGAAGTTGAAAAAGTTTAGATTCATTTCTTTCTCCCAAAAATACATTTTTTTTAGAAAATATATGAGATAATTTTTTAACTATTATCATATGGGATTAATTATCTATCCCTCTTTAAATATTTAAAAAGAAAATAATTTTTATCTATTGTATAATATATATTCCTTACCTGTCCAAGCACACGGTTATTTAAATAATAAATTGTAACTGCGTTTGGGCGTTTAAGCCTTAATTCTTTTTCTGCTCCTTATTTTTCCTGTGCCGTTCCTTGTTTTCTTCTTCTACTATTTCACTCATCTTCCCACTTTTGCATCATAAAGCTACCTTTTTCACCTCCTTACAATTCGATTGTTTGAACTATATCTAGCCACCATTGCTTCGAATCCATCTCCGCCCTCCCCATCTTTTCTCTTGTCTCTCTAGTTCTTGTTTGTCTGGTTCTTGTGAGTAAGAATGCAAAACATCAGCTTCAGAGGCGGCCAAAGTCTAAAAGAGGGTCGGTTGCGTCTCCTGTAATTGCTTTCTACTCTAATTGCTTGCCTTCCATGCAACTACCTGACGGTGGAGGTAGTGTACGCGTGAGGAATTTGATGGCAGGATCTCCATCTTCAACTGTGATCACTTCATACAGAAATCATACAGAAAAAATAGCCAAGAAAAATATACATAAGAGGGAAACCAAAATCACAAGCAATAGTAAGAAACGCAGAAAAAATTTTGTTTTAGAAGATTCATTTTTTTGGGTTTTCAAAAGTATGGTGACAGTTGCTTTTTTAAAGATTTGAACCTATGTGTTTAGATCTACTAAAAATAATAGGATCTTTGAAGTTTTTAAGTTGATATTTGGGTTATGGAGATCAAGATGATCGGTTTTGGAAATTTTGGCTTTCATTCGGTGTCGAAACGCGGCAGCTATTGGCGGTGACCGGTGCAGGTCACGGTGACAGAGGGATCTCGACAATTGTTTTCAGCAAAAATAAGAAAAACAACATAGGGTTTTTGGAAATTAAAGATTTTTTTAAAGAGGTATTTGTGAACAAAAATTTTTTTTTAACCCTTATAAAATGTCCAGCAAATCATACAACTTATTGGTATTTTATTTTTTATTTCCATGTTAGCATTTTAGAAGAGTTACTGGACACAAGTGTGGTCCGTATGTAGCTTACTTGGCATTTAACAATAAAAATAACAGTTTAAGTGACGGAAGGATTTATATGTTACAACAATGTAACGTTGGAAACTAATTTATTATGTTTTAAAATTTAAAGATCAATTTATTATAAAGATCACCGATACAATTTGCTGACAAAAATCAAAAACTGAAAACTACAGGACAAAGAGATTATTGTCTCTCTCTCTCTATGTAGAATTAAAACAGAAGAATCGTGGGATTCACCAAATGTTGGCTGCCACGTGGAGTGAACGTCTATTCACGATTTTTTTTGTTGATTTCCGTGACCAAACAGTAAAAGTGGAACGTTTTGGATGATGAATAGTAGGATGTATTTTTTATAATTAAAATAAAGTTTAATCAATGAAATAATAAGTTATTATATTATAAATTTTTCATATGTTAATAACATTTTTAGAAAGAAGTTTAAAATATTGGTACTTCTTAAATTATTATATAAGAAAAATTTTGTAAAAAGGAAGTAAGTAATATAATTTCTTTATCCAAAGAAAGAAAGATAGGATATGTTGACACCTAATTTTGTCCCGTTTTTATTATTATTATTATTTTTTTTATTTACTTTTATTTTTATTTTTATTTTTTGTTTTTTGTCCAAAACTGGCGGCACCAACTCTGCCACCGGCCTACTCCTTCCCTCTAAAAGCCAGCCCACCCTTGTTGACTTGAGCTTTTCAATGGCGATTCTGCTGAATATCTGGGATTTGCTCAGTGCCAACCTAAACTAGAATTGAATTTTTTCTTCTTAAAAAGGATAGAGATAAGACTATGCAAAGGGGGGGCGGCCATTTCTGGGGGGTTCTTCTCTTCTTGCTTGACACACGAGACCCGAACCCCTCCTTCCTAATTTTCCAAAAACAGAAACTCTACCTTGTCATCAACAAAACACCACCGTGTCTTTTACCAGCCTCAACATCAGACCACCACCGAAACCACCCTTGCCCTTATCCAACCGAAACGCCACCACCACCATTGCCCACTAAACAGCCACCAACCACCAACCACTACCCAATTGTCATCATCACCGTATACCACCGAAACCCCCAAACACCTCCACCATCATCACCACCGAAAACCAACCCCCAAATCCGAGAGCCAAAAGACCTAAATCTCGGAACCGAGACCTCAAAGACCTAGATCTAAAACCCCTAAACCTGCAAAAAAAAAAAACAACAAAACCACAACAAACCAACAACCATCATCATCATATCAACAAGCATCATCAACAAAAAAAAAACAAAACAAAAAGGGGAGGAGGCCGAGAGTTTCGACCTCAGATCTGTTGGGTTGGGGACGTTTTCGAAGCAATCCGAGGCTAGAAACGAAAAGAGGAGGGGGAGAGGAATCGGAAAAGGGCAACCTTTTTGGGGTTTGGCCACCGACGACGGTGGTCGGCGGCGGCCGGAAGCGACCCCAGCGGTGGCCGGGAATCGCCCCGGCGGAGAGCCTCAAAGGCTCTGAGTTTTTTTTTTTTGTTGAAAAAGGAGAAGAAAATGAAAGAATAAAAAAAAGGAAGGCTTTTATAGCCAAAAAAAAAAAGAGAAGATCCGCGCGCGACCCGGGATCCGACCCGGGATCCGCGCGCTTGACCCGCTGAAAGAGGACCCGCGTTCTCGACCCGACCCGGCTCCACGACCCGCATCCGAGGAGGAGATCCGCGATCCGACCCGCCAGCCTGACCCGGTCTGACCCATGTCCGGCCCAGCAGCTTGGGCCTGGCCATTTGGGCCTGTTTTGGGGCTCTTTTGAAGGTTTTTTTTGGGCTCCTAGCCCAAATCCATTTAGGTATATTTTTTTATTTGTTTATTTATTTATTTAGTATTTGTTTTATAAAAATTTAAAAATTAAAAATTAAAAAAATTACAAATTAAGAATAAAAAAAATTAAGTTGAAAAAATCTTATTATTATTATGTTTTATTATTATTGTTATTGTTATTATTTTTATTATTATGTTATTATTGTTATTATTGTGCTTATTGTTTTTATTGTTACTATTATTATTACTATTAATATTATTTTTGCATGTTGTAAAATAAAAGTTCTTTTTGAAAAATTTTCTTTTATTTGTATTTTCATTAATTAGTATTACTGATTAGGAAATGTATTTAAAAATGATAAAAATTAAATTAAATTAAATTTGTCCGATGATGGGACGTCATGAAACTCACAAGTAGTGATTTCTTGACTGATCCCTAGGTGAGAAGAGTCGTACTAAATGTTACCAGAGTATTGGGATATTTAGTATGATTTTTCAATAATTTATTTCTTATTAAAAATAAAAATAAATAAGTTTTTAAAAAAGAAAATTGAAAAAGGAAATTAATGATAAAAATTAAATTAAATTAAATTTGTCCGATGATGGGATGTCATGAAACTCACAAGTAGTGATTTCTTGACTGATCCCTAGGTGAGAAAAGTCTTACTAAATGTTACCAGAGTATTGAGATATTTAGTATGATTTTTCAATAATTTAAATTTTTATTAAAAATGAAAATAAATAAAATTTTTTTTATAAAAAACAAAGAAAAATAAATAATGAACTTTAATAATTAAATTAAATTCGTCCGATGATGGGATGTCATGAAACTCACAAGTAGTGATTTCTTGACTGATCCCTAGGTGAGAGAAGTTCACTAAGTGTTACCAGAGTATTGGGATACTTAGTGCAATTTTTCAATAATAAGAATTTTTATTTAAAATAAATAAAGAAATATTTATGTAAAAAATCCAAAAAATTCATTTGCATCATTTATTATCTATTTGCATAATTTGCATTCATAATAATTTTTGAAACGAGTGTGAATCTTTTGATGATGAGATTCTATGGAACTCACAAGTAGTGATTCTTAAGAAATCTCTAGGTGAGGAAATTATCCGAAATGCTACCAGAGTATTGGGGTACTTCGGAATAATTTTCAATACAAAAGATTTTCACTTATTTCAACTAAAAAAAATAATATTTAAATGTTTCAAAATTAAATGAATAAAATTGATTGCAATAAAAATAGAAATTATTTTTGAATATCAAATTAAGACCATTTTTATTAGAACAAAAAGGATAACACATGATTATTATGGTACCGTTTTTTTACGGGCGTCGTGGGGGTGCTAATCCTTCCCCACGCGTAACTGTATCCCCGAACCCAATTTTTGTTCGCAGACCAAAAGATTATCTTTTTAATAAAACTTAATTAATTTTGAGATTTTGTTGAAAAGATAAACGTTTTCAGGTGGCCAATCACACCTAGACAAAAAAGATTGGTGGCGACTCCATTTTTGTTTTTAAACGCTTTTTCGAAAATCGTCGAGCGCGAAGCCGTTACGACAGGATAAATTTGGTAAATACCATATTTTATTTTATTTTATTAATTCGTGTGTAAGATTAGAGATTGATAGCAAGATTTCATAGAGGTACAGAACATGTGAAAATTCTTTTTTTTTTTTGTTAAGAGAAAATTCTTTGTTTTTATTTAATGGTATTTTATTCTTTTCCAGCATGCTGCAGAATCTTTGTATAGTTGGTTCTATATTAATAATGGAACAAATTTTTTAAATCCATTAGATTTTGGATTATATTTTTAAAATAGATAATTCAATTCATCCTATAAATTTCAACATGCAATCTCAAGATTTGAAAGCAAAACTTTCAAATTTAGCTATCGGTCAAGTTTCTGATGAAAAATTTTAAGTTGGAAATTGCAAAAATAGTCACATATGAATTTTATTTTCTTATTTCAACATTTGATTCAATAATTTGTATATAATTTTTCTATTAAAAAAACAGCATTCAAATCTCTCTTTTCTTCCATCAAATAAACAAAAAAAAAATCAAAGCCTATTTAAGCTAAACTTAATAGGCAAATATACCTTTAACATTTTGCATAAAATAGAATTAAGATATCAATATTTTATTGCGTAAAAATCAGTTCATAAACTTTTATTTTACTGTAAATAAACTCTCAATATTTTAAAATCATGCAATTAAATCCAGATTGTTAATAATACTAACTTATGTTAGGATATCTTACGTAAAAGCTAACATGAATAGCTTAGTTGGTTGGCACATAGCATGCCACGTATGCAATATTAACTGAAATTAGTATCATTAAACATATTTTAACTTAATTACATTATTTTGAATGGTTGAGGATTTATTTACAATAAAAAAAATTTATAAACTGATTTTCATGCAATAAAACGTTGAAGGCTTAATTCTATTTTATGTAAAAGATTAAAGGTATATTTGGCTATTAAGTTTGTACGCTATTATCTACATATAAGATATTTTGTTTTATTTTTGCTATTTAATGCACTCACTGTCTATAGGAAATGAAAGTAAAGATAGTTGGATATGTATTATTTTTGTTACTAAATATCACGTTTCTATAAATCCGATTTCAAGCAATAATTTTACTCAAATGAGTAGTTAAAAACGGCTATGCTTTGTAGATAAAAAATTAAATGCTTTAATGAGACTGTTCTTGATGCAATAATAGCCATTAAAAGAACAAGGAAACTTTAGATTTTAATAGGAAAAGCCCTCCAATTAGTTAAAGGGGCATCATCGATACCCAGAAACACCTTGAACGTATTGATGAGAAAATTAATTTAATTTGATTATCAGTTGCACCTGTTCGCGGTTTTATGGTTAAAATAATTACTGTTTGTGTGCAATAAATTTGGCTCCTTGATTTTCTTCATTAAAATGAATAATTAAATCATTATATGATGTTATATTTAATTATAAATTTTGAAAAAAGAAGTAGTTCTTCAAAAAGGTTTCTATTTAAATACTGCGTTTTGTTGTCCTTCAAACACATTTTTTTATTATTATTACGTTGTACATATATATGCTTCTTAAAATAAAGAAAAACACAAACGAAAGTGAATTTTTTTTATTAGAAATTATTAAATAAAAAATTAAAATAAAAAAAGTCAGACACAACTTGAAAATTTTTGTTATATGATTAAGTGTATAAAATTTGAAAAAAAAATTAATAAATTTTTATATATCTTTTAGATAGGTACTTTTATTAACATTTTGATAGAATTTTTGCTATTAAATAAGTACAGATCAAAATTTGATTATCAATGATTTTTTTAGTAATTGGATTATGACATATTATTGATTTTCTAATTGAATTTTATCAATCTATAATTTTGTTTATTTTCAAAATAAATTTTTATGTGATTTTTTAAATAAGAACTTCACGAACTTAATTCACCTAAAAAATTTTCATCTAAGTCTTGCTCCTTAAAATATATAACTAAACCTAGGTAATGGTTTGAAAATCAAGCTAATCTAATCTATCGTTCAAGGTTTTTTTTTTACTTTGAAGCAATGTACTAGGTTATGAGTTTGTACGTTACAAACCTAGCTAACTAATTATTAATTAAGAAATGCGCATGAAGTAAAATAGTAAGAAAAAATATATAGAAATTATAAAGACAATAAATTTGATGGCACAAAAATATCACAGCTTATAACTTTTTCATTGTCAAACTCAAAACTAAGGTCAGTCTTGATAAATGTTTATGGCAAATCAAATAATGCAAATTAGCTTTTACCAGTTATGTTCCAATAATGCAATGGAACTAACACATATATATAACTATCACTTGATTATGCGAATATTGGCTCAATTATTTCGAAATAAAACCTTGCTTAGACAGAAGGTTTAATGCATTTGTTTTTTGCCGGTAATTAAGCATGCTGGATTTGACAAGCAACAACACTAAGAGGTATCTTGGAGGCATGATGGCAATTAAGCTTCTCATCCTCCCTTTTCGTTATGTCATACATAATTTAATTTATGGACCTTTCTGATAATGATTACACACAAAAGTTTAATTATTGTATGACTACAAATTCAAGTAAATGTAGCTATTAGGAAATGCCCTTGACCTCAAATCAAATTATTTTAATTACATAATTATTTATAAAACTTCGATCTTTTCCATCCTCATAGGATTTGCTGTTAGTTGATAACCACATGTCATGTTTTATTTATGTTTAGCGATTATGTTTTAGAACAAAATTATTATAACAAGTACAATATTCGACGGGCGTTATGAGAATGCTAATATTTTCCCATGTGTAATATATTTCTAAACCTAATGTAGATAAAAAATTTTCTATCTAAGGAAAGCTTAGCCCAAACAAGAGTTTTTAAGAAGATAAATAAGTAATCAATCACGTCTAGTAAAAATGATCGGTGATAACTCTATAAAATTATGTCTAATGGTTTACATTCTAGGACAAAATAGTCATGACAGGTACAGATATAAAATTTTTTATAATACGGTAAAATAAAAGGTATTTTATGTTTTATTTGGATTTAATCATTTTTTCCAACGATTTTGAAAGTACATACCTTTTAAGATTTTATTCATGAAATACTCCTTATAAGGTTTGAAACCTGTTTGACAAAAGAAGAGAGCTGCCGATCCCCTTATCTACTCGAATAACTTCTTGTGGATTGCATATATAATTTTGGATTATATAAAATAAATTAGTATGCCTGCTTATTATTATTACAGAGGTTAAACTTGATCAATTGTAACATTATAGCTAGTGAATGGTAATATGAAATTGAAATTTGCTCCTTTTTTTTCCAGGGTTCGGTAAATTTTTCATATAGAAATAGTTTCAACTAGGTCTTAATTATACATCGTTGCTTCACTGTAGTTTTCATGGAGGATACTACTGGCAATTAAGAAGATAAAGATAGAATTAGGCTAAGGGGGTCCAAGCAGAGAACAATTGCACGAGCGGAGGGCATTTTACAAATATACGTGTATTCATAAATTTGAAAGGTATGATGTCAACATCGGCCACGTACATTACAGTTTTTAGTGGTGGTGATTTATGTATTTTATAAATATATGAACTTGATTAACTTCTACGTACAGAAGCATATTTGGCTACTCTCGTTGATTGAATTAATGGGTCTTTTTTCTAACAGTCGAGTAATTAAGTGCTTCTTAAATTGTAATACTTCTAAGAATAATTTTATTTTTTTTTATTGCTTGAAAGCAATATTATTTATGAACAGGTATTTTCGTAGAATAATTTGACAATCAAATTACTAGATTAGTATAAGCACGGCAATTTTAAACGGAAGCAAATAAACTATAAAACAGCACTTTATTAACTTGACAAATAATGTGAGGTGTGATTTTAAATATTAGTTTCAGAAGATTGAAATCCGATATTCAATAATTGCATCTTTTTAGAGATCTTAAGCCTTTGGTGTTTAAAAAAATTAATAATTATGTGACTACGTGACGTTTTCTATTCTACCTAACAAATCATTCAAATTTCACAGGAACCTAAAATATTTTGTGGGGTTTGTGGGAGGAGAGAGCTGAAGATGACTGGCATTATCCAACAAGAAAATAATAGAGCCTCATAGCTTCTGCAATACTATGAGTATGTTTGATTTGAAGGCTGCCTTATTTCATGGCCAACATGTCTTTCTCCCTTTATGTTATTTTCCAATTAAAATGTAGACATGAGAAAATGGGAGCCGACACGGTAATGGATAAGGAAAAGATCTCCACCATTTATTTTTTGAAAGAAAGGATAATTATGTTGTAATTACATTGGCATTATCAAGATGTGCATATCATAACTACTTTCCGATTAGTTAGATAAAAAGGGTCTTGACTCTTAAACAACTGCTCTGGTTTTTTTATCATGCATGTTCTTGAGGATTAGTTGGGATAGATCAATTTTGAAGTAGACGAGTTACTATAGCAAGACCTGTCAATAATAAAGAACTGCGAGGCATACTCAAGTCAGCAGGTATTCGAGATAGAAGGTTATGAGTGTGCAAATAGTAGAGAGCTTAAAAAATTAATCAAAGAATCGAATATGCGTACCTTGACCTTCTTTGTATATCTTTACCTAATTGTATTCAAGGATATTTAAGATTATAAATCCATGTAAGATTTGATTTTAAAAATATTATTCTATCAAGAGTCAAGACCCTATTTCATAAGAGACCTCTTTTATATGATCTTTCATTCAAATATTACTTATTCATAAGCTAACTTGCTATCGGACTATTAAGTGCTTTTGCTGGCATGGAGGTGGAATTGTATAAGAGAGTGGATTTTTTATATGATTCCAATAAAGACAATACGGAGGTTGGAACCACACCTGACAACTCTCTTAACTCCTTGCTTGTTGATTCGCCTAGGCCCACCCACTCCACTTCACCCCAATTGATGGATATGGAAATATTTTGTCAGGCAAATCATCCTGTTGCAGTCCATGCTATTCAATTTGAGTCTGACCATCCTGGAGACAGTAAAGGTAATGAAGCGTGTGAATTTCCTAAGTCAAAGGAATCTAAAGCATCCTCTTCCAAACCCAGACGAATCCGATCTTTAGAAGAAATTGAGGAGGCTATTTTGAGTAAGGTGGAAAAGAAGAACAAGAAAAAAGTGAAAAAGATATCCAAGAAAAAGGAACCCGCCTTCGATTATCACTTTGATGAAGTTGCCAGTGGAATGTTGTCAGATGTAGATTTTAAGAATAGATATAAGGTGATTGCTAGAGAAGCAAAAGATGTTTGGGAAGTAGTGAAGATGAGGTGGTTATTGAGAGATTAAAGGAGTTGGATAACAAAGTCTAAGCGATAAGAATGGGAAAATGCTGGGAATTTCAACTGAATTTGATGATGATTTGTTTGTCAAAAGTTGATTACACTGTAGAGTAGAATCTAAGGAGAGAAGATGAAGAAATTTGAGTTGGAATTTGCAGTGCTAAAGGAAGATTTTTGGGTTGATTGGTGGGGTTTAAAATCTTTTTTAAGTTCTTGATTATTGGTTTTTTAGTAAAAACTTAATTAAAGATTTTGAGAGTTGACAGATTCAGTTTTATGTCAAAGTTGTTGAAACATCTCAATAATGTGAACTAGTTAAGTATAATTAATATCATATAAATTAAATTGGTAATATATTTTGTAAGAAGTGTGACCTATATTATTGTTATATATATTATTATATATATATGTAATATATATATATATATATATATTTACATGTGTTTATCTATAATGGAATGAGTTATAACACATGATATTGATAACATAGGGGTCCCTACCTTTAGCACATATTTATGGGCAACAGTATAGCCCATTGATACTGTTGCATGTGGGACGAGTGAACAAGGGCAGTCCTCCCTTTTCTCTCCCGTTCATCATCCTCCCTCACCATCATCCTCTTCTCTCTCTCCACAGAGACCACCATGGGACAGCCGCTGGCGCGAGCGTATTTCTCTTCCGACAGTGGCGACATTGGCGGTGAAACGGTGGGTTTTTGTTCAACCCACTCAAGGTTAGTTTTTTTCCTCTTGTCATTGTGCTAATGGGCTTTGGTGGTCGATTTATTTTCATCAATTGGCATCAGAGCATCTACACCTTAAAGCCATTAGCCATTTTCGAAGAATAATAAGATCTGTGCAATTTTTTATTTTTTTGAGTATTTTCGAATTTATTCAAAACCCAAAGGATTTATGCATGTTTGAGCCGAAATAATGTCACATGGTAGTTGAGGATGATATTTCATGAAAAATGCCATGAAAACAATGTGAAATGGGGCTGTGTAGAGAGAGAAATTGATCGGGTCGGGTCAACGACCCATTTTTCTGCGTTTTCGCCCGATCGGGCGAGGAAGACAGGTTGCATGCACCCGACAGCGCCTCTTAATCGCTAGTTAAGAGGGGTGTACACGTGCCCGCCTCTGAAAAATTGTAAATAAAATTTTTTTTCAGCCACTTGGGCCGCATTTTTTAGGCACATGCGCCCGCCATTGAAAAATTGCAAAAAAAAAAAAAATTTTCAACCACTTGGGCCGCTCATTTCAGGGCCCTCCTTTTTTTGTTTTTGGACCATTTTTTTTGTTTTATGGGCTGCAACTTTTTTTTAAAACTTGGACCACTTCATTAAATTAAATTTGGGCAACCATTTTATTTGGACTATTTTTGAATTATTTGGGCTATTTCATTTAAATTAAATTAGTCCATTTGCTTTGAAATTTATTTTAGCCATTTAGTTTAATTATTTAATTTTTAGGCGAAAATAATTTTGTTACATTATGAGCATTTAATTATTTAATTATTTTAATTGATCATTTAGTACTAAATTAATTTTGGGCAATTAAAATTGATTAATTTTAGAGCCATTTTACCTAATAAATTTAGAGGCCATATTGATTAATTAATTTTATTTGGCTATTAATTTTGGATTAATTATTGGCTATTTTGCATAATTAATTAATAGGTCATTTTGGATTATGGTTTTAAGGGCCATTTTGATTAATTAATTATGGGTCATTTGGTTAATTATTTTTTGGCAATTTTGGTTATGACCAAATTTATTTAATAGCCATAATTAATTGTTCAGCCCAAAATTTAAGGAGTATAAGTGAATTTTTGGAGGAATTAATTTCGGGGTAATTTTTGGAAATTCAATTACCCATTTAATTCATAATTAACTTAATTTTGAAAATATACTCATGCCCATAAATTATTAATAATTTGCCTAATTAAATAAGTTTAAATAATTTATTTGGGTATTTTATTTCGACCAATTATCTGGATTTTAATTTACCCATTTTGTTAATAATTTATTTAAACAAATAAACTCTCTAAATAGCATTGCCTATTATTTGAATATTCACGTTTGTGGAATTAATTAATTAAATTAAATTAATGTTGGACCTAAATTTACTACATATGCTTTAGAAATTGCATATTTTGGATGTAGTTAATTTTGGTCAATTAATTTTGTGAATATTATTAAAATTATAAATCATTAATCCGATTGACTAGTACTTGCCTGTCGCAAGAATGATCATGAATATTTTCTGATGATTTATTCTAATAATTTTAAAGACACAATAATAAGGCAATGCATAATGATAGTTGCATAATTTACTAAGATCTCTAGAAGTGGCAAGTTTCTTCCTGTCAGATTGCTTGTTACTTTGAAAGATGCTTAGGATTGAGAGGATTCTGGTTGGGATATAACACGATTTTCCTACCCTGTCGATAGGCGATCATTTAGGCTTGTATTTAACCAGTTTTTGTCTTATCCTCTATATCGTATTGTGGAATAAATTTTGATATTGTTTGAATTATTCCATTAGCCTCCATTAATTTTGATTATCTGTGCAACTATCACATATACAGTCTCTAGTAGGATCAAATTAGATAGATAACGTGAATCGCTCTCTACGGTTAAGGGAATACTAAACTAGGAAGTAGCCTTGAGAGTCGATCAATCTTCTATACCTAATACTATGAGCTATTTGAGGACAAGATATTTAAAATTTTGGGAACATTCAAAGAAGAATTCTCTAATTATATAGGGTATACCATTAATGAGCACATTAGAGAAAGTGTTCTGAATTAGTGATAACCAATAATTATCTATGCATGCCATTAAGAAAAGGTTCACAAGATTGATGAAGGTTGCAATAAGGGATTAGTTCCATATGTGGCAGATTCAGTACGACTTACTTCTAGGGTGGAGAGTTGGAGATCTTCTAAGTTCGCAGATCTCATTTAGTGTACCTTAATGGACAGAAGGAAGTATGGCATTTTAATATCAAAATTGATATTGTCATTCAAGAGTGGGAGATCTTTCAAGTTAACAGATCTCATTCAGCCATAATGATGACATATGCCAACATTACTACCAGAAGTAATATTATTAAGAGGTCTTAATAAAAGATCATTTTAGAAGAAGATATTTGCCAAATCTAATTCCCATTCTGGTTTCACCAACACCTCTAAATATCAATGTGTGCCACTTCTATCATAAACTTAGGCACAAGAAGGTAGTTTGTAAGAGTCCTTCTAGACTGGATGTGTGTGAAAAGGGCATTCCGTTAGACTTTATTTTGGATCCAATCTAGGAAGTATATCCTCTAACTATTGGTGGTTGGATACCCGTGCTATTATTGATAAAGCCATAAGCTACTGGAGACCAAATAAGGGAAAATTGTTGTGAATTGGGGCTATAGAGTTAAAATCCATACCGAAAACATAAGAATAGCCAGATTGTTGTTACATTTTTTGCAGATAGTTTTGGAATTACTGTCGGTTTATACTTTTCATTTTGATAACGGAAAAGTATTTCTGTTTAGTAACAACATATGTATTGATTCTGGTATTTTATGTGATGGATGTATAATAGATTTATACCCCAATATTAGTCGAATTTTCTTCAGTTGTAAATGATGTGACTGTCGATTTTGATTACAATAGGATAGATAAGAAATCTATTATGTTGTGGCAAGAGTTAGGGACATTTCAAGGCATATGTAAAGATTACATTAAGGAAAATTTTGCTGCTAATATTAAGGATATGATTAGCAGATATTGAAATGATCAGGAACTGATATATACTGACATTTGTAGATCATTTCCACCTATTGTATTTAGTGGATATAAGCATTTCATCACTTTCACTGAAGACCATTCTGGTGTAGGTCATGTAAAGTGAGAGGTTTGATCTTACAAAGGCCTTAAGCATTTTGATTGATTTGTTGAGCTGCTTACGTCAAGTAAGCTGCTTAAGGCAATGATCAGACAGTAGTGATAAATGTTATGCTCGGTATAATAAAGCTAGGCGAAATATACCAGTTTTTAGGTTAAGTACACTACAAGATTATGTATTGACACATAGTATACTGTGCTTGGAATATTGGAACAGAATGAGATTGTAGTAATAATTATTCGTACATTTTGATATAGTACGATATATGTTGATCACTCTAAATGTCCAGAATTTAGGTGAAGTGAAATTATGAAAACTGCAACTCACATCCAAAGATGATCTCCAAGCAAAATCAGTTCCCAAATTCATCTTAAGTTGTAATCAGACAAGAAGCCAAATTTATGCCGCTTTCTGTGTTTAGGTTATAAAGTAAGGCAAAAGCCTATAACTCGCAGTCAAGAAAACATGACGAGAAAATTATCAGCGGCAATTTTGTTGGTTATTAAGATTCTAGATTTTGTTTTTTGATTATGTGATACTAGAATCATTGAGTCTAACAATACAATCCATTTAGTGGATGACCTAAAGAGTGGGAGTTGTGAAGTCCACGAAGTCATTAATGAATTGCATATTGTTGTGCCAATCCTATACATGAGTTACCGATTGATGGTAAAAGGCCATAACCAAAAGAATCAGCGATTGATCCCAATACCATATTTTGAACCTGCACTTGAAATTATAGAAGAACATGAATATAAAATTTATTTGTCTTCTATTTCTGATATTTGTCAGGAGGCTATACTGATCCGAACTTTTGTAGTTGGATATTTGCCATACAGGATGGGTAAGCATCTATGTTGCATAAAAATGCATGGGATTTATTTTAGTTGTCACATCATTGTAGACTAAAAGAGATTCTAAAGATTAGGTAGAAGATTTAAAGCCAAATTTGGCCAAGGCTTTAAATAAAGAAAATGAATTGTATTTTAAGGAAATTTTCTCTCCTATTTCTACCTAAGATTCTTTTAGAATTATGATGGTAATTGGTAGCTCATTTTGATTAGGAGCTACATCTTGAATATTAAAACGTCCAAATGAAGCAACCTAAAAATTTGTAGTTCTTAAGATGGAATATATAGTTTGTGAATTCAAGGAATTCATTTGCGAACATTAAAGGCATCCAGATTGTATCCAAAGTAATGAGATAATCACTTTATGGAGAACACTATTAGTAATTGGATCCATTGTAAGGTCAGTGGGAGTATTTATGTGTTTATTGTGCTTTAAATTGATAATATCAGATAACAGCTTATGACACTGACCTAGTGTATGAGACAAATTTCATATCGTCATATCACTTCGGGATGAAGAATCTAAGTGGGCTTTATTTTGTTTTAGGGATTGAGATTCTTCATGACATATCTATAGGCATACTTTGTAAGTCTCAAGAAACTTACATTGTGTGTGTTTTGTAGGTTTACTGTATATTATTCTCCAATTTAAAGGGCCCTTCCGTGAAAAGTGACATACTGAAAAATCTCAAAGTCCTTTAAGTGATGATGAAAGAGCTCATGTCGAGTGTTATGTATGCCTTATTGTGGGTTATTACTGTATGCTCAAGTTTATACACATTTGGATATTGTGTATGTTGTAAGTGTTATTCGGAGATACTTAAGCGATCCTGCAATAGAGAGCTGGAAGCTGCAAAGAGAGTATTTAGATATTAACAAATCTGACATTCTAGGTCTGGTCAGATATTCTGATGTTGATTTTGCATGGTATTCAGATGTTGAAAATTATTTTGATTATACATTTGTGGATATAGAGGAGCTGTTCTTGGGAAAGTATAAAACAAACACTTATAACATTCTTGATTATGGATGCTAAGTACGTAGCATGCTGCAAAGCTACATGATGGGCCATTTAGGCTGCAGAATTTCATCTCAGGGCTAGTTTTTGAGGTTGCCATTTCAAAGTCTTGGAGATGTGCTATAGTGATGCTGCAGCAAGTACTTTCTCTCTCAAAATGTTAGGAGTTTCTCACACTTCAAATATTTAAATATCATCATTTAGTTTATTAGAGAGAGAAAAATAATGGAATCCATTATTTGATAGGATTGTAGAGCACTAGTTAAAGAGCTCATTCTGATTAATTGATAATTTGGTTGTTTAAGTACTTTGACGACACAGCACTTGTATGAGGCATATGGAGCCTTTGTTGTATTTAGTTATTGGGAGTGTTTTTATGTAAGGACCTGAGTGGCACGTTGCTCCCCACTGGGATTTAAGAGGTGGCTTCCTCGGCGACCTTACAGTGTGAGGTTGGTGGTTGTCCACACTCACTACGTATTATCCTCTTTGGGCGATCGCCACCCTCAGGGCTTTGCCTCAAGGCGCCTGAAGTACCTTACGGGACATTTATCACCTTGAGCGCGTTTTCTGAAGTTCGAACACAGGACCTTTAACTACCTGACTCTTACACTCATTATACCATTTGGACAACAGTGTTGAAATATCTCAATAATATGGACTAGTTAAGTATAATTAATATCATATAAATTAAATTGGTAGTATATTTTGTAAGAAGTGTGACCTATATTATTGTTATATGTAATATATATTTACATGTGTTAATCCATAATGGGATGGGTTCTAACACATGATATTGATAATATAGGGGTCCCTTCCTTTGGCACATATATATGGGCAACAGTATAGCCCATTGATACTACTGCATGTGAGACGAGTGAACAAGGGCGGTCCTCTCTTTTCTTTCTGGTTCATCATCCTCTTCTCTCTCTCCACAGAGACACCATGGGACAGCCGCTGGTGCGAGTGGACCTCTGGTCGACGTATTTCTCTTCCAGCAGTGGTGGCATTGGCAGTGAAATGGTGGGTTTTTGTTCAACCCACTCAAGGTTAGTTTTCTTCCTCTTGTCATTGTGCTAATGGGCTTTGGTGGTTGATTTATTTCCATCAAAATGGTGGTTGAAGTTTTGAATGGTGGCATGTTAAATCTTTTCTAAAAGGATGAATAAAGATTTTTTGGAATATGGATGGGAAAAAAGTAGATTTTGAAGATATATTGGTTGATTTGGATTTTTTTCCAGTAATAGGAATCTGAATGATGATGAAATAGAATTTAGGATGATAATGGTCAATGATCCTTGGTCCACTATAAAGCTCTGAAGGTCTATTTGAAGGCAAAAGTCTAGAATTCTATGGCTAAAAGCAGGGAATTGAAATTATAAGTTCTTTCATTGGTATACCAAGTTAAGGGCAAAGAGGAATGCTATCTCTGGTTTGGAGGATAATGGAGAGTGGTTTTCGAAGCCGCTGATGGTGAAGAACAGGACTTTTGAGCTCTTTAAAGCACATTTTAAGGCTTATAGGTGGAATAAGAAGATGAAAGTTGGAGTGAACTTTAGAAAACTATCAGATAGTAAAGTTGAATTTCTGGAACAGCCTTTTTCTATGGAAGATTTGGAGGATGCAGTTTGGAAAATTGCTGAATTTTCAACGTGAGGGGACCCTAAGTGAATCAAATTTAGCTGTGTTAGTAATTTTCTCGGGACCTTTGAGAGTTGCGGTTTCAATCTATGGAGTTGATTGTCATAAATGGCTTTGGATATGTTTGTGAAATATGAGAATTTGTTGAGCTTTGCGATGATTGTCTTGAATTGGTGTTGAAAGCAGAGATCGATTCCTTTGAGATGCTCAGGGCCTGATGGTTTTAGCTTTTCATTTTGTTTGTAGGTGTTCTTTGTATAATTAGGATGAGTGTTTTTTGTTAGCATGGGCTTTTCCAGGGCATGGGAGCTTCTAATGCTCTGTTTTGTCCTGAGAATGTTCTTTTTTTGAAGCATGAATGAACTTGATTTAGCAAATAAAAAAAGTCTTAATTGAGCATTAAGCTTCATTGTAAACCAAAGGCCTTAGCTTGATATTAAATTATAATGTCTAAGTTAAATATTGTAACAATCCACAAAATACAGAATATTCATTTATTAATTACACTCACTTACTGGTTATGCTGTCTGTGATGCTTATCAACTCCTATTACTTTTATAAGAATTATTAAATTATTACCTTAAGAGGTATATACATTCCCTTTAATTTAGAGTAGTACTGTACCATATTACTGAATATACAAAAGAATACAACATACCTTCGATATTAGATCTCTGTAAGGTAATTCTCTTAGCCCGAACCCAATAATCTGTGGAGTGGAAAATAGGGAGTGAGCGATAATGTGCTCAGTAAGGAAGGTGTATGCTGCTTTATAAAATAACAGTTATCTTCCCAAAAACAAATTAATTATCTTAACCATCAACCCATAAAAAAAACAAGAAGTTGAGACTAGGTAATAAATAAATCATGCTCTGTTCCTTCAGGAACATAAGTCGTCCGCTTTTGGGGTGCACCCGTAGGCCACCGCCCTTCACGGCTATCTAAGCTAGATCTATGGCCATAATCTATAGGTGGTCCTCGGGTCCACTTGCCAAGTGACCTCGAGTCCGCTGATGACTTGGCGGGTCTATCAGCCTTGTGACGCCCTGAGGTGCACTCGTTGGTCCATTGGCCTGAGCCACCGCCCCAGGTGGGTCACGCAATTACATGAATGATAAAGCATGAACTCAGGGCCTAAAGTCTCAAAAATCACTTTTATCATTTCCACAAAATGATTTGATTTCCAAAAGAGTTTTATTGAATAGTAAAATAGCCCGTAATCTCAACATTTTTCTTATGAGAAAGGCACGGGTTAAACTGGCTCGCCCATGGCTAGTTTGCCTAGGGTCAGCTCGCCAATAGTCAACTCGCCAATTGGTCAACTCATCAATTGGTCAACTCGTCCAAAAATAAAAGGTTTCATATTTCTATTTTCAAAATAATAAAAATAATTCATTTTAGTTGAGAAAATATTCATAAATCAGTTCGCTCATAAGCAGTTTGCCAGGTATGGTGAACTAGTGTTCGCCCTCCAGCCTTGCTTTTAACACAAAACGTAAAACTGGCTCGCTCAATGGCTCGCCCATTATGGCCTTGCATGGCCAACTCGCCCATATCATAAAAAAAAGGATTGCCCGACCCAAAACAACATAAAAAGGGTTTCGCCAAGTTGGCTCGCACGGATTTATATTGAACACAAGGCTACTCGCCCACGATATCAAATACAATAAAAGGAGCTCGCTCAAATGGCTCGCCCGCCATTATCCATTTGCCCAAGCACACGATTATTCATAACAATGCATGTTGAAAACAAAACAATTTCTCAATAATTTCATAAATTTTAACTCCACAGGACATGCATTTACTTCACACACATCTCCCTTACCTGATCTCACGAAGTCTTGCTTCGCCTTGCTTCCTGCTCGCCAATAGCAATTCCCAATTCTCGGCTGCAAATAATTTATGAAACTATTAATATTTTCTTTTCTAAAAATTTTCCTAAAACTATTTTCAATCACTTTGGCGAGATAATAGCTCATCCAGAATTACTCTCTATTCATCTATTTGAGAGCTCGCCCAACATTCGACTCGCCAAACTTACATTTTCTTAGATGTAAGAGTTCGCCCAATTTTTTTTCTCGCCCAATGATTTATACATGTGAGTTCGCCATACGGCTTCCTATTCAGAGATGGGCTTGCCCATGGATTAAACTAGTGTTGGGCGACCTCGCCCCCTTGAATAACACTTTGGCGAGTTCTCTATTACCTACTCGCCTCATTGGCGATCATTGGTCCTCGCCCTTACTGCCATATTCCAGATTTTAGCTCGCCCATGCTAACTGAGCTCGTCCATTATAATTATTTCCAGTATTTTCATTGTCTATTCTTGATTCATACTACACCTTGTTCTAGTTCTCATACATTCCAGCATGATTTAGCTAAAACAAGGTTATATCTATATTTATTACGTTTTAAAACATTGAAACCCAGTATTGAATATCAAGAGAACCATAGAAATTATGGAACTCACCTTAACCCAGTTGTTCTTCCAAAACATAATGTTTTCTTGCCTCCCTTAGCTTTACTTCTCTTGTTCCTTGGATTTTCAACACTACGGAAGGGTTTGGCTAGCTAAAAGATGAAATTGCATGGTTCATTTATGAGGAAAACGGAGAAATGAAAGATGGGCTTGCAGAGAAACAGAATGGGTGAGAAGGTTGTTTAAGGAGGAGAAGTTTGTTTCCATCGTTTTTTTTTTCCTCTTGAAGCCTCCTTATATAGCCATGTTAGTCTAACCAGGACTCACCATCTGCTCCTTATCCCTTCCTTCATCATTACCTCGTCTTGTAGTGCATTAATTCATGAAGAAAATTGCACCAAAAGAACATCTGAAACGACATTAAAACGGGTAGAAAAGTGCAGCAAACAAGCGACAATAGCTCATTTTTTTCATACACGTTTTTGACTTAGTTTACTCTTCTTTTCTCCTTCCTTTCCACGCCACCTTATTTTCTTGCTGCAGTTTTGACTAAACTTTCTTTCATTCTTCTCCTTTCTCTCTAGTCCACGCCACTTCCAGCCACTATTCTTAACTTTGTTTTATCTCATTCTTTTCTTTTGTCTTGTAGTATATTAATTCCTGAAGAATTTCTCAACACAAGACTTTGTTTTTTTTTTTTTTTTTTTTTTTTTTTTTTTTTTTTTTTTTTTTTTTTTTTGCTGGCCCTTGTTTGTCCTATTGCCATTGATCCCTTTCACACTTTCATTTAATGCTTTTAATTTCTCTCATTCAGTATGGGCGATCAGGAGCCCTCACCTTGTTTGGGCGAACTCCCTACTCGCCCTCGGCACCATCATTGGCGTTCTGTTCGCCAATTTAGCTCGCCCATTGGCGAGCAGCCTTCCTTGCTCGACGTCCTCGCCCAAACACTATTTTACCGACGTTCTTCCATGCACATCTCAAGTTAAGGAGTTTTTCATCCAAGTGAAACTCAATATTCAATATTTATTTCATTTACATTTTCAAATTTTATTAAGTTTGGGTCTACAGTAGTGTAAAATCAGATCTTACAAATATGGTATAACGCATGTTTATAATATATTTATATTTTATATTTATTAATTAATGACTGACAATATGCTTTTAATTATATTTGTATTAAATATTAATATATATAATCTTATATTATGTGCTACTTTTTTTTTAATTCTAGCTAATTGATAATTATTATCGGACAAAAAAAAAAGAAGGCCTACCTAAACAATTTTTAATTACTAAATGTTCTGAGTCCAAATTAAGAGGGGAAGATTTAAATAATGATAGTTTATGTATAAATAAATATGTATAAACTTTAACCAAAAAAATTTCTATGTTTCTATTTAAACTATTAGAATAATTATATTGTTGACTTTTTGTATATTTTTTATTTAAAAAATAAAAAATTGATTTTTTATTTAAAAAATAAAAAATTGATTTTTGTGCATTTTTTATTAATTTTTCTTTTGATTAAAGATTTTGCCTTCAAGCAATATATAGAATAATTTCTCTCCTCATAATTCATCATATCTATATATAATCTACAACTTCTATAATTAAACATGTATAAAAGGAAAATTCAAGATCTTTTTTGTTGACACATGATGAATTGTTTACTTGTCAATTGTCATATGATATTTTTAATTTTTTTAATTAAATATTTAAAGGAAATTAAACCAAGAAATCTAATTGGAATGTATGCAGAAGAAATTTGTTTTTAACCTAAAACTTTTATCTGAATTCTTCAAATACAATTTCTTCGAAAGTATATATATATATATATATATATATATATATATATATATATATATATATATATATATATATATAAAATCCAACTTGGCCGGGTGTTAAGGAAGGGATGATGGGGGAAAATCTTTCTTCTTTTAATCTTTTCCTTTCCTATACCATATATGTTACTCCTTGTGAGGAACTGTGTTGAGGCAAAGTTATACAGGGAACCAATACCTTAAATAAAAAAGTTATACCTAAAACATATAGCCTAGGGTCGCCATAAGAGGTATATGACTCAATTTATTTGGTTTTTATTGATCCAAATCAAGATTTGGTTGAATTAGAAATTTAATCCAATTGATTTATAGAATTTTTAATTCAAAAATAATTTACAATAAATTCGAAATTCAAATTTACTTGTAAGTTCGTAATCATTTTTTTTATATGAATCTATGATCGTTTTTATATAAAAGAAAATTGAAAATTTGATTCATTGATGTATTTTTCTAAAAAATTTTAAAAATTACTACTGGTTTTGTTATATCAAGTGCTGTATATTGAAGAGGATTATCCATTGTTCTTTCAACGTTTCGATCTCATCAAGAAAGGGCCATTAGCAATTTTGATTTCAACTTCAACTTTCTTTTCAAATTCCATTCTTTTCACTCTGTAAACCAACAGCAATAATGGCTTTGCCAAATTACTAAGACCAACGTCAAACGTAGCTATATGTTCTGTTCATAAAAAAATAAAAATTGTTAAAAGAAAAACTCTAAAAACACATTATTCCCAACTGCGGTCATGCCATACCGACAAGTCATGATTGCGTAGTGTTCAATTCCACCAAAATGAAAAATATTCGTAGGTTTAAAATTTTTTTTGCAGTTTTTATGCACTCTTTTATCAAAAATTAGTCTGATTGTTAATAAAACTACCAGTATAATTCGAGGTTTTAGTAGAAAATTAAATGTTTCAAAAGAAAAATAATTGAAACAACATATCTGTTACAAGACAAAGAAAGGAATAATAATAATAATAATAATAATAATAATAATAATAATAATAATAATAATAATATAAAAGCATCGCTTTAAAGTTCAACATAAAGGAATAATTTCTCTGTATGTATATGAACTTCATGAGCTCTTAACCACACAATGAAGATGAACAGAAGAATCTCATCAGCAATATGGACGCTAGTAATTATCACCATTATTATGTTGGTTTCCCAACCTTAAACAACTGTCATTCTCATTTTGTTTGTCATAGTTTTCAATTTTCAGCATAAAAACTAAGACGTGTCTTGGTTTTCTGTTGTCAGATACTTTCAGTCGCTTCTTACCAGTTACCCCCACTGTTTTACATAGGCCTTCGATACATGCATGTCATTTCAGTCGAATTATGAGTGCTTAAATCAATTCCTTTTCCACTAAAGAGGATGATAAATTTCATTGATTCCCATCTATAGTTCTTAAAATATCTTATTCATATGGTATGAAGAAACCAAGAACTTGTTTTCCCCAATTTTTTTTTAAATGCAGGAAGAGGATACTATGGCTTAAAATCTAAGGTTTGTGCTGTACAAGTATTCTAAATGATTGGAAAATTCTACTTTTTTTTTACGGAAAGTTTAAGAGTAAGAGAGATTATTCTCTCTAATGTCAAGGCAAAATGCTAATTCATTTGGGACTTTTGGATCAATTGAACTTTCACTTGTTGATTTTTTGAATTATACATATCACTTTTTAATGAAAAACCAGGAAAATTCTAGCATTCAAACCTTAAACACTTTGACAATGAAATAAGAAAACCATAGGTAACAAGCTGATCCTCAAATTAAACTGAAATTTAAGCTACAGACTTGTTATAAACCTGATATCATGCTGATAAAGTTGAGCAACCTCAGGATTTGCTGGACTTGTGGGATTTGGGTTAGTAAGAAGTGACTACAATTATTAATTTATTAACAGATGTTTTACAGGGGTGAGGAATTACATACCCAAACCAAAAACAATAGGAAAAAAGACCATGCATCCTGAATGATACCCAGACACTGTGTAGCACCATTGTAAACTGCATAAGCCATTTGTTGACCGCCAGGAGAACAAGTGAGGAAACTGAAGAAATCAAACAGTAGATGGCATTAAACAACTTGCCAAGTCCTTTAAGTTCATTGGCTTTCTTGGTTCAGGTCAATGAATAAATTTGTGAGGCATACGGCATATCGTTCTCTTCATCGTGAAAAATGGTTCTACAAAAGTCTTCAGATTAATGTAATTAAACCAAGTACATCAAATCATTTATCAGAAGTGAAAAACATCTCCTCTTTCTTGTTTTCTTCAATTTTCTATGCATTTTCTGGCATAAATAAAAGAAAAACCAGGATTCAAGTGCTTGATGAGATTAAAGGTACCCTCCCATGGAGTCTCATCGGGGGCAAATGTAGTGGCGCTCCAAACAATCAAGTTTTCATCAGATAAAGGACTCGCAATACAGCCCTGTAATTAAACTTGCTTAATCCGTGATTAGGAAGTAATTAATAAGCTTTGATGTAATTGAGTTGAGGTAATTAACATCCAGCAGCTAGTTAATTATGGATTTGGGATCTAAAATGAATCGATGGAGCTGAGTTGATGATTTCATTGACCATAATCAAATTGTAAACTTACGCAATTAAAAAGATTTTTGTTAGGCTCAATATTTCATAAATCAAGTTCATGAGACGCACAATAAGAGAATGACTCACACAACTCAAAGAAATATAACGTGATTTAGCTAAATTTAATCCACAGACTACGTTTGATTGAATCAAAAGTACGAATGATATGAGCTAAAAACCTGAAAAGATTAATGCCATTCAATTATTCTGATTCTCATCTACCCTCTCTACTTTTATTTTTCTCTTGCACAATCATTGATTTGAGTGTCAAAACATGCTAAAATTACAATTCTGACTCACCACTTGCATAAACCAATAAACATTATTTTGATTCAGGTTTTCTTTTTTTTAATTATGATCTTTTTTAGGTTGAAACCCAAAACTTTGGCATAGGCCCATAACCATTTGGTGCAATTTTCAGCCCAGTTTCATTTGAACCGCAATGAACCCAAAGGTGATTTATAGAAAAAGTTCTGCCCTTGCTTTCTTTTATTTTATTCTATAAAAACTCTAAAAGAGAATGGGTCCATTACAGGAAAAAAAATTAAAAAAAAAAGTGGTAAAACGTTTATTTGTAGCAATCAGATTTATAAATATTGTAATAACATGTAGGATAATTTAAAGAAAAAGTAACTTGAAATCAAATATCCAATGTATTTTATTATTTACTATACAATTGTTTATCATACACACAATACTTCACTTTATGTAAAATTATTTCTGATATTAAATTATGAATACATGAGATTAACGAATTTGAACAATAAAAATTGGGTCCGTAAATCGAAAAAAAGCTTAATTTGGGCTTATTTTTAATCTTTTAATTTTCTACCAAAATCAAATTCGAATCCAACTTGATTCGATCTATAAATAAGTTTAAAGAAATAATGAATTGCATGAGAGACCAAATATATCAAATCAGGTCTTATTTAACAAATTGCCAACCTAATTCACTCGTTTAATTAGTTCGAACTAAAAAATGATAAACTTCCCTACTGTAAATTAGTCTTTGTTTTGTTTGAAAATTTTATGATTCTATATTTTCAAATAATTACATATAAAGATTGTTGTCTATTATTTGAATTGATTATTATTGCAACGAAATTAATTTGCGATCTTTATATCTCATTATGCTTTCTATTTGCTCCTAATAATTGATTCTCTGTGAGACTTCTTACTCATTTTGGATGAATGAAAACAAATTCATTTATCTAAAAATAACACACCATGCGTAAGCCTCGTAAATTATGTAATAGACATTAATTATGGGGAAAAACTTTTAATTATGCGCTAATGTTTCATAATTTCAATATATATAATTAGCAGTTAGCCCATGCAGAGCAGAGGGAAAAGATTAAATCCAAGAAGTTGCTTGACGAACAAAAGAAATTTATAAAATCCATGGCATTCATGGGGACCAGAAAAAGACTGGGGAAAAGAAACGGAAAAAAATCAATCAGAGATGGAAAGAAAAGAAGAAAATCACATCGGATTGCGGACAAGACATAAGCCCCATCGCATGTGAATCAAACCATCACGATTGAAGACAAGAGAGATACGAGGAGAGAGTATATATTTAGATTACATTATTCTCTCTTTCTCAGTGAAAGAACGGAAGGAAAAAGAAGATATGGCGTGATGAGTTGGAACTGCTCAGAAACCAACCAACCACCGCTAAAAATCCCAAAAACAAAACAAATGTAATTCTCAAAAGCATTATATCAAAGGAAAGCGAAACCCAATTCCCCACAGCTGTTATTTCGTGTACGTTTCTGGGAACTTGGTGGCGTTTCTGGTGTTTCTTTGCCGATTTGGTTCTGTTTGCTGATCTTTCTTAAATTCATCTCTGTTCGAAAATCTTTGTTGGTGATGAAGCCTAAGGCCTAAGGGGGAGTTGGGCTCGAGAAACGAGGTTAATCAATAGGGTTCTTTCACTTTCTTCTTTTTCTTTGATCTCTGCATGACTTGTTTGTCCTTCTGCGTTCCATCGTTTCAACAGAGAGCGAGATTTCGCTTATATTATGCTGTCAATTCATTCACTGGAACCACCCTCTTGTTCTGTTATCCCACTTTGCACATTTTGCTTTCCAAACTTCCAAGTGTCGGACAGCTTATTTAAACAGCTTTATAATATTTAAAGTGTCTCTTAGCTCATTACTTCTTTCTTCTACTAAGTTCTTCTCTCTCTTTTTTTTGGTTACACCAAGTTCTTCTCTTTACCCTTTGCTTCATCGAAACAAAGATGGTTTGTAGTCACAGTTTCATATTTTGCCAGAGACCTTGCTACTTTTCCCTTCTTTTTCTTTTGATTCTAAGCACATCCCAAGTGAGATACAAAGCTGAAGGTAATTAATCATCTCTCTCATCACAACCATTGAAAAGTTTCAAGTACTTGGTACAATTTTGAAGTGAATTTTACTTGTTTTTGCAGGTAGACCAAACCCCAAATCTGATAGCTTTTCCAAGGTGAGCTTGCGGTCAAACACTACATTTCTTATGTTCTCATTATCATACAATGAATGCTGAGAATGTTTCTTTTGTCTTCTTGCTTCGGATAGATAGCAGTAAATGAAGAAAAGTCGATATTGAGAGCTCAGATAGGTTCCAGGCCGCCAAGGTGTGAGCAAAGGTGCAGCTCATGCGGGCACTGTGAAGCAATTCAAGTGCCAACAAATCCCCAAGTCCGAAACCAGAACAGGAATTCTTCAACATTAATCTCTAATGCTGCTGCCTATGCAAGAGGAGGTGGCAGCTCAAACTACAAGCCCATGAGCTGGAAATGCAAATGTGGGAACTTCATCTTCAACCCCTGAATTTATAGTTGCCTCTTGCCACAGCAGAATTTAGGTTCTTGAATACCCATTTTTGAACCATGTAAATCTTTGTAAGAGAATATTAGTAATTTTTTTGCTTCGCTCTTTTATTCTCTTGCCCGTGAGAATCAGATTCTGATCATCCTGCACCGTCTTACTAGTACTATTCTCCTTTCCAGTTCCAGGATACATTGTAATTTCTTGATTATCAGAATGTTTAAAAGTAATTATATATACACTAGCTTGTATTCTGCGTATCAGATTCTCCTCGTTCGGTATATTTGTGCTCGAATACGGTTTATATACGCACAGAGATACGATTTCTTGGGCAAATCGTTATGACGTCTGCATACAATCATATTTTGTGAAGTGAAAAAGTTTCCCAGAAGCTACAGGCGGTTGGTCTAGAAATTAGGGAAAGCTCAAAAAGTAGACAATGATTTGGCTTCACCACACGCCATCGTCTCTCATCTCCCCGAGAATTGTTGTTTTTCTAGGCAAAAGTAAGCGGCTGACCTCTCACTCTCTCAGGGCGCTCTAAGCTCGAGTCTCTACTCATGGCAGATTCCAGTTGTTTTTGGTCATCTTCCCATTATTGCTTGGCGTGTAAGAAAATACATAATAACAATCTTTTTGCTTCTCCAGTTCTTCCTTAAACGCTTTAGCAGCTCGCCAGGAATCTCAGAAGTGGTCTTGTCAACAATCCAGAATATGGGTCTGAAGCAAATGGTGTTTGGGGTTTAATCAAATATAAGTAACTTAATTAAGTAGAGATTACTATTAAGTTCCAAAGATCTTTAACCTGCCAACAATTAATCTTTCTGGAGGATATTGCTTCAATCAATGAATTCTCAATATAAAATATTCAAATTTGTTTAAATAAATAAAAATAATTATTTAAAGGCATGTTATTTTAAAAATTTTATCATTATTCGCCCATTTTAAAGATAAGTTTATGATTTTTTTATCCTATGAAATTAAAGTAAGAAACATTTTTATTTTGTTATAGTCAAAACCTTCACAATATAAAATATTCAATTTTGTTTGAATTTTCTTCATTGGATGATTTAATTTGTATAAAATACTTAGATTTATATTTTTTTAAAAAATTATTTAAAAAATTTTATCATTATCCACCCACTTTCAACATTTAACGATTATAATTACAATAAAATAAAAGCTACCAACCTTAAACTAATGCAATAGAATATCCATGCCATGCCAACTAAATTATGAGCACAAATCAAGTAAAAGGAGTGCATGAGAAGCAAAAAAGATCTTCCATTTAAAGGAGTAAATCGTCAAGATCATTGTAAGCAAAAAAAAAAATCGTCAAGAAAATGTACTAGGAAGGACACTTCGACACTTGTCTTCAAGTAAGAGGAAATGAAAAGACAGAAGAGAAAAAAGAAAAAGAAAGAGAATCATAGTGACGAGGAAGAAACTGTGTCTTCTTATAAGAAAGAAGAGTAACGAACAAAGTTGATGGGATATTTCATTGGCATATTTCCGTCTCTGGTCTGTCTCTTTTCAAGTTTGCTATATAATTATATTACAAATTTCATGCATCTTTCAGGTAGACATGACTAAACACGGCCAGTTTCCATACGTAAAGGTACGAATTTTTGCCGTTTAAATCTGGAAATAAACAGTAGCCACCGAACTCTGAATGACAGCTGTGGGCAGACACAGCTGCTGGCTGAAACCAATAGCCGTGGGGTCATAGCTTCTTGGAGGCGTTCACAATCCTGCTTGTCGAGGTTCATCGGTCAATGCTACACCAGCGAAGTTAATTAGGGGACCAATTTACCACCAAGAAGACGATAGGATGTCCGCTAGCTCTCTATCAGTAGGGTGTAATTTAACAGAAAGTTTGATGAACAATTGAGAATATAATTGATTTTTGTTTGTTTGTGTATTTTAAGATACAATAGCAGATAAAAGTGTGGTTAGCTATTAATGTAAAATTCGTTTGTTTAATAAATCATTTAATATTTATTTGCTATTCAGTAATAATAAATTTTTAACTTACATAATTATTTAAAAGTTATTTTAAAGTGTAATTATCAAAATTACTTGTTTATATAAGATTTTTTTTAATTTGACATCGTGTGTGTATATATACATATAAAGATGGATATAATTTATTTGTATAATTTTCTTTTAGTGTTTACAAACATTTCATTTAGTATTTACGAATATGTATTTGTAAATATATTCATTCAATATTTAATAAAATGTGTTCATAAATATATCCGTTAATGTTCATTAAGGAGGTTATCAAACATGAATGATACTCCAAACGTGTTAAAAAATAATATTTTCGTTCATATTTGATTTACTTGGCAACTCTTTCTTTTGTGCCATAAGGTGAGGGCATTCATTCACTCACAAGTCCTTGGTCCTTAGTCTATGCTTCAGTTTTCAGGCTCTGAACTACAATACAAACAGGAAATCTTTTTCCGTTTTGGCATACAGGATTTAAGATCCCAAGTTATAAACAGAAACTGATATAGCAAAGTTACTGCAGCCTTTCTCTGAATGAAGCAGCTGAGTCTAGATCTGCTGGACAACTATGATTTCTAAACTGCCAAAGCTAATAATTCTCCCAGTTTTGTTAGTAAAACATTGATGCTCCCTGGTTGGCAAATAACTCTCTCAGCTTTAAGTGCGATATTAAATGCAATACTATCCTATTATGAAGTTTGAAGAGGAGCAGTTATATGTAAATAATTTTTTTTGGTACAGTGTAAATAATCTTCTTTCAGCATAATAGAAGATTATTTTCGTACCTTAAACCCATAATTTCTAAGTTACAAAGAAACAATTTTTACAGTTATATCCAGGGGCGTAGTCAGAAAACAAAATTCAATGGGGTCACATATGTGTGCTAATCCATATTATATAAATATTTTTATATTATATTAAAAATAGTTTTTTGACTCCATATACGGGATTAGGACGACACACTGTCTTTTAAAAATATTAAAAATAAAATAATACATGTATCATTATCCTAGCTTCACTTGTGGAGTCAAAAAAACTTTACTGACAGTGTATATAATAAGAGTTTGTATATGATGCACTGACAGTGTATAGTTTCTATACACTGTTAATGCATCAGAGGTTGACACCTCTTCAATAGACCCTTATGGGCAAATTTAAAAAATTTATTTATATTTGCATATAAGGGTCTATTGATGAGGTGTCAATTTCTGGTGCATTGACAGTGTATAGAAACTATACACTGTCAGTGCATCATATATAAATCCATATAATAATTATCTAATTATTATATGAAGCAATCATTTTTAAATATATAAATTAAGTTGAAAATTGCTTCATTAGTGATTTTATTATTTATATTTTAATTTGCAAAAGATATCCTTAGACATATAGAATTTTTTTTGAATAAAAAGAAATAAAAATTAACATTATATTTATTATTTATATATAATAAAATGTATGATTTTACTTTTATATAGAACATTTATACATAAATATATCTTTATGAGAAATTATATACATCACATTTTATTTTTAATACTTATTAACATATGATTATATTTAGAGAAATTACCAAATATACTATTAATAGAGTTTTTAAACTTCATAAATGTAGTTAATATGATGGTACATATCCCTTAAGGAATAGTAAAAAAAATTAAAAAACTAATTAGAAAATAATGTAGGATGCATGACACTTTTTTAACCATGATTGTGAAATTAAAAATTTTCATTGTCAATGTATCAAAAACTAATCTTTATAATTTTACCAAAATATAAAGATTTTTTAAAATTTTCTTTGCAACCTAAATATTAATATTATCATTATAAAAATAAATAAAATTTTTTATGTTTGATCATTTACTTTATATTTTAAAGAAATTTATTGGCTTTAATATAAAAAAATAAAAATTTTAATATTTTTTACATGTATAAATATAATTTGACTAAAATTCAATAGGGTCATTTTGTTCGTAGTTACGCCACTAGTTATATCAAAATTAATCTTCTTTCAACATTAAAGAAAAATTATTTTCGTGACTTAAACTCATAATTTCTAAATTACAAAAAGACAACTTCATCGTTGCACCAAATCCAATCATTGGAAACAAATAATATATGCCATCAAGAAAAAAACATGAAGAAAAATACAGTGGGATTTGGTCTTGAACAGCACATCTTAATTCCAAACGCAATCCTTTGTCAATATCTGTTTCAGTCTTGGGTTATCCCTTGGGAAAGATTACGAAGCTGCAACAGTCACGTGGGGACATGGGGCACCATCTCCTCCATGTCCCTAAACCTAAAAATAAAAAGGCCAAAGCAGCTTGACGAGAATGTTTGGTGCAAAGCTCAAGAAAGACAACTGAGAAAGAAAAGCTGAGGCCCACAACAGCAAAAACGGATTCTGATTCCCGAAACCTCTCCTTTTCTCTCAAGTTTTTTTGCGCTTGTGTGCCACGGGCATTGAAATTTCACTATCCCCACTGTACTCGTGGACAAAATACACTGCACTTTTCATACACAGAAACAGCAGCAGGGCCAGGCCATTAGTCACCCTCACGATTGCCAGATGATGGAGGTAGGCTCCAGTAATCAGCATGGATGCCACAGCATTCTCTGTTTGGGCATTTGAATTTTTTTTCACTCAACCAAATTGACCCATAGCCACGGATCATAGCATTTAAACATCATCTTTTGATGTTTAACACTCTTATCATCAGCCTAAAACTAAGCCTTTCAAAGATTGAAGATAAGACAGTAAAGTTGTCAGAATTTTTTTTGGTAAAGTTGTCAGATTTTAATGTGAAAATCCTGGACTCTGTAAAGACAACTAAGTGCTTGACATTACCGGTCATTTTGCCAAAGCCAATTGGATGATTAGGCAACATCAATCGATAGGACAGAATCAAGTACTATGCTTGCCGAAATCGTACAAGCTGTGCCTAAACTTCTTTGACAAAGAGACAATGTCAAAACCAAGAGCAATGATAAGATTATATCTTTACCAATCGGATAATAAAGCTTACTAGTGGTTAACCAATAACCGATCGCATAATTCCGCCACAGAAAAGCCCTTAAAAAGTTAAAAGCACTCCAAGTATTCATTAACTAGTACTAATTTCTTACGATAGGTGTCAGACTAATAATAACACTAACTTAAGCTCCCAATGAATGCGTTTTAAACCAGTTTCTATTTATAGCGACGATGGATTCCTGGGCTATAACCTTGGTTACTGCCCTGAATTTCTCCTGTCTTGCAGCGGAGACACCTGATGAAACAGACTTAACGAAACCAACAATGAGAGTTTGCTTAGAGATCATAAATTAACGAAGTGATAGTAAGGATCATGAAAGAGAACTATCTGGCACTTGCCGACGGTTAAATTACTATATATCTGCCTGACTGGAGCAATTGTGATTGAACCAGCCTAAATGATCCTTGGTTTGTCCCCTGCGCTGCAGTGAAGTAGTTTACCTGTTATGTTGGATAATTCTAGATTTATATATATTTGTTTTTTCATAAGAAATACTAAGAGAAAAGTAAAAGATTGAACTTTAAACTTAAATCCTCTCAAAGAAAGATAACAACTGCTAAGTCAAATTTTGATTCATATCGTAAAGTCTGGAACCAGATGTTACAAGCTTCATTAATGATGTTTAAACAGTGGCTTTTGTTTTCTTAAAAATCAAAGTTTGTGCATACCAATTGCACTTAACTGGAATGTAAGAGTACTGGGATAGGGTTTGGATAATGATCGTTGAACCAATTTCCTAGTTTGTCCCACGCATTAAATAGAATTTTTATTTTTTTCTCAGTTGGGCTCGAACTTTGCCCAGTTTCAGAAATTCTATTTCTCAGACAAAAGTCTCTGTTCCAAAGCAATCCAGCCAGGACGGCTAAAATGCCAAAAAGAAGACTTGCTCGACTCAGAATCCAAATCAATTACAAGCCCAAATCCATAAACAATATTACACTATGGAACGAATAGTGAAGTGTCTCGGCCGTCCAAGCTAAGGAGATTTAGGGCCTTCTGACTACCAATAAATTACACCATCTGCAGCCGTCCAACATAATGGACCTAGTGGTAACATGTGGTGTGGCATTAGCTGATCTGAATGCATTATATAGTGTAAGTTTAAAGTGAAATTCTCGACTACCTAGTGCTTTCTAAGCTACACCAGCATGAGATCATTGTAAGTACAAGCATTGTCTCCACCTTAGCTCACAATTTAATTCAACAAGACTGCCAGACACGGTTAACAAGAAGTACTAGCATGCATCGGTATTGAAAGCAGATCACCAACTTGCTGAGAAAAGAGGGGAAGATATAAAACAAAGAAAACATTTTCAATGTATTCATATCAGTAGGCACCGTTGGAAAAGGTTGAATGAGTGAATCCAACGTGCAACGATGTTCCATTACAGATTTGGTTATTAGTGATAATGACAGATGAGCTAGTCTACGATGCTTGATTTGATCTGAGACTTTGCAATCATTTCATTGCTAGCAGATTTGGATTATTATTAGAAGTAATGAATATCAAAATCATCCAAATTCTTCATTCATCACATATAAACAACATAAACTAGCTATTATTTCCTATGCAATACAGTGTAAGCGCAGAGTCACAGGTTACAACACATATTAAGCAACTTTGCTACTAAAGCAGAAACATTTCTATTTGTCCCCCTAATCAAAATAGGATATGCTAACGTTTGAAGACAACATGAAGTGTATACTCTAGCATCAGTCCAGTATTCATGACACCAATTTCAACCATATAAATTATCCATGAAAGCTCTCAACGCATTTATAAAGATAACAAATGGAATCCAGGATAAAGTAACACAATTCAGGTTCTGCTTAGGCAGCTCCAGCTGGCAGGAAATATTCATTTGACATGCAATCTGTATCCAAATCAGTCTCACCTATATTCAAAATTTGATCAATGCTGCGCCCATTGAATCTGCTTAATATCAATCCCTTCCTTCACCATCTCATAAAGCGGACTCATTTCCCTCAATTTCTCAACCTGTTTCACAGTAAGCTCGACTGCCTTATCAATCTCCTCCTCAGTAGTAAACCTCCCAATTCCAAACCTAATTGAAGTATGCGCCATATCCTCGTCCACACCCAATGCTCGCAACACATATGAAGGTTCCAAACTTGCACTAGTACAAGCACTCCCACTAGACACTGCCACTTCTTTCAACCCCATCAACAAACTCTCCCCTTCCACGTATGCGAATGACAAGTTCAAATTACCAACATACCTCTTATCCATACTCCCATTCATCACCACCCCATCAATCTTCTCCCGAATCCCATTCAACAACCTCTCCTGCAATCCTTTAATTCTCCTCTCATCATACTCCATTTCCTTCATTGCCAACTCACACGCGGCTCCCATCCCAACAACAAGTGGAGTAGGCACAGTCCCACTCCTAATCCCTCTCTCTTGCCCACCTCCATTCATTTGCGGCTCAACTCTAATCCTCGGCCGCCTTCTCAAATACAAAGCCCCAACACCTTTAGGTCCATAAATCTTATGCCCACTTAAGCTCATTAAACTAACATTCCATTTCTCTACATCAATCTTAATCTTCCCTAAAGCTTGCGCAGCATCAGTGTGAAAAGGGACATTAAATTCTTTACAAATTTTACCAATTTCCTCAACGGGTTGAACAACCCCAATTTCATTATTGACCGCCATAACAGAAACTAACCCAGTATCGGGACGGATTTCTTTTCTTAATCTATCCAAATCAATAAGTCCATCAGACCCGACAGGCAAATAAGTTACCTCAAAGCCTTCCTGTTGAAGATGCCGGCAAGAATCCAAAACGCATTTGTGCTCCGTTTGCGTCGTGATGACGTGGCGCTTCTTGTCTTTGTAAAAATGCATGACGCCTTTGACTGAGATGTTATTCGATTCGGTGGCGCCGGAAGTAAAAACGATTTCTTTCGGGGAAGCTCCGATAAGTGCGGCGACTTGTGCGCGGGCAGTTTCAACGGCGGTTTCCGATTCCCAACCGTAGAGGTGAGTACGGGAGTGAGGGTTGCCATATCGGGAGAGGTAAAACGGAAGCATCGAATCTAAAACCCGAGGGTCCACTGGGGAAGTCGCTTGCATGTCGAGGTAAAGTGGACGGCCCGCGATTTTGACGCCTTTCATGGTGATTCCTGTTGGGTCCTCATATTCTGGTGGGGAAGCGACGGCAGCCGCGGTGGAGAAGCGGCGGAAAACGGTGGCCTGGTTTGTTTTGGTTAGGGTCTGACGAAGAAGCTTAGAGGCCATTTTTTCCCCTTTTTCTTGGGACTGTTTTTTTCGGCGTTATAGCGAAGCAAAGTGAGAAGGAAAAAATAGTGATAAAATTCCCGATCACTGACTTTTATGATATCAATTTGACAAGTGGCAAATTCTCTGCCATTCAAAAAAATAAGTGAATAGTTCTAAGATCGCGATTTGAGACGTCAACAGCTCGCACGCTTTCTCTTTTTTTTTTTTTTTTAATTTCTTACGCATGCATGTTTACAATAAATCTGTTCATGGTTGGTATTCGAATCAGGTTTAAGTAGTCTGATAAGAGATTTAAGTCTGATTCGATTTAAACTTTGGGCATGTTATTTTGCCTAAATTTGTCTTCACAAACAAAAATAAAATTCAAGATTGTCCATTTTTAAATTTATTTCCTTTCTTTAATTTAATGTTTATGTTTTAAAATTATAATTCTTTGAACTCTTATATAACAAAACTGAAATATATTGTATGAACCAATATTTAAAATTTTATGATATTATGATTAAGGTAAATGTGTAACATTTTGTAGAATTACAACTATAAAATTATTTATTAATAACATTTGAAAAGAATCAATTTAATTATTAATTAATAAAACAGTAAAGTATTTTTCTTTAAATGTTACTAACATAAAATAGGTCAGGCCAAGCATTGAGCTTTTATGAACAACACCAAGGCTTGGCTCGTTTTTTAATTATCATTTGTTAGTCCAAACCAATTTGACATATTTAATGTTTTTATCCAAATCCAGTCAAAAATTAGACAAATCTTTATGTTTGAACAAATAATTCAACTCATGAACAGATCTAATTGAAAGAAGTGATTAAAGTTTAAACTCGATTCATTTTAAGAAAGGGTAATAATATTTAGATTAAGTTTTGATAATTTATGCCTACTTCTTTGCTAGCCAATCTCACTGACTCGTTCATCTTCATTGTTGGTAGGGCTCTCGCAGGCTACTTGTCTTTGGAGAAAATTCGAAATTGATTCAATTTTCATTGAGTCGAGTTTGAATAGTTGGATTTATTGAACAAATCGAATTATAATATTTTAATACTCGACTCAAGCAGTTTATGAGCTTAATCTAATTTGTTTATTTTTTATGTAAACTACAAGTATTTTCATCTGTTTTAGTAGTCCGAAATTAATCTTGCTTAGAACTTCGTCACAGTTAAGGCTCTTTACCTCTCCCTAAATATGTGCTTAGTGAGAATCGAACTCAAAAGCTTTTTCCATAAACTCAACTTGTATTGCCAATTAAGCTACAATCTATGGGTCGAATTTGTTTATTTTGATATATAGTTTATAATTATTTTCATTCTTGATTTATAAATTTACCTTATATATGTATATATGTGTGTAAAGTTACATTTGTTTTATAACATATAGGATTAATTTTTTTACAAATCAATAATTAGATTTAATAATTTATTTGTATATAACATGCATCTAAATTTCAGAATCCATACGATAAACTTATTATTTCAATAGAGAATAATATTTTTTTAATATATATTAATGGTTGAAATTTTATTATTATTAAACAAATAATTAGATATTTTCAATCAATTAAAAATTTAGAATAAATAATTCATGTGAATAAAAGATAAAATTAGGGGTAGGATAAAAAAAATTATATTTCATATAAAATAATCGTAAAGATAGTAAGCAACATATATTTATATATTTTGCCGTCTCTTTAAGCCATTCTGGGAAGAACAATATCTGTGGTGTTTGAAACACTCTGTTTTTCTATTTCCAGATCCAATCTCTTTTTTTTTTTTTTCTTTTACCTTCCCTTTCTTTCCAAATCCTGGAAATATAACCATTTTCGGAATTCCCAGTTCGGGAAAAAGTTTCCTTTCTTAGTTTTTTGTGATCATTTGGATTCTGGGTAAGTCTCTATCAAAGCATTTTGAATTTAATTTTCAAGTGTTAAAAATGGGTTTGCTTTGAAATGCAAGTGATTAATTTGCTCTAGTTTGTAATGTAATTTCGATCCTGCATTTTATTTCTTTTGTACTACCATTACTTTTCCTGTTAATCTCTTCATTACACGTTTGTTGTTGATGCACTGATCTTTGTTTTTGTTAGTTTCAACGTTTGATCTCTACTTGTTTAAATGGTGCCATTGATAGCTTTAACTACATTTTATCATCCTTCTTTTTTATATTTTTTCTTTCCTTTGGATTAGATCAGTTACAATTGTTATTATTAGTGTGTTCAGCTATATTCTCCTATGGAAAGTGGTTATTTGATTTGAATATCTATGCTTTATTCATTTATGACTTCTGTAAGCTTGTGAATTTTGTGATTTGTTCATGGTAAATACAATTTGATCTTTAGTTCATGGGATACTCTGGACTCTCATTGCATTTCTTTTATTCTACGAATAGAAACATTGTCTGGCATTTCACATTCATTCTGTCATGTCATGTGAGGCTGTTATTGCTTTATTTTGGAGTATTATAAGGTTGATTTGTATGAGTATATCTAATTATACATGTTTTGAAGAACTCTGATGTTTTCTGGTGTCTTTTCAGTAGGTTAATTGAAGGAAGTCCATCATGTTCAGGCTTTCGTCACATAGGAACCAAAGATCAAAAGGGTTCAAGGTAAAGCATGCTCTACAAATATGCGTTCTGGTTGGTGTTTGCATCTGGTTGCTTTACCAAGTTAAGCATTCTAGTGAGAAGAAAGTAGCGTATGAGAAATCCGGGAATGAAGTCGTAAAGTTGGGGAGAAAGGACCTTCCTCGAGTGGATGAAACAACTATTAAGGGTACAAGGCACAAGGAGGAAGAAGAGGAAGAAAGCAAGAATGAAGGAGAGAACAAGCCTGAGGAAACTGAAAATGAAGGAGGGAATAGAGATGATGATGCAATGCGTGAGAATGAAAACGACAAAGCTGAAGAGGAAATTGAGCGCCGAGAAGTTTCAGTAAATGGAGACAAGGAAAATGAAGAAAGTAGGAACAATGATAGTGAAGAGAAGGGAAGTGGAGGCACTGAGAGTGAAGTGAGTAATGTGGATGTTAGTGAGGAAAAGGAGATAGAAGAGAGCAAAGAAAAAGAAAATGAAGAGAGTAATGGGGATGGTGAAAACAAGGAGAGTGAAGTCAGCACAGATGATGGTGAAAATAAGGCGAATGAGCAGACACAAGAGGTAAATAATGAAGAGAAAGGAAACACAAGGGAGAGTCAAGAAAAGGAAAATAAACAGATTGGGGAAGAGGGTAATGAAATGGAAAGCAACAAGAAAGAGACAGAGAAGAGTGAAGGTGAGATAGAGAATTCAGGTACTTCAGATGATAAGGTTCGTGACGGAGTTGATGGGACTAATGAAGAAGCAAGAGAAGAACATTACAAGGGGGATGATGCTTCCAGCGAAGTAGTCCACAATACCCAAAAGGTAGCGGTTGAGAAAGAGACAAGCAGTTCTGAAAATTCCAGTGCTTCAGAGCAGTTGGAAAACAAGGATAAAAATGAATTTGGCCAGGAGAATAAAACAAATAGCAATGAAGCAGCCAATGTCCATCATGATGAGTCAAATGTGCAAGAAAATAAAACAACTGAAAACAATCAAGAGAGTGGTAATGAGAGCAATCAAGTTGAGTCAAAAGAAGATTCCCATCCTGACATGGCAGCCACAGATAAAACACCCAACACAACTCAGGAAAATGATATAGTTCAACAATCTGAGAAATCTGACTCAGGTGGCAATGGCAAGCAATCGGATTCAAATGCAACTCCAACTACAACTGAGAATGGGGGTAGAGCTAATGGAGGTTCTACAAGCTCTACCAGTAACTCTGAATCTGTTGAATCAAAGGGACAGACTGAGAACTCCAATGCATGGATGGGATCAAACAGCAATTCTGCATCTTCAGTTACAAGCCAAAGTGATAACACAGTTCAGAGCAAAGAATCCAAAAGTAATTCTGGAGGACAGGAAGCACGAGAAAATGTTCTGTCATTAAACACAAATGATAATTCAAATGCTGGTCAGAACAAGGAAGTTATTTCTTCTGATTCTTCAATTGCCAAAGAGAGTGAAACATCCTTGAACTCAAATGATAATGCTGGTGCAGGTCAGAATGAGAATGATAGTGGCAATACCAACAATGATGGAAATGCGAATGGGAAGGGCAGCAGCACTGACAATCAGAGCAACACCAATAACAATGCAAATGCAAATGAAGATACTACTCAAAAGGACAACAACAATTCGAATGTAAATGCAAATACCGCTCAGAACAACATCAACAACAATGAAATTGGAGGTCAGAATGAGAAGAATGCTGCTCAGAGCTATACCAACAACGAAAATGCAGGTCAGAATGAGAACAATGCTGCTCTAAGCTATACCAACAACGAAAATGCAGGTCAGAATGAGAATAATGCTGCTCAGAGCTATACCAACAACGAAAATGCAGGTCAGAATGAGAATAAAGCTGCTCAGAGCTACAATAGCAACAACAATGAGAATGCAAGTCAGAATGAGAACATTGATGCTGGTCGGAGCAAGACCAGCAACAACAATGACAATGCAAGTCAGAATGAGAACAATGATGCTGGTCAGAGCAACACCAGCAACAATGAAAACACAAGTCAAAATGAGAACAATGCTGCTCAAACTCACAATATTGAAAACGAGGGTCAGAAGTACAACAACAATGCTGCTCAAACCCACAATACTGAAAATAAGGGTCAGAATGATAACAACAACGCTGCTCAGAGCTACAATGGCAACAGTGGGAATCAGGTTGGGAATGAGAATGGTAATGCTCCTCAGAGCTACACCAACAACAATGGAAATGCTAATTACAATGTAAATTCAGACCATAAGAAATCGGCCACTTCTTCAAATTCATCAGATGCATCATCAAATACAGATGGAAACACTGATGCAAGCCAGAATAATCCCAATGTTTCTTCGGATGCTTCAACTCCTCAAGAAGTGAAAGAATCTCAGAAGGATTTGGGGATTTTGCCAGATACCAGAACCAAGGGCAATAACGGTGAGAATGCAGCTGCAGAGTAAAATTCCCGATGGTGGTTTTTCACTACGTGACTATTACTGTCATTAATTTTTTTTTTTTGCTTCTTCCTGAGACGATCAGGCTATTGTAAGTTCCTGAGTACATGTGCTTTATTGTGAAATTAGTGTTAAAAAGATATTTTTTGGCTTGTAGATTTCTGCTTGTAATGATTTACGTTCCAAGTTTTAATAAGCTACATTGTATTCTTAATTTGTGTTCTGCTTTCAGGCAACAATGGAAGTCGTAGGTTTGATTCAACAGAATAGCTTTCTGAATGGTTCCGTGTAAAAACGAAACGAAAGTCCTCCAGTTTTTCTTCAAATGTGTCTGGTAGCTGCACAAATCATCATCTTGAAATAGAACTGCCAGCTTTTTTTTCCCGAATCCACGAAATTGTAGCTTAACTTGCAAGGACCTGTGAGGTTGGCAAAGCAGGAAATCCTGACAGTGCCCCAAGACCTAAAATCCATCTGAAAACCCAACCCTCAATCTTAACCTTTGACATCCCAACATCCACTCGGATTATCCTTGACTATTGCTGTTTATGAATATCTCAAGCTTACATAACAATCACTGAACTCGCAAGTGAAATTAAATCTGTAGTAACATTATAGCTTATGATTGAATCAAAAAAACATTATAGCTTATGAAAAGACTTTCCATCTAACATTAAACTGTGAAAACACTCGTATTTCCACAAGAAAGGTCTTGAGTGATTAGTCATAACCTTACCGATATCCCCCCTCTCAATGGGTAGTATTTCACCTTCAAATCATTTTCTTGTCATATTTAGTAATTACTCTTCCTTCTGATAGGTAGTCTCAACTCCCAAATCATTCTCCTGAAGCTACTCTTTCTTTTTAAGGAAAAGCAGACTAACTACATTGCCAACTTCGCAAGGGCCTTTGGAAATCATGCCAACAGGCGACAGCATTCACTGACACCTCAACATCCCATTTTACTCTCACTAATAATTTAGGTTAACAAAGTCATTAAAAATTAGGTCAAAAACACCAAAATACAGGCCCTTCAGGCAGCAATGGTAATTTGATGCTTAATGGGGTTGAACCTGAATGGAATAATATCTAAGGAAATTAGGTGTAATGGAAACGGCCAAACCATTTATTAATCTTTTATTTGGAAACAGAGTATAATAGACACAACCATACAGAAAGCTTGGTGAACTTGCAATTATGCAAGTCTTGAAATCCAGAAAGCAAAATGGAAGTGCTAAAATTAACATCCAAGACAAAATTCGCAATTATCTGATTGATCTGTCTGACAAATGAAGAAAATGTGCTAAACTCAGAATGATTTGTGTCCATCAGGCCATCCATTGTCCTAGTGGTGCTTCTTCTCAAACAGACCATCTGGACCTGAATACCATGATAAAATGATTAAATCAACCGATATAAACAAATAAATAAATGTGAATAATAACTTAATTTATACCATCCATGACCAAACATACATCCACTTCAAATACTGAAAAGTATCATTAGATATTACAAATGATAACACTAAACTTTATAACTAGATCATTAATTACTCAGCAGCATATTTTTTAAAATAGGCTCATCAATCACAACAAATAAAATGCAAGCTAATATTTTCTGAGATTCAAAATGCACTTCCAAAGGGACATCGCTAGACCAGCAGCTTGATCATCAATGAATGGCTAAAGCTAGTCATTCCACATTATTTTCAATATGCAATTGAATCTTGACATAGGATGCTTTACAAAGAAGAAGTCTATGTTGATTTTTGACAGTTCGTATGCAATACAATTGTGAGACTCTCTCCACCCAGTAATTAATAGTAATTAAACTTTCTATTATCTTGAAAAAGGAAAGAAAGGCATCCGTTAATACTTTATGAAATTTGAAACCACAAAATAAAGTAAAACAAAAACTTAAATTCTCTTGTTTATAAGATCCTAAGGACTCAACTTAGTTAAAGCAAGAAAAAAATAAAAGACAGCTAAACTCACTGGTGTAATTGTTATACGATTAAATGGAAACCACACCTTACATCAAATCCCAATCTTAGCAATTTATTAAGGACTTGGGCATGAAAAGACAATTTAAATTGCTTTGTCGTATATCTAAAAACAACGAATGTAAGATAGGTGGAAAGGGAATTTCACCTAGTGCTCCATTTAGGAGAAAATTTTCAACTTTTGTTATAATTTGTAAAGTATAACCTAACATAGACTAGGAGGTATACATTCAACATATAACACCATTTCACTCTATATAACTGCAAAGAGAGATAGAGGAATCCAGAAAAAATTTGGCACTTTTTTGATGGGTAGAACTTGGAAAACTAAAAATTACCAAGGACCAAATTAAGTTCAATACAGGCACCCATAATAGTTGGCAGTTAGCACATTTCCATATTATTTAACGTGCAAAATGTCACTATGAGCAGGCAACTTTTAAGTATCCATATAAATTACCTAAGTGTTTTGGATACTTTAAAAAGCGAAATTGATTTGAAAAAAAATGAATTGAATTTATTTCCAGATAGAATAGAATTTGCTTTGGTTCTGGTTCTGAACATAACCTAAATTCTCTAAAATTGTCTAGAATTCCTTCCATTCCAAGACTTTTAAGCAAATGATGGAAAAATAAAAGAAATCCCAGCTATGTTATTCCTTTCCATGAAAAGACCAAATAGAGCCCAAACAGAAAAAATCTAAATGCCAAAAACAACATTCAAATGGAGCCTAAAAAATTGAAATCCATAACAATTAGGATAACATACCCCATGGGAACTCCTTGTTGCGAATGTGCAGATATGGGTACGGCTGCAAACATTCACACAACAAACCGCATCCAACAATCAGTTATGAAATAATGTACCCTTGACAAGTGAATGAATTGTAAACATTGCCATAACTAATAACAACGGTATTTAAAAAAAAAAAAACTAAATTAAACAAAAAACAATTTAAGCTCACAGAAGGCTCTTCATAGTGGGGATGACCCTTTGATAGGTTATAAATCGCTAAAACAGTGCAGGTAGCAATGCCTAAATATGTTATCTTCTCCCATTTGGCCGTTTCATCTGGAAAAATAAAAATTCATGTTAAACACTAATTAGTCCTGATATTTACTAAAGCTGTATGGATTTTTAACAATCAAGAATTTTTTTAAAAAAATATCAACTATTTTTTTGATAATCTAAATTCTATTTCACTCCTGTTTCTAAGGCAGATTATATAAAAATCTCAAGGGTAAACGAAGCAATAAAACCTTAACATACCAAACAACAGAGAAATTTCAACATATAAGCAATTAAACAGATGAAAAAAAAAAGAAAACCGATTCAAAACAGATACAAAAATTTAAAATTTGTAAGAATAAACAAAAAAGAAAAGGAGAGAGAAAAGGTCGCATACAAGCATCGTCGTGATGAGAAGAAGAAGCGAAGCCTCTCTTGGGTGGAGCAGAAGGACGAGATCCACCGCGAAGGGTGGATCGGAGGAGACCAGATCGCACGCTCGCCATCGCCATATTTGTTCGATTTTTCTCCGTTCGGATGCGACTGGAAAACCCCTATTTTACTCTTCTTATTCGTCAGTTTAGCACGTGCGAAGTGCGTGACTCTTGCCTTACCCATTTTTTAGGGTTTTTTTTTTCTGTTCATTTCTTTTGGCGAATAATTATTGAATTATTATCCAATATGGGTCAAAAACTTCGAAAAGTTACGTTAGTGAGATATATTTTTAAAAAAATATTAAAAAATAAAATAAGATATATATATTTTTATCTTAACCTTACTTTTAAAATTTAAAAACTTTATTAATAGTATATTGGATAATAATCCATAATTTTTTTCCCTTTTGTGAATAGATTATAAAAACCATAAAAACAACTTTCTTTCCAATATTAGGAAATAAATAGGTTACGCATGCAATTGATTTTTGTGCTATCACAAAATTTGAAATTTAATCTCTCTAGTATAATTCATAAAATCAATTTCATGTAATATTATGATTTGAAAATTCTAGTCTAACCGATAATGCCAATAACTTTTTTCATTAAAATGCTAAATTGTCGTTGATTTTTGCTGACGTGACGTTGGGCATGCTAATATGGCGTTGGTCGTGCTAATGTAACGTTGATCATACTAACGTGACATTTTAGTTGGACTCATAATATTAAATTAAAATAATAAGAGAACTTAATTCCTTTAAATTATACAATACAAGGGCGAAATTTCCAAATTTAACATAGTATATGATCTATCCGTATAATTTGACCTATACAAACTCAAAAAAAAAATCTTCATTTTCATCTTTTCCTTCTCCCTTTATACTTAA